>CM065591.1:407528488-407988722 GCA_033119425.1 Bufotes viridis | reverse complement strand
ACCATGGTTTGTAAACGCTATAACTTTTATCCAAACCAATAAATACACTTATTGCATTTCTTTTTTATCAAAGACATGTAGAACAATAAATTTATAGAAAAATTTATATAGAAATGTATTTTTTTTTTAAATTTTACAACAGAAAGTAAAAAATGTAATTTTTTTGCAAAAATGTCGTTAAATTTTTATTAATATCAAAAAAAGTAAAAAATCATCTCATCTCCATTTCACAGAATTAGAATGAATAAAAAAATTATATATAAAACAGATTTATATATTTGTTGACTATGTTACCATTGTAATAATCTATATAAATAGACGGACGTATGTATGTATATGTTCTGCAATCACTCAAAAACGCAACCATCGATTTCAACAAAACTTGGTATACACATCCATTGCTACCTGGAAAGAAATCTTGTAGAGGTCACAGCTCTCTAGGACGTACCATTCCAGAGATATCCCCCCAAAAAATGACCTGCATTAGCCAATACAAGCCTGCAAGTCTCTCTCTCAATATCCCAACTGCCATACACACGGTCACATGTCCGTTATCAGCCAATAGAAGCTTGCAGGCTCTTAGTCTTCACATACATAGTTTTACTCCAGGTTTCCACAACAACCCAGCCATTTTTCTTCACTGCTGTAGGTCAACTTTAGGCTAGGGCTGCACGACACATAGGGCACAACTACATTGCTACATGTGTGGCGTGACATTGATGTTACATCAATGTTGCGCTACAATTTTTTTAATGCTAGTCTATGGTGTTGCACTGCGACGTGACATGCTGCGACGCGACACTCGCAGAAAAAGCCATCTTGGATGGATTTTTTGCAACTGTCGTGTCGCAGCATGTCACATGTCAGTGCGACACCATAGACTAGCATTATAAAAATTGTTGAGCCAAAATGTCGCGCGACACATCATGTAGCCATAGCACTAAAGTCGCAGGGTGCTGTGAAGGTGGTAAAGGGGCAGGCACTGTGGAGGTCACTGTTAAAAAGGCGTTCACTGTGGATGTTACTGTTAAGAAGGTAGGCCGCTGTGGAGGTCACTGATAAAGGGGCGGACACTGTGGGTCACTGTTAAGGGGGCAGGAGCCACTATTAAAGGGGCAACTGCTGTGGAGGTCACTGTTAAGGCAGCGGGGTACTGTGGAGGTAACTCTTAAGGGAGGGGGGTGCTGTGAAACTATAGGGGATACTGTCGATATCTGAACGACACAAACAAACATTAGATGAAATATACCCGTGCGAAGACTGGTCCTTCTGCTGGTAATAAAGAAAAATAATGCAAAATGAATGTAAAGTTATTGCACATTTTATGTAACAGAAGTGTTCAAGGGTGAACATACCAATTAGTAGAAGAATAGGTTTTCTATTAACACTGTTGTGTGCAGAACTCTAGATTTCTGGCTTTGATAATTATAACCCTGAATCATTGTTTTAAGTGGCAGTTAATCTGCATCTCTTACGTCAATCTTTTCAGAACAAGTGAATTTCTATCCTACCTATTCCATTCAGATCATAAACAAAAGTATGTAATCTTCTGTCACACAATTAATTTTCCACCTCTGCGTCCTCAAAGTCTGGCACAAAACTTCACTGCTAAATATCAGCTTCGCTCTCACCCAACAACCAAACCCCCCCAACTACTTCAATATTCAAATTACCTATTTGTTCTTAAACTGGATTTACACTGCCGATGTTCGGCCAGATTATCAGAGGCGAACGTTCCTGTGAACGATCATTCCCAATAATCTAAAGGTGCTGCAGATCATCCCATGAATGAGCGAAGTGCTCCTTCATCAGGTGAACCTGAGGTGCGGACACAGCACTAAATAGCCCTCTTGCCCTGGAACAATGGGGCACATTTATTAAGACCGGTCTTAATAAAGATATGCACTGGCAGTGGATCCGCCAAAGAGGAGCTGGCCTCTCTTCGGCGGATCCTCCGCCTCTTCTAAATGTAAGGTGGCTTCCCAGCTGTCTTACATTTAGACCAAAACAGGCGTAGAAAATGGTAAATGAGACGAGCCTGCTGACCCGCCCCTTCCCCACCCACTTTTTTTAAACCTGGCGTAAGCGGGGAGAAGTCAGAAATGTAGGCTTAGTTCTGTTTAATAAATGACCCCAATGATTTTTTTGTGGGGGACGAGCGATAGTAGCTGCTCTTTACCTCCAGTAATGAGGAGTAGATTGTTGGGGGAAAAAAAACACTTCCTTCCCAAAAATCGTCTGCTCCTTGCAGCTTCCAAATGCGCCTTTCGACTTCATAAAGCAATAATCTTGTTCTCTGGTTAACTAGCAAATGGTTGCAACGGGTACTCGTGTTAATTTACTAGGATCAGGGTTAATAGGCTGTGTTCACACATAGCTTATAAAAAAAAAAGAACCATAGCTTTTCTGCACCAAAATCTATGGTGAAATCTGCACATTTTACATCCAGAAATTGTTTATGCAGAACCGACAGCAGATTCTACTTGCAGTTTGTGAAAGCCTAAAACCCCATTTACTTATATTTTATAGAATTTCTGCTATGTATAAACCCAATCTTAAAGAGGACCTTTCAGCAAAAAAATATTGTTGGGATACTTATAACATCTTACTGCGCTGCTGCCGCTGATGTCTGCACACTTTTTTTTTTTTTAAACGACCCCCTGTTCGGCCGCTGCGCTCCCGTTATCTTCTGCGCCTCTTATGCGAATGAGAAGACTTGGTTATAGTAGGAGGTTTCTTTTAGTTCTGGTCGGCGGTGTCTTCTCCCTGGCAGCAAACGCATCCAATCGCAGCGCTCCGCTCTTAGCCAGGGAGAAGGAGCTCCTCCCTTGCTAAGAGCAGAACGCTGCGATTGGATGCGCTCGCTGCCAGGGAGAAGAGACACCGCCCACCAGAACTAAAAGAAACCTCCTACTATAACCAAGTCTCCTCATTAGCATAAAAGGCGCAGAAGATAACGGGAGCGCAGCGGGCGAACAGGGGGTCGTTTGAAGAAAAAAAGTGTGCAGACATCAGCGGCAGCAGCCCAGTAAGATGTTATAAGTATCCCAACAATATTTTTTTGCTGAAAGGGCCTCTTTAAAGGGGTATTCTAGAATTTTGTTATTGATGGCCTATATTGACAGCCCCTCACAGATGAAGAAGTCCTGCTGATGAGACAAATTGATTTTTTAGAATGGATTCACTCTTCTCTATTACACTAAAAGAGTTACACCAGAAAAGCTATTCGGCGGAGGTGCGGAGTGTTGGACTCCCACTGATCAGATATTGATGGCCTATCCTAAGGTATTAAGGGGTCACTCAGACCTACATAGCTTACTCAAATCAATACACCTCTATACACTTCCACTACCAGAGACAAGCAGAATAACTAATCCATCAACAGCAGTCTGATGAAGGTTTCCATGAACAATGCGACGGTAAAAATGAACAGTAAGCCAAGTTAAAAACTTAATGAAATAATTATGGCATGCATTTTATCTACTTGGGGTACTTTCACACTAGCGTTATTACTTTCCGGTATTGAGTTTCATCCTAGGGACTCAATACCAGGAGAAAAAAAAAACTGCATTCTGAATAGAGAGCATTCCGTTCAGGATGCATCAGTTCAGTCCCTCTTACGTTCTTTAGCCGGAGAAAATACTGCAGCATGCTGCGGTATTTTCTTTGTCCAAAAATCCGGAACACATGCCGGATCAGGTATTAATTTCCATTAAAATGTATTAGTGCGGGATCAGACATTAAAATTACCGCATTGACTGATCCAGTCTTCCGGTCTGCACATGCGCAGATCTTTAAAAATGGGAGAAAGATAAATACCGGAACCGTTTTTCAAAATGACAACCAGAGAGACAGATCCGGTATTGCAATGCATTTGTGAGACGGAGACGGATCCGCATCAGTCTACAAATGGTATCTGTTTGCATACAGACTGCCGGATCTGGCAGGATAACGCAAGTGTGAAAGTACCCTTAAAGGGGTTGTCTAGCTCTGGGGACTTATTTTTTTTTTAACAGACTTCTGCACCATGTTGTACCTGTTGAAAAACTCATACTTGCTCCCCGTGGCGCCATTCTGGGTCCTTGGCCACTTTCAGCAGTCATCCAGTCCATATACTGTAAACGTTTGGATGGTTGGTAGGACTTGTGCTGCTACAGCCAATGGCTGTCCTCAGAGGGCATGTGCCCCTAAGCAACACAACACTGCGGACAAGACCAATCAGAATGCAGATAACTTGCCCCACTACCCCAGAGCGGTGTGTATCCCCTCACATACAGCTAACCAGAGACCAGCACATACTCACCGATTCCCTACGGCTTATTTTCTGATGCTTACCAGATCCCCCATTAGTCTCGACGCGTAATGTAATGAGCATGCACGCTGCCATCAGATTCATCTCTATGGGGTTTGCAAAGAGAAGCAGAGTCCAGAGCTTGGCAATCCCATACAGATGAATGGAGTGGTTTTGTGCATGTTCAACTTTCCCTCCATTTATACAGGGAGATACTGAACCCTTGATATTACGATCAGCAGGAGTCCCAGCGATCAGATCTCCACCGATCAGGCACTTATCCCCTATCTTGTGGATCCGAGAGGAGATTAAAACTTGGCACAACCAGTTTTAACTCTTTGGCCAACCTAAACCCCACATAAAAGTAATACTTGTTGGCAGATCCCGTAAGAGTGCCTGCATTTGTTGCGGATTACATGCCGTTTACGAGCTGCAGCGTAGTACGGTACCCGCAAAGACTATGGGGATAGACAAATCTCATGTATACGCTGCGGCTTTTTTCTGGTGGAAATTGATCCGCCCTGCGGATTTTCAAATCCGCAGCATGTCAATTAAGTTCGTGGTTTTAGCTGCAGATTTCACCCTTTTCCCACGAAGAGTAAGATCTGCAGTAAATCCACACCAAAAGCCGCAATTAGAAATTGCGGTTTTGGGTGCAGAAGTGCACAGAAATCTTGCGGACCTTCTGCACGTTCACCCGCCTCCATATGAAGGCTCCAGACAGTAACTGGCCTTTAAGATAAGCTAAAATTAGTTTAAAGTATTGGAATAGTAACAATATCAGAAAATACAATAGCGGTTACCTTCACTGACAAGACGTCTGCGCTGCATCTGATGGAGAAAATAATCACAGACAAGTTAACCAAGTGGCTCCTTGCAGCAGCGAACGCTGTGGGATCAGCGGCTTGTGGAAATGGCATTTCTTTGCTTTGTGATAAATCTGTTCGCTGTCAGAGACCGTGGTCAGCACTATAGAGGCCTCTAACATAGCACCACAGTAACCTACCCTGCCGGTAACTATTGACCCAGGCATTTTTAGCAACATGCTCACGCTTGTTACCATGACAGCCGCCAAGAAGGGGAGCGAGCAATAAACTATACCGGTGCGGAGGGAAAAACACACTATAGATACAGTACACCGCCCTCACTGCCTCCTGTAAACACGCTTCATTCCATGCCTTTGATTTCTCACATTAAAGGAGCTTTTACATCTAAAAACAACAAGTCATCAGTAAACAGAAATCCTTGACTTTCCAGCTCAGTGTTAACATTTCTATTCAATCATTTTTGTATCTGTATCTCCTGAAGATGGGTGACGCCCGATTAGGCCATAAGACAGCACCCATGGGGTTGTTGCCCAGCTTTCTCAAACCCCGGAACACCCTACTATAGGCCGCTTTCACATCAGCGCTTGGACTTCCACTGTTCTGCTCCATTATAGGAGCAGAACAATAAAAAGTAGGATTTTGTCTTACCTGTAAAATCCTTTTCTCGCCAAGTTCATTGGGGGACACAGAAGACCATGGCTGCTGCTACACTAAACAAAAAAGTCTTAGCGCCTCCTGTCAGCTATACCCCTCCTGCAGACACGGAGCTAATCAGTTTGTACGAAAGCAGAAGGAGAAGCAAACAGAAAACAATAAAAAGTAAGAAAGGCGAAGATGGGTCAGAATCAAGAACCAGAGGGACCCATCAAGGAGAGCCAGCAATGAACTTAAGGGGTGGGAGCAGTGTCCCCCAATGAACTCAGGGAGAAAAGGATTTTACAGGCAAGGTTACTTTCACACTATCGTCATTGAGTTCCGTCCTCGGGGCTCAATAACGGAAAAAACTGATCAGTTTAATCCTAATGCATTCTGAGTGGAAAGCAATCCATTCAGTTTGCATCAGTTTGTCTTCAGTTCAGTGCTTTCACATTTTTTGGACGCAGATGAAAGCGCAGCATGTTATATTTTTATCTCCGTCCAAAAATGCGGAAACACTTGACGGAATGACGGATCCGCCATTAATTTCCATTGAAATGTATTAAAGGCGGATCTGACATTGAAAATTGACGCATTAACGGATCCGTACTTCCACTCTGCGCAGATCTTTTAAAATGGTAAAATAAAAAATAATGGATCCGTTTTTACGGATGACAACAGAAAGACGGATCCGTTATTTCAATACAGTTGTCAAACGGATCCGTTTGCAAATTAAATCCGTTTTCAAACGTTTTAACGGATCCGTCGGGCAGTTCCGTTGACGGAATCCTTCAACGCAAGTGTGAAATTACCCTAAGACAAAAATCCTACTTTCTCAGTCGTATCATTTTAGGACACAGAAGATCATGGGACGTTGAAGAGCAGTACCATGGGCATGGAACAAGACCAGAACAAATCCAAGGCCTGTCAAAGGCCCGCACAGAATTGCAGGGGAGGACACAACCGGACCCCTGAAAAAAAAGAAAAAAAAAAAAAAAAAGGACAGGAAGAGCCATTCCCAGGAAGGCCAGCCAGAGAGCGTCTGAAATTCTGAATACCCAGATGCCCCGGCTGGGCAGAAGAAGAACAGCCCCGGGGACATAAGCCACGGCTTAGGAGACTTTGGAAGAAGTGGCGAGCACACCGAATAGCCACAAGATAGACAAGAATGAAAACAAGTCAGGCGGCAGAGCAAACAGAGCGACTATGGAATATACTGGAGAGAAAACATAGTCTGGGCCCAGAAGACTTCTACTGAAGGAGATCCCCAAGGACCACCACCCCAGAAAAAGACTCCTATAAAGTGATCAACAGACAAGACATGGCATGGGAAGAAAACAAACTGAAAATGGTGTCTGGATACCAAGGGCCAGAGAACTGCAGACGTGACAAATCTTGTCCCCCCACGGGAAGAAGTAGATGTGTCAGAAGGCAACAACCCCCAACTCCATACCAGGCTGTCAAAGGAGAAGAGCACTCCAGCAGAATCATTAACAAATCAGGGCTAAAGAACCTGGATGTCAGGCATGACCATGGCCTGACAAGAAAAAAAAATAATAATAAATAGAGGAAGAGAAGAGACAATGGGAACAAGGCAGTGGGACAGACCCCAAAAAAATTAAATAAAAAATTGGGGAGTAACCTGGTAGCAAAAGTGTCCTCCGGGATTAAAAAAAAAAAAAAAAAAAAGGCCAAGGGGGTTGCCTCATAAGAATGTTCTCAAGGAGAGACAATGTGGTAAGCAGAGACATGGAGGAGGACCCCAAGCTACATAACAAGAGAAGAGAGAAGCAGTCTGATACCTATGGCTGTGTGAACTGGCAGACCTAACCGGAAGCTAAAGAAAAACCACAGAGGCCAAGGGAACAGGTAGATGCAACGTACATGTCTGAAAACATAAAAGTTGTGTAAACCCATCAGACACTATCACCGCCACTGCGGACCAACTCAGCCTAAAAAAGAAGAGAAGGAGGCTATGAGAGGAATGTACCAAACGTCCAGACCAGACCAGACCAGACATGGGAGAAATACTGCGCCAGGAAGGGAGTGCGGACGCCGAACGCCACAAAGTCTCAGGAAAAAAAAAACGGCAAAGGAACCATACTACCAGCGCAGATACTCCACATTAGAAATTGGGCCTACAAGAACCCAACGGCTATGGAAACTGGCCAAGAAAGCAGAAACAGTATCTGGGGACATGCAACTACTCGCCTTGCGGAAGGAGAGAAGTTGAAGAGGCTGATATGGTTCCGTAGAGAACTAGTGTAAGTGGTGACAACAAGGACAGTACGACCGCCATATCCAGTGAGGAAAGCAGTGCAGACAACTCTCATAGGCAAACTAGATAAGTCCATATCCAAACTTCCACAAGGAGGGAACGTGGATGCTGTCATCGTAGCAGATAGTAGAGGCAATGCACTACATGTGAAGGGTACAAGACGCTAAACCAGTGCCACAGAAATTGGTAGGTTATACCGGGTACAGAAAACCGCACTAGTGCCCACCAGCAGCGAGTAAACCTATCACCTAGCATGGCTTGGTATGGGCACTAAGCTAAAGCGGATTAGCTCAGTTTCTGCAGGAGGGGTATAGCTGAGAGGAGGAGCTAACACTTTTTTTTGCTTAGTGTCGCCTCCTAGTGTCCCCCAATGATACGAGTGAGAAATAACAGAACAGTTGAACCAGTCACATGATGGACAGCACACTATAATGCGGTCTGTCAGGTTTCCGTTATGTGGCTTGACGTTTTACTAGACAAAATTGTGGAGTATTCTGTCCAGCATTTTTGATAAAATCTGCAATGGACGGCCTTACAGAAACAGTTCCACAAAAAAAAAAAAAATAATATAATAATTGCATTCTCTGGCCCATCAGAAAGGTACATGTTGTAAATAGTTTGTTTGCAATGTAAGTAATTTTTTTACCAGTGACTGTATTTGTGAGTTATAACGTGGTAGAGAATCGATTAAACCTGAAATAGTGTAAAAAACAAAACAAAAAGAATCATACTTACCTGATCCATTTGCTCATAATGGGCCGCCGCCATCTTGCTTTAAGATCTCGCATGAAATCCTGTGCGCAGTGATGTACGATGTCACCACGCTGGCCGGTGTGATGCAGTCATCTCTGGCCACGTGAGACTTTGCGCCAGATCTTCAAGCAAGATGGCGGCAGTTGGCCCGTCGTGAGCAAACGGATCATGTCAGTATGATTTTTTTTTCGTCTTTTTTTAAAATTTTACACTCTGTTATTTATATCTTGTATGAACGCGGCATCTGAGGGGTACAATGACGGGGAGAGTCGCAATTGTCGCTCCCTGTGATTGCACCCACTGCTTCAAAGGAATGCACTTTGTGACAAAGTAATTCATCACAAAGCTAATTTTTTTGTAAAATAATTCACTCATCTCTTGTTAAAACCTTCCTTCTGATTCTCAGCTGTGTCAAGTGACCAGCACTCTGGCTTCCTGTCCACACATAAGACGCTGTGTCGGTTGGAGATCAGTTTCTCTATGTATTCCTATGGGAGCCTCAATTTCAGTCTCCTAGGAATGAAGAGAAACAGACTTCCTGACCGCACATAAGACACCTGAGCAGATTTACTAATAGTGGTGCACGTTATACTCTCCAAGAATACAAATCAAAGTCTTTATATTAGACAGATTTACCATTCCAGTGCATGCACCTTTATCAGTTTGCTGTATCATAAATCCTGCGCCAGATTTACCTAAAAGTCTGCGCGCCAAAAATGAAACAGTATTCTGTCGTGCGCCAAAAAGAGTAGTCTTGTCGAAATTTATGCCACCTATAAGATGGTGTAGTATACTCCCAAAAATGCATTTTTGGCACATTTAGGCCAAGCGTACTTGTTGGGTGAGGCATAAGATGATTACAAAAGTGTGTAAATCTGCTGGCGATGCAAAGCATGTAAGCCAGTTTTTGGTGCAAAATGCCCCCCAAAAAACTGCTGGATTGTTAATAGTAAATCTGCCCCACTGTCTCAGTTGGAGAGTCAGAGTGTTGGTCATAGGACACAACTGAGAACCACAAGGGACTGGATAACTCACAAATACAGTCAGGCCAGAGAATAAACATTTTTGTGGGAGTGCATCTTTAGTGGAGTTTTTTAATGTACATTTGAACATGGTTTTAGAATGCCAACATATCTAGATAAGTATGGCACTCAATAGGTGACAACCCTTTGTATGTCATGCATGGGCGGACTGGGAAGTTAAAGTGAGCCCATGTTGTAGGCAGGCCAACAATACACCGCCCCAGCAGAACCAAATACCACTGTGCAGCATAAAATACTGCCATCCCTGCTTCTATAGTATTCAACTGTATTGCCATTCTGAGGATGGCAATACAGTTGAATGCAAGAGGGCACTTTCCGCTGCGGGCCAGATGCATTAGTACCTAATGCGCCTTACATTAATTAATGCTCGGAGCATCAGAGCTCTATGTACTAGGAGGAGGGTTTGGGTGGCCCTCTGGGCATTAGACCACCAGGAAATTCCCCTTTATGGTCTATGGCCAGTCCGCCCCTATTGTCATGGTAGGTTGTTATATAGATGCTCATTCTGTCATCCCAGAAAAGTAAGGGCTCTTTCACACGAGCGGATCCCATGTGTGTAATCCGCTGCGTAAAAGAGAGCCAAGCCCTGTTCCGGACAGAAGAGACACGGAGCATTAACTTGATTGATAATGCTCCGTGCCTCTCTGTGACCTTTTTGCTACAAAATCACAGTGACAACTTTATCGCACTGTGATTTTGTAGTAAAAAGATCACAGAGAGTGATGGAGCATTATCAATCATGTTAATGCTCCGTGTCTCTGCTGTCCGGAGTGGGGCTTGGCACTCTTTCACGCAGCAGATTACCCGCACGGCATCCGCTCGTGTGAAAGAGCCCCAATAGAGAACTAAACAGAATGCTAAGGTACAAGCTCTGAAACAAGGTTGGCCTTTATGCTTTGTCATCCTGGCTAGAGCAATGCACTGCATGTATGTTTTATGGCTGTATAATTACCTCATTGCCCTCTTCTTCCACTCTGCGGTTTATGGGTCATTAGCCAGCTTAGATGTGTAAAGAAAATCCATATCACACTTACTTAGTAATTATTCTCCATGCTGCATATGGTCAAGCAGTCATGCATTAAGAGTAGTAATCATCAGAGATAACACCCACTTACGTCAGTAGGAAAACTTGACTTGGGTAAGAGATAGAGATGTGATGTTTCTGTCTGATTTTTTATAGGAGGTTATAGCTAGTTCTGGATAAAGAGATGCCCAGATAAGCACTGGGGCACAATCAAGTCTTTCGCATGAAGCCAGCCCATCAGATTCTCCGATATGGGCTTATCTAAATTTTATAGAAAGATAGATTTTGCTCTTTTATCTTAACATTTTAAGCTCACAGTATTTTGGTCTCTACAAGTTCTACATTTATCGTTTTCTAAAAATCTGCATAATTTCTGCGCCTGTATTACAGTCAAATGTCCCAGGTGTAATAAACCGAGTAGTATCATGATGCCCATTAGACCCATGGTTGATCCGGAACATTTAGTCATAGTTTGAGTGCAGAAACTTTTAGGCTTTTACAGCATGCTAGCCCGTCCCCATTATAGTGAATAGGGCCAGAGCGGACTTCCGGCGGCACACGTGGGCTAGCATTAGTCCGGCTCCAGCAGGCTGTTCCCCTGCTGGACCCTGCTGACGCCAATTTGAAAGTAGCCCTAGACAGTATGAGGGATGTTTATTCTACTAGTTACACCAAAATAGTGGTGTTAAAAAGGTGTAAATTTTGTTGCACTCCATATTTGCGGCAAGATTTGTGACTTTTCCCCCACTTTTAAAGTGGTGAGAAAAGGAGGCACGGCCAGCGGGCCAAGCACATTTATCTATTATTTACGTGTGAATTTAAAGGCAGCTAGGAGGCTGCCTGTTGCACCAAATCTATGAGAGGCCTGCGTCTATGCATACATTTGGTGCATCCTCCGGCTGCACAGGGGGAGTCGGTTCCAGCGAAGAAACGCCAGTCTTGATAAAATGTCCCCCTATATCTTTAGGAACCAGTCTACCTTAGTATGTGGGTTTTTGGTCCATGCTGCCCATAGGGGGCTAAAATTTCCATTCTTGGGAGGAAGAAATGTATATAACTGACCAGATAAAAAAAAACAAAAAAAAACCAACATGAATGTAATTAATCATTCATGGATTGGAAGAACAGATTAGATGGAAAATTGCAGGATGCTCCATCTGAAGTCCATCTTCAACTAACAGGATTAAAGGGGGATCTGTAAATGGGTTTATTGCTATTTTTTTTTTACGTATACATCAATGATTGTAAAAAGTGAAATAGACGTTTATGCTACTGCAAGATATACCCATGCAGGGTCAGACTGGCCCACCAGAGGATCCTCCGGTGGACCCAGGCTCTGATGCAATAGTGAGCCCTAAAAATCTAGAAATAAATAAAAAAACAACAACATTAGGAACTGCCTTTCGAGATATCACCTGACATTAGGGTCCATTTCTTTAATTCCAAACTTTAGACATTACTGATGATATAGGGAGTTGGGCCCCAAGAATAATTTCCTCTGGTGGGCCCAAGGAACCCCATTCCAGCACTGTATCCATATGTTCTTCCTAGCAGAATAGGTCAGAGATCATCTTCAAGCTAGTGCAACAGATGTCTACAAGCTGACCCCCTCCGCAGTGCCTTCCTGGTGTAAGTGCCAGAATATGAAGCTTTGAATACTGTGGAGTCGCCCTTTCATTATCTGCCACAAATGTTGTTTCATAACAGCCCAGACAGACATAAAGAAGATTTTTAACCAAAAAACATATGATGTGGTCATGTAATCTCTTCCCACCCCGGACAGTAATAGTACTGCACAGGCCTCCAAGTTTTTTTTGTTTTTTTGGGGGGACGGGGGCTGTGGTGGACTAAAGCTTCCAAAAAAGTGTAGCGAAAGTGTGAGAAGAGACCATACATTTTTATAAAATGTTATTTTAGGTTTTAAGGTAATTTAGACAAACGATAAAATAATTGTAGCTGAACTTTGAGGCTCAGCTCTATGTGACTGCTGCACCCTCTGCCCTTTGCTTGATGGGGCCGGGCAGTGTAAATGTGATCATGCCTGGCCCTGTTAAAGGTTCAGACGGCATGGCTATTGCAGAAAAAGCAGAGCCTCTAGATATAACAACAACACCCCCATTGCTCTTAGGAGTTAATTTGCACATCTTAAAATTTCACTTTTCTCGGCTATGTGGGCACATATAAACATGGGGCCAACACAGATGCCTTCAGCTTACAAGCAAACATGAAGCAGGTCAGCCAGTTTCCTAGGTACAAATCTGGACATATGCCCATTAAGATATGGGAATTTGCATCTATTCTTTCCAGAAAGCAAAAGAATTGTTGCCTGGCGTACAACATAAATATTTTATGGATATATTGTATACTGTATATTGCCGGTCACTACACTCAGCATGAGGTTTGTCCGCCCCAGCCCTCCTCCGATTGTTGGCTCCTAAGGGAGTGAAAATAAAGGTGATTTTTTAAAGGCGAATGGTGAGTGCCGCTGATCTTTACTCCTTCTCTCCACTGCACAACCATACTTTCTCATTGTCTATAGCTGAGCACCACCGCTGTTTGCCTGGACGACCCGGACTGTGCCTGCGATTGTTTGATCACTATCTGACACCATTGACCACAGGGCAGCTGCCGCTCCGTTTCTGTTTCTCAATACTGCTGAATATTTTATGGTCTCCCTAATTTTTAAGACCACCACAAAGAGTATTAGGCGGTCTCCATAATGAGAGAGTATGACAATGCATGTATACTGCCAAGAAAAACCAGGAGTAGCATACTAGGTTCTCTCTCTCTCTAAAAGATTTGGGTTCATTAGAATCCAAACTTTTGGGGAAATTCATAACAAATTCCAAACTGGTAGAATAGATTGTCTAATCCTTAGTATAATATTTTTTTTACATTCTCATACTTTAAAATTTAAATTTCATTTCTAATAGCTTCATGTAATGGCAGCGAGTGGTTTCAGAGGTTCCAATTTTCCTTTTTTGATAAATCTCCCCCATTGTAATTTTAGGTTGTACTGCTCGTATATAAGTGTGAAATATCAGACGCATATTTCTTATAAACGAGATAAGCATGTGATCAGAAGAGATGTTTGATGTTGTCGAGACTAGGTGTCTGTTTATAGGAGCAGAATAACCAAGAAATAGAGCCAGTGACATCGATATAAGCACCAACACATCCTATTTTCCTTCTTTTTTTCAGTTGTACTATCATATATTGTCATGATGCCCAACTGGATTAACACCATGGGTTAAAATTTTATCATCTCCATGGACTGTGTATGTTCTTCAAACCTTTGCATGGTTTTTCAACTCCTCAAACATTGCTTCTTAGAAAATGAACCTAGAGTACAACTGTCCACACACATTAGCAAAAAAGCAATCCCCACATCACACGTTAACATGCACCTCCATTTCTAGGATGGGGTGGGTGGGAGCTACCATATACCCCTGGTGCTGTTTATTTCTCATTAAAAACAAGATAGCTACCCAAGAAATATGAGGAAACCTACTGTATGTATTTAAAAAAAAAAAAATGCACATTTCTAATAAGGAAATGTATACGGGCAAGTTATATTTTCCTCCTCTTCTTGACACTTTTTAATAAGATACCCATATGTACACCGGTTCAGGATAAAACACATTTCTACACTGTCACAAGGGAAAAGGTAGATATGGAAATCCACCTCTGCAAAGAGAAGCGCAAACAGGAATAGTTACGCACTTTTCCTATTGTTAAATTCTATTTCGGGAGTCTTCTCTGGGTTTAGTTAAGCAGGTCCACACACACACACATGCGTAATTAATACAACTTTATGGCATGTTTGCGTTGGATTCTTGGAAATAGGCCCAGGGCTGCTGCTTTTCGGAATGTGATGGTGGTTATTATGGAATGCTTTGCCAACAACCTTCTGGGATCCTAGCCACTGCCTAAAGAACACTTTAAATTACATGCATGCATCAGTAAGTTAAGAAAGTCAAAGTCTGCACAGATGGCATTCTAGAATTTGAGAGATTATGTTTATTTTATTGCGTTTTGTAATTTCTTTTCTTTCGCTTGAACGTATCTTTCATCTTCATGTAACTGCAATAATACAGTATTTTACAAGAGATTTTAAAAGGGAATGTATTATCAAAAAAATGACTGATTGTTTAAATCCTACTTTAATGTTAAACTTTTTTTTTTTTTTGAATTTTAGGTGATTTTTGTTGTAATCCTCCATGTCATCAGGTTTTATTTTTTATATATTTTTTTAAATAAAATGGTGGAGTTTTTCCACTGACCCCTAGGTCTAATAAAATGTTAAGACTTCCTGTTATGTACCGGTAACTTTTCAGTGGCTACCACATCATCATCACTAACAGGATTACAATAACAGATATCACTTGTGTACAGATAACACAGTATCCACCATTCACAATAGGTGATGTCAGAGCTTATCTACTCCCTCCTGACCTCAGAGCAGGCATCCTCAAACTGCAGCCCTCCAGCTGTTGCAAAACGACAACTCCCAACATGCCCGAACAGCCTACAGCAGGGCATTGTGGGAGTTGTAGTTTTACAACAGCTGGAGGGCCGCAGTTTGAGGATGCCTGTCTCAGAGCATGCAGAGAAATCCCTCCCATAGAAGCCAATTGGCCAGTGTGAAAACTGCATGATTTAGGATTTTTTTTTTTTTTTTTTTTATATATCTGGAAATTAAAAAATAAAAAAATTTAAAAAAGTATTAAAATTTAAATATTTAAATAGTCGATTTTCATAGAGCAAATTCAGATATTATATATACACACACACACAAAATAGTTTACCTCTCAAGGAGCCAGTTCTATTCCACATTTCCATAATCATCAATTGAAAACAACTAAAAAAGAAAGTTTCCTTGCACATTGGATTCTTGGCTCCTGGGATTTGTCCAGCCAGGATTGCATACATGTGAAACGCAATTTGTCTGGTGGAAGGACAGCCGAATGTCAGACTAGTGGAAACATTACTGTACACAGCACATCGAAAACCAGTCCCACAGGAAAGGTGCAAGAAATATATTTCCTGCAAGACAACATTCTGCCATGAGGTAAACCAAAGCAGAAAATAATCACGCTGATGGTTAAAAGGGTGGTTCGGATTAGAAAAAAATATTTCAGATACTTCATTAGAAAGGCTGAATTAGGCTTCATACACACAGCCGTGTTTTTATTTCAGTCTGCAAAAAAAAAAAAAAAAACAGATCCACAAAATACAGATACCTTCTATATGCATTCCGTATTTTCCTTACTCCCATCACTAGAAAGGAGTATTCTTGTCCACAGTATGGACCAGTCTGCTGTTCTATAATCTGCAGAATGACCACACGGATCCAAAAAACTAAAAAATAAAGACGTGTGCATGTCCCCATAGAATTGAATGCGTCAGTGTGCCATCTACTAAAAAATGCAGATAGTACTAAGATGACAATATGGTTGTGTGCATGCGGTCTTAAACAAATAGAGGAGGGGCCTGGCAAGTCTGAGAATTACCCAATCAATATCAGTAGGCACCATGTAATGCTTCATTTGTCCATTGGGGGTGCCATAGGGGAAATGAACACTCCATAGTTGGTTCTCCTACAGTTTACATCACCAAGAGCAATTGTGGGGCGCACACAGGTTCTCCAGAGTTATATGTGAAGTTCACATCATGTTTCTAGATGAAACCATCTGCCATTTAAAACTTCTGGCATGTACACCAAATCTCGCCATTGGAACCCTCACTGATCACAAGAACAGGGATCCCGAACCCCCCATACTCCTTACAGCATAGGGCACATGGGCTAAACGTAATCCCACCACTGAAACACTACCGATCACAACATTGGTCCTGAGACCACCAATCCTCCTCACAGCAAGACCAGTGTGGAGAAGCTTGAATGGAGTAATGGTCATTCTGCGGCTCCATTCTAAGTTATTGGGACTGACAGGAAAAGTCAAGCATTGTAGTCATCTGTCCGTCAGCATCATAGGCTTTCAATGGAGCGGTATCGAGCCTGCTCAATCAGTGATCAGACATGCATCACCTCTCCAGGTAGGTGATAAAGGTCACTCGAATGGGACTGAGCTGCGCCTAGGCCATGTGACTGATGAATATGACGTCCCTGGGAAGATGATGTGGTACTCCCCAGAATGCTGTGGCCTCTTCAAAAAGGCGATCGGCAAGGGTTGCCGGAGTCAGACCGACACCAACAGATATTGATGGCCTAACCTGAGAACAGGGCATCAATATGAAAATCTGACAACCCCTTTAACCTGGCCATCCATCTCTCTGGATTTCCTAACTTACATGACCACTTCATGTTTTGTGAATGGGAAAAGGGGAAAACACTTCAGCCAGATACATCTATCAGCAGTTTATCTCTATAAAGACAAAAGGATTGGGCAGTAGAAATCCAGCTGCCCAATCCTTATCTCCCATCAAGGATATTCAGAAGTCCCCCATACACATTAGGCTAGTTTCACATCTGCGGCAGAGCACAGCTTGCCAGAGAACTTCGGATCAGGCATTGCCGGATACTGCTGCCTGCCTTCTGGACCCCACTGACTTTAATACGGTCCGGAAGAGATCCTGCTGCTACCCGGCATTCTCTGCCACATCAGCCGGCATCAGATGCGAAGGTCGCCTTAGATGGTCAGTCAGTCCCACCAAAATCATCAGGTTTAGGTGACATTTATCTTGTGTCTATATAAGCAATGTGATAATGTAAAGGGACTGTCTACAAGGAGGAGCCAGGATGACTCACTTTATTTCCACATTTGCTGTTCGTGCTGTTGAACAGTGGAAAATTGAAGCGCAGTACTGACAGAAACATGATGTGAGGGGGGCCCCTGCTTACGACAATTTACAACTTTTGGTGTTTTCCCTAACCTCAGTGATAGTACAAGAAGATTCTATACATTCCTTCCATACAGTAAAACCAGTGCAGGAAAGGGAATCAATGTACGTCAGGAAGAACCCCCAACAGTCAGAACGGAAGAAGAATACTTCCAGACATGGAATTTTTACGGAATTTGTTTTCTACACTTGTATACAAATTTTACTTGCTTGTCATACTCTGTCCAGTAACTGAGATTAACCATGTGTGCTCATACAGTAGTGCATTCTGACCCCCACAGGAAATAAGTCAAATACCACAACTACTCACTGAATATATTGGCAGCATATAGGTTTAGTATAGCAGTGGATCCTATAAAAAGCCTGCCCGGAGTGTAGTGCCAAGTTACTAACGCGGCAGTGCCATCAATCCTTTCAAACTTAATTACCATCGCTCAACACGATTTCCTTAAAACCATTTTGATGTCTGTTGTAGGGTTGTTTCGATACCAAAATTCTGATACCATAAAAAAGTAGGATACTCTATACCACGCGAAAAAATAAATAACACCAAAAAAAGCCGCATTCAATCAGAATTTTATGGAATGTCTGTTCCTTAATCAAACAGTCCTATTCTATTTTTTTGGGGGGGGGGGGGGAACAAGGTGACAAAAAGAAAAAAAGCCAATCGCGCAGTTTTTATTTTATTTTTTACGGCGTTCACCGCATAAGAGATATTATTATAATATTTTAAAAAAGTTTGGAGTTTTCGGATGTGGCGATATGTAGCATTTTATTTAATTATTGTTTATATATTTTTTATATGTAAAATTTGGAAAGGGGGCGATTTATACTTAATATGTCGGTGTATCTTTTAATTTTTTTTTCTTTAGCCCTCAGGGGCTTGAACCTGGGATCTATTGATTCCTTGTCTTATTCACGCTAATAGAGCTCTATGAGGGTGAATAGAATCTCACACTGTCCCTGCTGTCCTGTGCATAGTGCACACAGCAGCAGGGAGCTTACCACAGCAGCCAGGGCTTCAGTAGCATCCTGGCTGCCATGGTAACCGATCGGAGCCCCAGGCTTACACTGCTGGGGCTCTGATCAGAAGCTGCCACTGTCACCAATGAGAGGAGGTGAGGGGATTTTGGCCACTGCCACCAATGTTTTTAATACTGTGGAGCGGGGGGTGTACTGCGACACCAATGAGAACTAATGTTTAATATACAAATACAGCCGGTTGGAGAAACACATTGCCGACACTTGACCTCTGACCGGGCGCTGCATTCAGCCGCAGTTAACGCCTCAGGGCGGCACCTGTGGGGTTAATTGCCGCGGATCGCAGCGCCCTGTCACAGGCAGGCTGCCAGCAATGTGTTTCTCCCGCCGGCAATATATGCGTTCTCATCGGTGGCAGCGGGAGGGAGAGACTGCTTCCTTCTCCCCGTGCTGCTGAGGAGAACACGGAGCGCGCTTACAGCAGACCTATACATGTTCTCGGATACTAGACTGGGCAGTATCACAGCCTAGTATTGAGAAAAGACAAATCCTGGTATCGAGCTCGATACCAGACAAAAGTATTGGTTGGGTATCGAAAGTTTGATACCCGAAACAACCCTAGTCTGTTGCAGCAGTGAAATAATGAAGTTTGCCCCTTGGTCATATTTGTGGTTCGTTTTTTATAATTTAACCACTTCCCAACTGCCCACTGACTATATACGGTACGTCCTATATGCACATACCCCGTGCAGATGGCACATATATAAAACAGTCAGGCAGCGCTTTAATCCCAGCGCTGTAAATTAAATATGCCGTCGCTAACAGAAACTGTCCCCATAGTCGTCCTATTCGTTTAAAACTATACATGTTAAATATCAAAACGATAGTCACAAAATAGGGAACCCATTGCAATAATTAATGTGTCAGTTTTAATATTTAAGAAATAAAGTAATTTAAAAAAAAAATTATAGCTTTTTTTTAAATTAAGAATTAGTGATTTAACTAAACCTAAAAAACAAAAAAAAACAAAAGAGAAGAAAAAGCTCTAAAAACCCATGTTAATAAAAAGCTGGTCAAGTAAAAAAAAAAACATTGCAAATATTATTTTGGTAGTCAAACAAATAAAAAATTTTAAAAAAGTTAGGGTCACTAAACCACCACGTGCACAAAAGTCACGAAAAATTGCATTCAAAAAGGCATTCAGGCCCGGTCATAAAAAGGGTTAATCTATAATGTGAATATTTTTTTTTTTTATTACATAAAACACAAAACACGGTTTTCTGGACATAATGTTTTGAAGTTGCTCCATGCATTCTACTTCCTGGTTCTTTAACAACTTCTGGATTTTTAGCATGGCAAACAGACTCCCTTAACTTTACTGCAAGCAGAGAGGGCCCTCCCCCTGTAGTGACTCCATTAGAGCATCACATTTTTTAAAGCAATGCTCATCTTTATCTACGCCCTTCATGAAAACGATAAAACTGTAATACTTTAATACTGTTATCCAACTTTTGTACCTACTGTTAGGGCTCATTCAGACAGCAGCATATGTTTTGCAGTCTGCAAATTGCGGATCTGCAAGACACGAATACCGGCCCGTGTGCGTTCCGCAATTTGCGGACCGCACGTGGCCTTCACTCTCTGGAACTGCGGATGCGGACAGCACACGGTGTGCTGTCTGCATCTTTTGCAGCTCCATTGAAATGAATGGGTCTGCACCCGTTCCGCAAAATTGCAGAACGGGTGCAGACCCGTTCATCCGGCAGTGTGAATGGGTCCTTATCACGAGGATTATCCTTCAAATAATATGTTCCCCTCATAGCAGCAGTAGACTGACAGTAGATTACTTACATAAGAGGGCTTCTCATTTGTGTTAACCGCTACAGAAGGACAATATTTTAATTGCATAGTACTGCCGAAATGAAAAAGCAAAACATCCAAAAATAAAAATGATTTCCTGTGAATACTAATTGAATTTAATTAAAGCACCCCTTTCTGATGGAAGTGCCCCTTTAAAAAGATTTATTTTTACTGCTCAATTTATTACAGAACCAAGCGATTAGGTTTCATGCAACAGCTTTGAGCTTTGCTAGATAAGCCGCTGTACGAGGGTGACATGTACTGTATTACAGACTGCAATAGGGGCCTGTGAAGGACAGTCATGGGGTTTCACAAAACATGAGATATGATCTGACATGGTTTGACTGCAGGTAAGGACTAGTACGACAGCATGCCAATGACTAGAGCACTAAGGGACAGGTTTGTGAGTGGAGGAACTTCTAACTAGAACTAGTTAGGTCACAGCTTTTATCTGCCAGCCTGCCTTAGGCCAAGTTCACACACACCTGTCACCAAGCCTTTAGAACAGTTTTCCATTGAAAACCTCAGGTGTGGCATTGCATGTGAAAACTATTTCATGTGTGCTTTTCTATCGTTGTTGTCTACCTCATTGAAGTCAATGGATTAAAAACTAACAGGACCATACTGTCTCAAGAAAACAAGAACTGCACCTTCATTCCTATACAATTTCCTGTGCTACATTTGTCATCTTCTGAAGCCAGACATAGCTGTCACATATAAGGACGCTGTGGATGGGGTTCTCACGAGACGCCATGTAGTGCTCCCCTCCTGGCCCAATGGTACCGCTGTGGCGTCCTAGTTGTGCTGCCATGCGATACCTCCGACCTACCTTACAAGTCATAGGGGTGGCTGCACCCATAAGTTTTCTTTAAAACGCATTTTGTACTTCCGGTTCCGGCACCGACATGAGCAGAAGCGAGTAGCGGCAGCTCTACACTCGAAGCTCCATAAATCGGCCCACCTACATAATTTGGGCTGCCAACCTCATTGGCAGTGAGACGTACCACACCAGCGAAGAGGCGCCTAGTGCATGGACCACTCCGTGACATCTATGGGGGGCAGAACGAGACGCAACCCGGCAAAAGCTGAATTTACCCAGGCGACATCCAAGATGGCGGAGCAGCATGGGGAGCACGGGGAAACCCTGAGCCAGCCAGTGGAGACCTTGAGTCTGTTGCAGAACGACACACAGACTGTGGTGGACTACGAACACCTGGCATTGGAGGTAGCTACCTGCATATTGCCGGATCTCCAGGAGGCCCTTTCCTCTACGGTCGCCCAATCGCTAGCTTCATTACAGGCAGAGGTGGCACAGCACTCCACCAAATTGGAGGAGCTGGAAACACGGCTGTTGGCAGTGGAGACTGACAATGATGTGATCAAAAATCACCTCTCCCAAGCTGTGGACGAAAAATCGATGATCTGGAGAATCACTCCAGAAGGAGCAACCTCCGCATTGTGGGACTGCCAGAGCAAATCCCGGCGAGAGAACTGATGGCTATCTGCGAAGTTGAACTGCCTAATGCTTTAGGCATACCAGCAAAGTGCAAAGTAGAAAGGGCGCACAGAGTGGGATCAGGCGTACCTCAAGAGGCCGCCACTCGACGAGTCCAATCGCAACCCTATCATCATCGGGAATCCAGGCCCCGACAAGTGATAGTTAAGTCCTTAGACTACACAGACAAAACTGCAATGTGGGCATACAAGCAGCAGCAAAATGGGCTATCGTTGAGAGGGCACCGTATATTGCTCTTCGGAGATTACTCAGCTGAGGTGACGAGAAGACGAAGGGCCCTTGCCCCTATATGCTCTGCCCTATACAAGAAGCAGGTGCGATTTGCACTGATCTACCTGGCGACGCTTCGAGTCACGCTTCCAGACAGCAGATCAGAGTCTTTCCACAATCCAGACGAGGCCCAGCTTCATCTCAAAGACCTACTGGGGAATGTCGATCAAGGGCAGGCGACCGACAACCCGGTGAATGGCAGTTCCCTGAGACCGCAGAGACAGCCACGACAGATGCCTAGACGGGAGATACCAGCCTTGCCATGGAACGGTGGAGTACATGTCGTTAACTAGACTGATGGACCGGGACACGTCATAGTCGGTCCCCGGGACGCCAGGGGAGCCCCAGGTATCAGAGTTCTATTAACTTACCCAGCCCCCAACCACAATGTGTCCAAGAGAGAGACTGATCCGGATAGTTGGGTCCCTCTTTGGAGCCTGGCTCCATCCCTGTTGATATAGCTAGGACACCCTCCTCACGACTTTCTCTACAGGACTCAGACGACCAGGACTATGGTTGAGTAAGGGACTGTGCGTTATAATATCTTAAGGAGGGTGGGGGGGGGATAGGGGGTTAAAGGCATAGAGGGCTGCGCTGCAATTCTGCGACGTACTTTATTCCTGGTGAGGGGCGGGTTTGGGGCTCCCGTGTGCGCGCGCTCGGCCCCCTCCGGAATCCCGTGGTGGCGGCGTGGCCGCGGGGGCCCTGGCAGATCTTCTCTTATACTGGGTGGGTGCCCCACATTCGGAGGGGTCCTCGCGCACCCCAAAGGTTTGCTACTAAGTTTAAGCCACCATGCCCGCTTGCCACTTGCTATCTCTGTTTTACCATTTCCTCTGTTTAAGATTCTGTTAGTAACCATACTGCATATAACCACTATGGAGGTGCTTCGAGGTTTGAGGCACATATAAATGTTCTGTATAGTGTTAATCGGATGATTGCCAAGAGTGTACTATTGGTTCGACCTACGCTGGAGAGACTCCTCCAGTGTAGGCCTATGTTACATGTGAAGGTTCATTTACAAATTTTATGTTGGGTTTGGGAGGGGGAGGGCTTGGGGACCTTGGTGCTCGCCTTAGTGTAATCAGCCGTCAGAGGGAACCAGATAAGCAACTACCAAATGGCTAGGCCTCTTAAAGTTGTCTCCTGGAACGTGAAGGGACTCACCTTGTAAACGTATGATGGTCTTAAAACATCTTAAACGATTAGGTGCGGATATTGCGCTATTACAAAAAACGCATCTATCAGCTCAAGATTTCGATCGCATGAAAAGGCTCTGGGTGGGGGAGGTCTTCTGTTCAGAAGCAGTTGAGGGGGAACAGGGCAGGAGTGGTCACCTTAATCAAGACGGGTCTTCCCTATAAAGTCAGTGCCCATAACCATGATGATATAAGGTGCAAATGGGAAATTCTACCTTTATCACCTAATCGAGAACTTAGTATATATAACATTTATGGACCAAATGACCCGGACAAAGTTTTCTTTAGAGATCTTGGGAAGCGCCTCTCCCGCGATTCTCTAGAAACAAGAATAATTGGAGGGGATATGAATGCGGTAGTCAACAGGGAAGAGGATAGGAGGAATGAGCTGAAGGAGTTAGGGAATAGCAAAGGACAGGCAGTTTCAAGGTTAGCAAACTTTATAAAAGATGCAGACCTAGTAGACATGTGGAGGATGGTAAACCCAGTTAAGAGGGGGTACACTTTCTTTTCCACAGCACACCACTCGTGGTCCCGCATAGACTATCTGTTAGTTAGCAGAGAGAGTATGGGACGGTTCACAGAACCTAAAATTGAAGATCTAGTAATCTCGGATCACGCCCCAGTATCAATTCTATTACAGGAAAGGATACCTAAGGGGACTGATTTTATATGGCGCTTTCCATCCGGTCTACTGAAGGATGAAAATTTCTGTCAAATGCTTCATGGATGGTGGCTCGAATATAAAACAGATAATGACACTTTGGACAATCCACAGCTGTTGTGGGATGCCGGTAAAGCTGTCCTTAGGGGGAAGATCATGGCCTACTTATATAACAAACGAAAAGCAGCGAAGCTTTCTCTGGCACAATTAAGTGACCAAGTACGATCTGCTTATATGACTTTCGTACATACCCCATGCCCTCTGACACGTACTCAGTGGCAACAGGCCAAATTGAAATTTGATAATTCAGTCCTACAGTGGGAAAGGATAGCACAATCACGGAAGGAAGCTCAGTGTTTAAGTTCAGGAACAAAGCTGGCAGATTATTAGCTAGATTGGCTAATGGACATAGGACACAAACCAATATATCCACCCTTATAGATGAATTGGGCAGGAGACATTCACATCCTAAAGAAATCACTGAGGTCCTCAAAAACTTCTATATGGAGTTTAAACCAACAGGGTGTACCCCCACCAATGTACAAGACTGGTTAGGAGACACGATGACAAAACTGTCTGAATCAGACAGAACATTACTTAACTCCCCAATTACGAAAGAGGAGGTCCTTCATACCATACAACATCTGTCATTGGGCAAAGCCCCGGCCCAGATGGATATTCCGGAGAATTTTACCGCATTCTGGCGCATGATATAGCTCCTCTCCAAAATATACACTAGTTACATGCAGTGTAAGAGCATACCTCAATATACGAACACGGCACATATTAAAGTTTTGCCGAAACCGGGGAGAGATCCATGTCTGGCCGCTTCTTACCGTCCAATATCTTTAATAAATGTAGACTTAAAGATCGCATCTAAGATACTGGCAGACAGATTAGCGACCCGTTTACCGCGACGAATTTCCCGGGACCAGGCGGGCTTTGTGCAGGGAAGGGCAGCGGTAACCAATATCCGCAGGGTCCTAGCCATTTTGGATGAGGTTAACATGCGGCCGGGGGTTCATCCATCCTCAGCCATAGTAGCTATAGAGATCCACTGGCCAGAATAGCGGTCCCTGGGTATCTCTCAGCACCTTTCCCCCTTCACAGAGGCACCAGACAGGGGTGCCCCTTTCGCCCCTACTTTTCAATCTGGCCATAGAGCCTCTATCGCGCAAGCTAGCCACTGCCCCAAACAGAGGGAATCAAAGTGGGTAAAGCGCAGGTGAAACATGCACTTTTTGCTGATGACCTGCTTCTGTTTCTTGAAAAACCACATAGGGACTTAGGTATGGTTTTCCAACTACTTGAAAACTTCAGGGGAGTCTCAGGCTATAAAGTCAACCCGGCCAAGTCCGAACTTCTATTATTGGGGAGACAAAACTCCACCCGGTTTGGGGTTCCCATACAAGTAGCTCGCACATCTATAAAATACTTAGGTATTCAAGTAGGTAAAAAACCCAAATCGCTTATACCTCCTGAACTACCCCCCACTGTTTAAAAAAATCCTAGCAGAACTGGAGAGATGGAAAAAGTTACCTCTTTCACTAGGAGGGAGGGCCCAACTTCTTAAAATGATAAGTATACCAAAACTATTGTACCCCATGCAAAATATCCCCCTTCTCCTCAAACATCTAGGTCTAAACAGGCTGGATTCTGCATTTAGAGCTTTTATTTGGGGGGGAAAAAGACCCCGGATTGCATTAACTAAGTTACAACTGCCCAAAAATAAAGGGGGTCTGAACCTACCGCACCTACGCCTATATAATCTGGCCAGTCTGTTCAGACATTGCATTGACTTAATGTATGCTTAAAGTTTCCACACCGACAGGCGTCTTGAGGCTCACTTCATCCTTGGTCCCTAGGAGCATTACTACACACTAGACGGACAGCTATCCCTCATATAATTAAGACTAGATTGATAGCTAGGGACACCATTGTGACCTGGAAAGAAGTTTGTAAGATTTTTAAACACCCCTTCCTTTTCTCCAAACATATGACTTTGGGGATACCCTGAATTCTTGGCGGGGACACACTCCCAACACTTTACAAAATGGAGGGAGAGGGGTATTTTAACACTCAAGGACATATGGAACGCATCGGAAGGCCGCATGCTCTCATATGCGGAGCTCACGGAACAATACCAATTATCACAGGCGCAACATATCTTTGCATACATGCAACTAAAGAGCTTTATAACTGGCCAATTACAGTCGCCAGCAAGTATATTGATCCCCAATACACTAGACAAGTTACTAGGCCGAGAGGGGAGCAAAAGATCTTTGTCTGATCTGTATCAAGAGATGAGAGGCCAAGCTAAAATCGCAAATGGATAAAGTTTTTTCAAATTGGAAAAAAGATTTCCCCCAATTGAATGTAGAACAAATAATTCTAAAAGGTTGGGAGAGGATTAGGCCCTATTCACACGTCCGCAATGTCGTCCGCATGTATTCCGCAATTCTGCGGAATACATGCATACCCATTGACCTTGAATGGGGCACGGAACGATGCGGAGAGCACACACTGTGCTCTCCGCATCAGTTTTTGCAGAGCGCGCCGCCAATCCTACGGCCGCAGCTCCGCAAAAAAGTAGAGCATGTCCTATTCTTGCCCGCAATTGCAGACAAGAATAGACATTTCTATGGGGCTGCCGGCCGGGTGTGTTTATGGATCCGCAATTTGCCTGGGAGGTTTTCTTCTCCCAGGCTATGAGCTGAGCGCTGCGGTTGGTCAGCGCTACAGCCTGGGAGAAGGAGACGCCCAGGAGAACAAGGGCAGGCTCCTCCCAGTTGAGACGCAGAGCTGAAGTTACCGGAGGACATACCGGGAGAACGGAGCGGCGCCCAGGGATAATAGTAAGTGCAGGGAGATCCCTGGGCGCCGCTCTCCATGTATGTATACTTAGTTTAGATTTGCTAGGGTGATGAAAGGTCCAAAGATAGTGGTAAATGAAGGTTGGAGAGAGACCCAATTCCGGATAATTCACAAAGCTATATATGGTTTCCGACACTCAGGGCACATGCTGGGTTCGCCTAGAATTGTGGAGTGTCCAAAGTGTCATTTTGCATGGACAGACATGCTCCATGGGTTGTGGTCTTGTCCGGAATCTGTCACATTCTGGAAAATGATTCAGTACCAGCGCAAAACACATCTGAAAATGTCGATTCCGATTAGTCCAGACCTCATCCTATTCCACGAACCCCCGAAGACAAAGTGCTTCCAACAGATCACTCATGTTGCGATTTTGGCTGCCAAACGTTGCTTACTTAATAAATGGCTACAGCCACATGTTCCCTCAGCATCAGAGGTCTTCAGACACATCCAAAGATGTTTCGGATTGGAAAAAAAAAAAAAAAAAAAGGTTGAACTCTCTAAAGGGAAGCAGGTTAAAGCATTCTTTAAGAAAAGGGAAACCTTTATGACGACTGTATACTCAGATGGGGAGCTGAAAGTGATGATGAGACCTTTCTTAACCTCAGACTGGTACTTAAAACGGAAACTAGCGGGGACACTAGGGAGACTATTGGCGGACTGATTGAATTATGTCTATGAAACTAAGGCCTCATGCACACGAACGTGTGCACCCCGTGCCCGTATTGCGGACCGCAAATTGCGGCCCGCAATGCTCGGGCACCGGCCGTGGGGCAGCCGCAGCGGATCGCGGACCCATTCACTTGAATGGGTCCGCGATCTGCCGTTCCGCAAAAAGATAGGACATGTTCTATCTTTTTGCGGGACGGAAGTACGGAACGGAACCCCCGCGGAATCTCCGGATTTGCGAACCAATTGAAATGAACGGGTCCGCATCCGTGATGCGGAATGGCCACGGAAAGGTGCTAGTGTATTGCGGATCCGCAAATGCGGTCCGCAATACGGGCACGGGGTGCACACGTTCGTGTGCATGAGGCCTAAGGCTGAGGGAAATGGGATGAGCACCAAGGGGGGGGGGGGGGATAGAATTGGAGGGAACAGGATTGTATTTTGACATTTTGTCTGACGTGTTTATCCATTGCATATTGCTGTTACAGTCTGTATGTTTCATGATGTAACTGGATAAAACAAAATAAAAATTATATTTAAAAAAAAAAAAAAACACGCATTTTGTTCTCAGCTTGTTTTTGGGAGCACGCAACATCACGTGGTACATGTTGAGCAATAGGAAATTATGAAAAAGCATAACAAATACTAAAGGGGACATTTATTAATCCACTTAGGGTCCTTTCACACTTGCGTTCTGAGGATCCGGCAGGTACTTCCGTCCCGCCGGATCCGTCAGAACGCAAGTCGCCTGAAGCATTAGAAGACTGATCAGGATCCTGATCAGTCTTCGAATTGCTTTCAGGTTACTATGGCAGCCAGGACGCTATTAAAGTCCTGGTTGCCATAGTAGTAGTGGGGAGCGGTATACTTACAGTCCGTGCGGCTCGGGCGCTCCAGAATGGCGTCAGAGCGCCCCATGCCCATGGATCACGTGATCCATGCGTGTAGGGCGCCCTGACGTCACTCTGGAGCGCCCGGGAGCCGCACGGATGGTAAGTATACTGCTCCCCGCTCCCACTACACTTTACCATGGCAGCCAGGACTTTAGCGTCCTGGCTGCCATGGTAACAGTGAGAAAAAGCTAAGCGTCGGATCCGGCGATGCGCCCAGCGGCGTTTAGCTTAAGGCGGATCGGATTAATGCCTTTCAATGGGCATTAATTCGGATCTGACCTTGCGGCAAGTGTTCGGATTTTTGGGCTGGAACAAAAGCGCAGCATGCTGCGGTATTTGCTGCGTCCAAAAAACGTTCCGGTCCTGAACTGAAGACATCCTGATGCATCCTGAACGGATTTCTCTCCATTCAGAATGCATGGGGATGATCCTGATCAGAATTCTTCCGGCATAGAGACCCGACGACGGATCTCTATGCCGGAAAACAAAAACGCCAGTGTGAAAGGGCCCTTACACCACTTTTGTGGTGTATATAGGTCGCAAATTTTGTAGCACGCCATTTGTGCAGTAAAATTTGCAACAATTCCTTGACTATGCCACTTTTCCTGAGCGGTAAGAAAAGGGGGTGTGGCGTGGGCACAGGTGGGCGGGGAGGCCAATCTTATTTATTCTTTTCCACACCAGTTTACTGCGTGGAAAATGGTTTAAGGGCAAAGGAGCTAGCGTACAGTTAAGAGCTCATGCCCACGAATGTATTTTTTTTTCTCGTTTCTGTTCTTTTTTTTACAGGTCCATATGCGGAACCATTCACTTCAATGGGTCTACAAAAAAAAAAAGTCCATGTATGTTCCGCATAAAAATAGAACATGTCCTATTCTTGTCCGTTTTGCAGACAAGGACAGGTATTGTTACAACGGATCCGCAAAAAAAAAAAAAACACAGATGTAATAAGGATGTCACACGGATCTTTTTTTGCGGTTGTGTGCACGAGCCATAAGGTTGTTTTTTTCCAATTCAATTTACAGCATGCTCTGGGTGTGGGTTTTTCTCAGGCATTTTCCGGTAGACTTCACTTTAGGGGGGAGAAAAAAATAAAAAAATAACACCCTGAAATTTGACATTTTGACATGGCCACACAGTAAAATGTGTGACTAAAAATGCCAGCCTCCACAAAATAAAAAAAGCGCATGAATTTTATACCATTTTCTACAAGCACAAAAAAAAAAAAAAAAAAAAGCCATACAGTTTCTTCGAAGGGAACCACCCTAGTGCGTTGACACAAATAAGCAACAACTTTTAGCGGTTGCATTTTTTCCATATTGTGGGTGAAAAGCACAACACGCCAGGGATAGCGCATGCTGTGGCTTTGAAGTTTGAGAATAGAGATTAAGAGAAAAAAAAATTAAAAAAAAAAATCAGTTTGGTGTGAACAGGCCGTGGCATTTACCAAAGCACAGTGCCGTACATTGTATAGAGGCTGTGCTTGGTATTGCAGCCCAGCCCCATTCACTTAAATGGGACTGAACTGCACATAGTCCAGGTGACCAATGAACAGGACATCACTGGCCTAGGGATAGGCTGTAACACTCACTGGATCACTGTGGCCTCTTCATACAGCTGATCGGCAGGGGTAAGAGGAGTCTGACACTCACTGATCAGATATTGATCACCTATGCCAAGGAACTGGAAAACCTTTTTAATCTGTGGATCCGTTTGATCTTCCTATTCTACCCAAAAAACATTTCACCAAGTAGAGAGCCTAGACGACAAAGGCTACAATTTTAGAATAGGGCTAATATAAAAAGACCAGCATGGTCCAGTAGATGCCAAGAGGGCCACGATTAGGTTATTTCAGGTAACACAATTAGCAGATGTAGACCGTTCAATAACAGTGCAAGGTTGAGCGTACATCAGCAGTTTGGAAGACTGGCTCATGACAGATGGTCTGTCAATCACAGTATGTGGAGGATAGAGAATTAAATTAGTGTATAAAATACTGCCATCCGAGTATGCAAAACGAGACCTGACAGTGCTGAGATATAGCTTAGTAACTGTAAAGTCTGCCCTCTTTCTCCTTGTGCCCTGCTCATCTCTACAAGTAACCAGCCTGGACACCTGTTGTGAACATGCATATAAAGGGCCACCACAACTCTGCTGTAATGTAAGAAATGCATAATAAGCAGCTGCTTCATACTAGACAGGCATATCAGCCTTTCCCATTGTGTTTCCAACCTATTAGTAAAATTGGCAGTGAACCCATTTATTAAAGACCAGAGCCCAAATTGAATTTTCTAGAACGTTGTTGAGCGCTAGCAAATTCTGCTGGAGAAATCTATAAGTGAATAAAGCAACACTGAAAAGAAATGCAGAAGAAATAATAATAAAAATTCACCAACTGCAGTGGCGCATTAGTAGAGGATGGAAATCCCAAAGGTTAAAGGGGTTATCCAATCCTATAAAAAGCCCCCCCAATATGCCAGAACCCCACAGTGAATATACTTACCTGGGTCCCCGCTCCGCTTCTGCTCCCCGCAACGCAACTGCTGCGTCGGTTGACACTAGGGAGGCTTGTCCTCGTCGGCGTGCATTTTTGAGTGCGTCCTGGGATGCGGAGCAAGACTGATCCGTCACGACTCACAATTTAAGGCCTCATGTACACGAATGTGTGCCGGCCGGGCCCGTGCTACGGGCACCTTCTGTGGGCCTTCCGCATGTGGATCGTGGGCTCATTCACTTGAATGGGGTCCGCAATCCGCATCCACTGTCCACACCACAAAAAAGTAGTGCATGCACTACTTTTTTTTGCGGTGCGTCACACCACTAAAACAATAATGCAAGAAAAGGTGTGTTTTATATTTTCAATGGTGTGTGTGGTATTTGTGGGGATCATTTTTTGCGGTGCGGAGACATGGACAGAAAACCCACGGAAGCACTCCAGTGCTTCCGATCCGTGCCTCCGCTCCGTACTGCATCTCCTGGAGTGCGGACCCGCTGTTTGCAGGACGCAATACAGCCATGTGCATGAGCCCTTGGTCAATTATGAAGGATCCGTTTTCTTTTACAATGGGGTATGGATCCGATGGTTTTAGTCCAGGATCCGTCTTGACTATTTTAGAGATAATACAATCGGATCTGTTCAGAACTGATGCAGTCAGTTGTATTACCATAAAGGAGGCGTTTTTGCTGATCCATGACAGATCCCGAAAAAAAGCAGATGTGAAAGTAGTCTTATTAGCAAAGATTTTGAACATTCTGTTTTTCCTTTGTCATTACGAGGTATTGAGTGCAGACTTATTGAAAAAAAAATTATTTTTATCAACACAAGGTTGCAACATAATAAAACATGAAAGGGTCTGAAGACTTCCCCCCCCATGCACTGTAATATATATATATATATATTATATATATATATATATATATATATATATATATACACATATACACACCGTATTTTGCCCCATAAGTACCGAAGGCTCTGTACTCACCGATCCTGCTCCTCGGCTGTTGGCTTCGCAGTGGCTGCGCACAGCGTGAGGGCACTCTGACCTCACGCTGTGCACGCCAGTTCACAGCACAGCCGACAGCAGGAGGAAAAAGATAGCGGGCAGTGAGGAGCTGCGGCATCCAGGAGCAGGAGTGTCCTCCTCCTGCGCCTTCTATGGCGAAAAATACGGGGCAGCACAGCTGAAGGTGTGAACAGGGTGCAAGGTCCTCTTGGGAACAAGGCAAAAATTCCAGGTATATATAGTCCAAAGATGAGGCAGCACTCCAGCATATGAAACATAAGTGACCCTCTTTATTCCCCAGGCAACAACGTTTCAGTCTTCTCAATGAGACCTTTGTCTAATTATATATATACACACACATTTTATTTATTTATTTTTATTTCCTTATATTTTTACCAGCGAAGGTTATCATACTTACCTGCTCGGTTCAAACCCTTTCAGATTTTAATATTGGTTTATTAATAATTTGTTGTATTCAGTCATTTTAATATACTCATAATTCTGAGTTTTTCTATGCACGTGGGTTCAACGTGTGATTACATGCAGCAGTCACGGATCTTACATACAGTTTCCATGACAATGAGGCAGATGGTGGCACGTTCCCTCCGAATCCTGAAATATCTCTATAAACTGTGCCCATGCGACTGTGTTTTCTGCCTGATAAACTCTGCTTTGTTACAAGAATACGAGAAGCCGCTCATCGAGCACAGGCATTGATGGATCTGTATTCTGCTCCGCAGCACGACCAGCAAAACAAATCAGATTATATTTCAATGAATATGTAGATCTGATGAATTAGCAATCATTCCCACCAGTATAACACAAGTGTCCCTGCGCTGTATGCATAGTCTCATTTTTTTCGGCATCCAATGCGCAGCTTTTGAGAACCCATTCATTTCAATGGGGCAGCAAAAGACGCTGACAACACACTGTGCTGTTCGCATCCGTATGTACCCCCCACAAAAGAATACAACATACCATCATTGTCCATTTTGCAGACAAGAATAGGCATTTTGACAACGGGGTCCACGGAAATGGTGAAACACACATGGCCAGTGTCCGTATTTTTATACATATGGTTGTGTGCATGAGGCCCAACTCAAAATAAGTCTAGCCCAATGTCTTGGAGTTCCATAACATAGTCAGTGGGAGATCCCATGAAAACCCTAGTGTCTATGGGCAGTAGTCGTATGCCGACTGTACATTTTGCTAGCAGCCTGCACTCTTTCTACTATAGGAGAGGGGGAGACGTCCAGATTGCTCCTCATTATCTAATCAGTCAGTTTTGTTGAGTCTCTGCACAGACTTCTATCACTGCCTCCAAAACAAAATGTCTTGTGAGCAGGGTCATTAGATCATCATGTGACGAAGACACAATGTGAAGTCAGTCTAATATCATTTATTACATCTAGACATCTGTTACATGGTGCACTGGAGGAGGAGGTGCATGCATTACAGGGAATCTCTACTTGAAGACCTCAATGCAAAAGGGACGAGAAGGTATTCACCAATAATTGCTATGTGGACTGCTAAAATAACTGGATCCGATCATCATCTGGCTTTTTTTTTTTGTATAATCATAGCTTTTACAACAGTAATTAGAAAACCCCGTACAAATTTGGTTTGGCATTTTTATGTGGGCAAAAACCCACCAGAAAATGTTTGTTTATTTTATGTGACTTACATTTTATGGCATTTTTTGCTGTTATTATGGCTTTTTTTTTTTTATTTTTTTTTTTAACATGTAGTGTATTTTAATGCAAGCAATTCCTTAATAGACTTTTATAAAAAGGAAAGTTTGTACCCCTTCTGGTGTCATTTCCTCTGTAGATCGCTAAAAAATAAAAACAAAACACTGGAAAAAACGTGATGTAAAACAATCCAAATTGGAGCATGCACTTTTTCAAGCAGGTACCAAATTTTTAAAAAGATGGATGTCTATAGCAACAAAAATGGCAGAAAGTAAGGAAATGGCATAGCACGCTGTGATGTTCGACCAATGTTATGTACTCAAAAATAAATAATAGTCACCAAAAGTGAAAATGAAATGCCAAGAAAAAAAAAATAAAAAATTTCTTCTGCAAGACTTATAGCTAACATCTGGAGATAAAAATATATATATATATATATATATATATATATATATATATATATATATATATATATATATATATTAACATTAAAGAAAAGCAACAAAAACGCCAAGAGTCCGCAAAGAAAAAAAAAAAACCTATGCATGAATACACCCTTAGTGGAAATGACGGACTTCTATAGTGATTGGGGCCGGGCAGACTTCCAGCAGCACACGTGTGCAAACTTTGTACATGTAATAATACTAATGTTGGCAACAGAGGTCGCACTATATTTTTTACAGAAGAGTAAAAATACTCCTTATACCATTTTTGAGGACTATTAACCGAGGAGGAGTACGAAATTTGCGTTTATTCTGGTTGGCAATATATAAATAATGTAAAATCTTTTAGAGGCATATGTGGAAGTTATAGTCCACAAACCCATTCCATACTTTGAGCATTGACCTGTATTGCAGATTAGTGTATACCATTCAGTAATTTTCTGTTGGATGCATTGCACTGAAAACTGTATTAGGCCTCATGCACACGACCGTATGTATTTAGCGGATGACATCCATGTAATAATAGGACATGTTCTATTTTTTTTGCGGAACGGAAAGATGGCCATACGGAAACGGAATGCATACGGAGTACCTTCCATTTTTTTTTCTGCGGACCCGTTTAAATGATTGGTTTCGTATACGGTCCGCAAAAAACACAATCACGCAGGCTACATGCACACGAACGTATTTGGTTTCAGTGTCCATTACGTTTTTTTTTGCGGATAGGATGCGGACCCATTCATTTCAATGGGTCCGCAAAGAATGCGAACAGCACACCGTGTGCTATCCGCATGTCCGTTCCGTAGCCCCGCAAAAAAAAAAAAAAAATAGAGCATGTCCTAGTCTTGTCCGTTTTGCAAGGACAAGGATAGGCATTACAATGTATCCGTGAAAAAAAAAAAAAAAAAACACGGATGCCATACGAACGTTATTTTCTTTTGCGGATCAGCAATTTGCGGACCGCAAAACACATACGGTCGTGTGCATGTAGCTTTATACTATGACTTTCAGTGCAGTTACAGAGAATGCCTGATGCATATTTCCAAACATACATTGGTATTAGATAGTCCATTGTAATGACAAACTTGTGATATTTCCACTAAAAAAGCAGACAATTCTTTGAAATATTGCGCTGGCCTTCAGATCTATCAGGAAGTATGCAGGGACTGAACTGTTAGGCTACATTCAGACAACGGTTTAAGAAAACGGCTGTTAAAAATAAAATGTTCCGTTTCTAAATACCCTTTTCCATAATGGGTGCTTTCTTAAAGCGCCGTTAGGCACCCTTCAATTTTATGGGGGCTGCCATTGGCCAATAGACCTGAATGGTTCTGAAAACAGCCATTTTTCACCGTTGTGTGAATTTAGCCTTAAAATGTTAAACTCAGTCAATTTCACTTGAATTTCATGAAGATACATAAAAATCTACAGTCAAGAACTAAAAATATTAAATAATTTTCTCTCATCCACTTCTAGTGCAGTTTTGGAAAGCATACAATGGTGGCATTCAAAGCTTCCTGAAGAAGAAGACGACACTTTACTCCTTGGCCTGCCGGATCCGCCATGCCACAAGTACCCGTGTGCTGCCACTCCGTCCCCATTGACTATAATGGGGTGGGGGCAGAGCTACGGCGCAGCACGACCAGAGATCGTCGGACTTAAAGTACTGCAGGTCCGACTTTTTAGTCCGGCGATCACTGCCGTGCACAGACGTGCTGCGCTGGATAGCCATGCCGCAAGTGGGAAAGTACCCTAAGCTATTGTAGACTGTAGGCAGCAGTACTCATTTCCGGCAGTCTCAGAGATGAATGCAGCAGTAGTGCACATGCTTGAACTGTCACTCCATTTATTTACGGGCCCTAGGTGGTATGGGACCCTGGTTCTTCTGATCAGCGGGGGTCCCATCAGTAGGACCCCCACCAATCTAATAGTTGTCTCCTATCCAGTGGCTAAGGGATAAAATCAAATTACCGGAATACGCTATTAATTGTACGAGGTTTGCCACTTTGTGGCGGAGTTGCTGCTACCCAGTTGATGGTGGAATATATAGGAGGGGAAAAAATTTCACAAACTGACTTGTGGCATCCTATTACAGGTCCACCATGGAATTCAGTGAGCTCTTTAGGAAGAGCCATTTTTTGACAAATGTTTGTAAAGGCAGACTGCATGGCTGGATTTTATACACCTGTGGCAATGGGACTGAATGAAACACCAAAATTCAATGATGAAGAGCTGTTCCCCAATACTTTCCTCATGTAGTGTATATATTATATAATACAGATTGCAAGGCTAGTTAATACTAGTATGGCTTGTGAACACCGAGCTTCAGAAATGCGGTCTCAGGGGTGCAAGAAAGGATCGTATGCACCTTTTTTTCACATCATTGTTTGCGAAAAGCGTTACAAAAACCATGACTTTCCCACATATAAAACAGGTCCAAATTATTACAGTAAGTAAACCAGAGAGAACATAATAGCAGGGTGTGTCCTGCTGATCCTTGTCACAGCCTAGCCCGTGTGTAAACGACTGCACGCACTACATGGCAGTCAGAACGCTCCATTACATTATTTTCAGCATACAATTAAAAGCTAGTGTAAAATATCAGGATAGGTCATAAACGTCATATCGGTGGGGGTTCAACCTGGTACACCCGCCGATCAGCCGTCTGACGGGGTTGCAGCACTTGTGTGAGCAGCGCTTCCTCTACAAACTCACAGCAGCGCAGTGGAATTATACGTGCTAGTCTCAGAGACAACGCTCAAGGTAAGGCTACATGCACATGACCGTTGCCTGCCTCCACTTCTCCTGCAAATTTTGCGTCCGTCAAAAAAAACGGACGACGGACCGTTTTTTTTTGATGGATCCGATTTTTATGGCAGATCCATTGTAAAAATGCCTATCCTTGTCCGCAAACGTGGAAAAAAATAGGACATGCACTATTTTTTTGACGGAATGAAAACACGGATCACGGATGTGGAACAAAAACGGTTGACCATCCGCATTTTTTGACTGACCCATTGAAATGAATGGGGAAGCATCCTATCCGTGAAAAAAAAAAAAAAAAATATGGAACGGACGCGGAAACAAACAACAGTCGTGTGCATGGGGCCTAATTCTGAGGAAAAGCAGCGATTTCACAAGAACCGCAAATGCTTTAAACAGCTAATCCCCGGGGAGTCGCCTGGAGGGGACATTATTAAACCTATTAAACCCGGAAAAAGCAGCAAATTTTTCTGCAAGCTTTTTTGTGCAAAAATTTGCAAAGTATTGCTAGCCACTTTTCCAAAAACTTGCTGTGGCATGGCCTCCCACGCCCAGCCTGAGTTTACTACAATCTAAACCAGCATGGAGGACCACACATCTAAGCAGGGGCATAGCTATAGGGGGTGCGGAGGTAGCAGTCGCTACCGGGCCCAGGAGCCTGAAGGGGCCCAAGGACACTTGTGCCGCATAAGAAGACACACAAAGCACTGAGGGAAGGCGGGCCCAAGCTGAACTCTTGTACCAGGGCCCATGAGCCGTTAGCTACACCCCTGCATCTAAGCCAAGCCCCCTCTCCACTAAACCATGCCAGGGAAAAGTGTCTAAACCCCTTAACCTCCATAGCTGCTGGATTTCTGCTGTTTGAAAAAGCAGAGACACAGGGCAGGTGAATGTGCTCATCCATAAGGATGATCGCATACATTAAGGCCTAATTCACAAGTCCGCAATCTACGTCCGCACCCGTTCCGCAAATTTGCGGAACGGGTGCGGACCCATTCATTTTGAATGGGGACGTGATAGATGCAGAGAGAACACACTGTGCTCTCCGCATCTGCGGAGCGCGCCGCCGATCTTCCGGACGGCGGCTCCGCAAAAAAATAGAGCATGTCCTATTCTTGCCCGCAATTGCGGACAAGTATAGGCATCTCTATAGGGCTGGTGGCAAAGTGTTTTGCGGATCCGCAAAACACTACGGACGTGTGAATAAGGCCTAAGCCACTCAGAGGCTCTGGTCAAATGTGACTACGGCATCTGAGCCGTGCAGACCCGAGAGCCGCATGCTCCCGCGCCTGTAACAACGTTCCCTGGCTGAGATGGGGGAACCTCTTATATGCCTGTAACAGCAGAGCCATTAAATAATGCCATTAGAAAATACAACTTGTGAAGACTGAACAGAAATATTAAAAAGTTAAGGCTCTGAGAAGGCGGAGAGTAAAAAATGAAAACGCAAAAATGGAAAAAAAAAAAATAAAAAAAAAAAAAATCGCAAGGTCCTCTAAGAGTTAAAGGGCATTGGTCATAAGCAATCTCACTTTTAACCCAGGGACAATACCTGGTAGGACTGGCTCAGTCTAATGTAATCCTACCTTTAAGGGTACGGTTACACGGTGACCGTGGTCGCAGCCAAGATAGAGTAGCGGTGATGCCATAGAAATGAAAGGGATCGCCCGCACCAGTCGCGAAAAGTCCAACACTGCTGGATTTCTTGTGACTGGCACGGCGAACCCCTTCATTTCTACGGAATCACCGCTACTCTGCGATCCTGTCGTGGTGTAGCCCTAGCCTAAGACTTCGACTACAGGGCAGCATGTGTTGCGTGACCCCAAGCTGCAACTTGCTCTAGCTCCCAACTTCCAATAAAGTCAATGGAGGAGGCGCCACACGCAACACAAAATTAGACGACATGTTTGGATATTTGCGACTGTCGCGTCACATTGAGACGACGCGACAAACATTACGTGAAATGTTCAGCAGTCTGATGTTGCATGGCCAATACAGGAGTCTTTTTATTCATAAGTAAGAGTGCATTAAAGGTGGGCCCTACACCCTAGATGCAAGCTAGCGTTGCCTTCTTCTGCCAGCCCCTCCCTTTTTTTCTTGATTGACAGGGCCAGATTTAAAATGGTTTTCAAGGATTTTTATACTGAAGACCTATCCTCTGGTAGGTCTTGCCAAGCACAGCGCCATGCATTGTATAGTGGCTGTGCGTGGTATGGCAGCTCAGCTCCAGAGAGAAGGCCCTGGTGCTCACAGGAGTGCAGATGCCTTCTCAAACAGCTGATCGGCGGGTGTCCCGGGTGTCAGACCCCCACCGATCAGATATTGATGACCTATCCTGAGGACAGTTCACAGTATAAAAGTCTTGGAAAAACCCTTTAATGACAATACAGAAGCCTGATCCTGTCAGTTAGGCCTCATGCATCACTGATGCGGACCCATTCAATTGAATGGGTCCACAATCCGGAGCTGCGGTACGGAACGGAGGTACGGAACCCCAGGTACGCGCTATGGAGTGCTTCCGTGGTGTTTCTGTCCGTGCCTCCGCACCAAAAAAAAAAAAAAAAAAAAAAAAAAAAAAATATAATAGAACATGTTCTGTTTTTTTGCGGTGTGGACAGATCACGGACCCATTCAAGTTGAATAAGTCTCGATCCGTCCCGGCTGCCGCACGGACGTTGCCCGTGCATTGGGGACCGCAAATTGCAGTCCCCAATGCAAGGAACAGCCGTGTGCATGAGGCCTTAAGGAGAGGGAGGGGCTGCCAGAGGAAAGCTGCAGAGCTAGGGTGCACCAAGGGGTTCGGGCCCACCAGCGGTGCACTTAACAGCCAATTTACATATGAATACAAAGACTTCTCTCGGTGATGCAGCACTGGATTGACAAATAAAAGGTATTACTACATTAGGATGAGCCAGTCCTACCAGGCATTGTGTCTGGTTTAAAACAGGGAGATGGCTGATGACAGATGCCAAATTTGATATAAAACATAGAAGCTCATCAGTATCTGATCGGTGTGGCCTTAGGCCCCTTTTACACGAGCGAGTTTTCCCGCGCGGGTTCAATGAGTGTTGTGAATGCATAGCACCCGCACTCAATCTTAACCCATTCATTTCAATGGGTCTGTGTACCTATTTCACATCAGTTCTGCATTGTGTGAAAAACGCATCATGTTCTATATTCAGCGTTTTTCACGTAGCTCTGGCCCCATAGAAGTGAATTAGGCTTCAGTGAAAAACGCAACGCATCCGCAAGCGAGTGCCAATGCAATGCGTTTTTCACTGATGGTTGCCAAGAGATGTTGTTTGTATACCTACAGTTTTTTTCTTTACGCGCTTGAAAAACACATTGCACCCGCGTGGAAAAAACTAAACTTAATCGCAGACAAAACTGACTGAACTTGTTTGCAAAATGGTGCGAGTTTCACTGAATGCACCCTGAACGCATCTGGAGCCAATCTGCCACGCTCGTGTGAAAGAGGCCTTAATCCCTTTTTCCCCTGCAGATAACATAGACCCTCATAGCATGTAATGCCCCCACATTCTCCTTCTCTGCTGTCTAGAGATATAGCTATATATTTGTAGGAATTTAGAATAATTGAACTTGTACAGGAGATAGTACATAGGTTACATATACATTACATACATGTATTTTGGAAGATAGTATTCATGTCACATTATACTCCAATAGAAATTCACGGAAGTATAATAAACAATTAAACATTACCCTCCCCGCCCCTGGAGCCGCACCACAACTGAGAGCCTGTATCAGAAAGTATCCAACCATCTATATGCATATCATGTGCCCATGTCTGAGCCTTGCTGCGACTGTTTCACAAGAGTCAAATTAATTACAGATTTTTACCAGTCTGATAATAAATTTGTGCTATGGGGGTCATTTATTATACTGGAATACTCCTATATTACAAGCGTATTTCAGACACAGATGGCAGGGCAACGGTTAGTTGACCAGCAATCTGCAACTTCACCCTGCTCACACCAGGTTTAAATAAGTGGACATGGCGTGGAAGAGGACACGCCGGGAGACAAGTCTCATTCATCATGTCCTACCCCTGTTTTAGACATAGAAAATGTTCTAAATGCGAAATGGCTTGGAAGTCTTACATTTAGAAATGGCGGAGGATCCGCAGAAGTTATGTAGAAGCCAGCGCCTCTTCGTAACTGAGGCAGATCTACTGCCACATTCAGGAGTTATTAAGGGTCCATTTAGACGTCCGTAGTTCAGGGTCTGCATCAGTTCCGCAGGAGGAGTGCAGACCTATTCATTTCAATGGGGCACTGTGTTCTGTCTGCATCCGTAGTTCCGTTTTGCGGCCCCGCAAAAGAGATCGAGCATGTCCTATTCTTGTCCACAGCGACGGACAAGAATAGGCATTTCTATCATAGTGCCGGCCATGTGCGGCCCACAAAAAGCTGAACGCACATGGCCGGTGTCAGTGTTTTGCGGATCCGTCTGAATGGACCCCAAGATTGGCGTCTAAAACGCTGGTCTTAATAAATGACCCCCTATGTGTCCATTTGCACCTAGAGCCTGGATTGAAAACAGAAGTTTCCCCATGTGTCAGATTTCTGCATTTTGTAACATTTTCTATCATGAAGCACAAACAAAATCCTTTGAGGAGTAAAATTAGACACCAGATTTTTAGAAATTCAAACCTCAAAAACTGTGGGTGCTGCTCTAACACCTTAGGGTGTGACCCCCAGAGGGTGGTCGCAGCTGCCTCTTATTTACCTAATGAAGGACGCAGAGGGTCTATATTGATAATGGCCACGTGGCCATCAGGGTCAGTTCACACCACTGTGTTTTGCCGTCCACAAATTGCTGATCAGCAAAACACGGGTACCGGCCGTGTGCAGTCCACATTTAGCGGAATGGAAGGTCCGGCCTATAATAGGACAGTCCTATCCTTGAACGTTTTTTTTGCAGAACGGCCATATGGACACAGAAAGCACACAGAGTCATTTCTGTTTTTTTGTGACCCCATGGAAGTGAATACGGGCTGCAAAAAAAAAAAAAAATATATATATATATATATATATATATATATATATATATATATATATACACACACATTCGTGTGCTTGAGCCATTAGACTTAGGATTAGTGTTGAGCGAACTTGTTTTTTAAGTTCTGCGTCCAAAGTTCAGGTTCGGGTTATCGAAGGATCCAGTTATGGATTCCAAATTCCGGTCGGTGGTAGCGTAATCCATAACAGGATTTTTCGATAACCCGAACCTTGGACGCAGAACTAAAAAAAACAAGTTCGCTCAACACTTCTCAGGATATCACACCATTTTTTTTTCGACGTGGCTTGTAGCTCCTGAAAACACTTGCAGTTCATCTCCGTTGAATTACTTGTTCGTTCACATGGCACTTTTTTCTGCTTGCAGTTTTCAAAACTGTGCCACGGGAAGAAAAAAAAGGCAATGTCCATTGATTCACATTCCTCATAGAGTTCCCATTGAAATGGGCATCAAAAAACACATGAAAAACTGCGTTTGAGTTACAAAAAACAAAAAGAGGAATCCTTAAGCTGATTCCACATCAGGTTTTTTTTTACCTGTGTGAACCTAGCCTTATAGGAGCCCTCCAGTGTGATTGAGCTCTTCACTAATATCCGCATCTGTCAATCATTCTGTGATATGGAAAACCAGGAACCGAGGGGGTCCCATCAGATTCTGGGACCCTACAGTTCAGGACATTAAGATGGATCTCAGGTTTTGAAGCAGATTTTCCTGCAGGTTTTTCAGCCAAAGCCAGAAGTGAATTTAAAAGGAATTGGAAATATAAAGGATGCGCTTCTATTTCTTCTGCCTCTGGCTGAAAAACCCGCAGCAAAACCTCCTCCAAAAAAAAACTCAGTGTGAACATGCCCTTAGCCTTCCACCAATGTCATTCCTAACCACCTGCCAGAAGATAAGGAACCTGGAGAATTCCTTCAAGGAACTAGACTTTGACAAAGTTTCTGTCACTAACAAAAACCGCCTGAAGAGAAGGGCAGGTAGAGAAATAACGCGGGCAGCCGCTGTACTTACACTGGGCACTCGCTGGGTCTCCGTTATCAGGTTACAGGAGCCGGACCCATCCACCTGCTGCTGCTCGTGGGGGGAGAGAAGCGGGGATTCCTGGGTCACTTACAGCCCTCTCCCCCCTGCCTCTGGTGTGCTGTGGGAGCTCCTGCTCTGCTGCAGCCGGCTGCCCATTGCCCAGGCAGGGAAACCTGATGCTCCTTTGTTTGCGCACAGCGCACAGCCTTGCTCGCATTCTCTCTGCCAGGTTCTTCCTTCTCCTGACCGGGGGAGGAGGGCCCGTGACGTCAGCGCAGGGCTCCATTGACGTCAGTGGAATCCCTGTATCTGCATCAATGAGCTAAATATAGCGGCGCAGAAGAAAAGACCGAAATAACTCTCATGCCTTTTGTGTCACGAGCCCCGGCAGTCCTTCCACAGACAACAATGGGGCGAGGTGATATTTATAGGCCCCCTTTCCATGAGGAGGGCTAATTACAGACACTTGGAGCATGCCAACTCCTTATTTCCTAAATAGACGAATCAAGACGTCAGCTGAGCTAATCCAGAGCCTCCTGGGATTTTACTACTTTATTTATTTTACTCACTCATATAGCGCTGACCTATTCCGCAGCGCTGTACAGATGTTAGCATTGCTTCTTGTCCCCCATGGAGCTTACATTCTAAACCCCCCTATCAGTATGTCTTCAGAGAACCGGGAAGAAACCCACCCAGACATGGGGAGAACATATAGAGGGAGATTTATCAAAACTGGGGTAAAGTACTGGCTTATTGGCCTATAGCAACCAATCAGATTCCTCCTTTCAGTTTCCAAAGGAGCGCTGAAAAATGAAAGGTGGAATCTGATTGGCTGCTATGGGCAACTAAGCCAGTTCTACTTTACACCAGTTTGATAAGTCTCCCCCACAGACTACTACATATCTACTAAATTTGGGGGATGAAGCTCTTCCCGGACCAGGAGTGGATGAAGGGGTTGTTTCACAGTATGAAGCAGCCAGGAGGAGAATTCATGCAGACATGTTGTCAGGCTCCAGATAGGGATCTGAGAATGTACAACCTACTGTCAGTTATAGTCCTCCAGGAATTCTGTGACCACGTGAAAGCACATGACTTCTAATAGTTATAATAGAGGCTTTATTATTCCTTTTAAAGGGAATCTGTCACCACATAGCTCGCTATGAAACATCCTACATGCCAGATGCGCGCTTATCAATAACATTCTAAGGCCTCCTCCACACTTCCATTTTTCACGGACGTGTGCTGTCTGTATTTTCCACGGAGAGCACGTTTTAAATCTGTTCACATTCCAGTATTTTTTTACTGACTGTGTGTTAGTAAAAAAAATCACGGGGACATGCACTACTTTGATCCGTGATGCGGAGCAAGTATGCCCATTGAAGCCTATGGGTCCGTGAAAATCACGGACACAACATGGATGGCATCCGCGGTGCTCCCAGTTTTCACAGAAGACAGAAAATCTCTTGAAATAAATTTTCAGCTGAGCAACGTCCGTGAATTACGGATGACACACGGAAGGAAAAAAAACGACACACGGATCCTTCATGGATGCTTTTTTCATGGACGATACACTGACACGGAAGTGTGGATGAGGCCTAATGGTGTTAGTCCTATTTCCATCGGTGGCTCCATTGTGGAGAAATTAGGTTTATTTTATGCTAATTAGCCTCTAGGTGCAACAAGAGCGATGGTGTTGCACCTCGCTGCACCCAAGGCTCCACTTCATTTCCTTTCTTGCCGTAACCCCACCACTATGGCTAACAGGGCCAGGCAGTGAAGACATACTCATACCCCTGGCCCATCACGATTGCTTGTACACTTCACTGTTCGGCGCAGGCATAAAATCCGTCGGCCGTTGAGCTTCTGTACTCTACTGCGCCGAACAGTGAAGAGTATGAACAATTGGGAGACTTCAGGGCCAGGTGTGAGTACATCTTCACTGCCTAGCCTGTCAGTCAAAGTGGTGGAAGGCGATGCTGGGAAGGAAAAGAGGTGGAGCCTAGGGTGCAGAGAAATGCAATGGCACCGCCCCCTTTGCACCCAGGGGCTAATTACTATAAAATGAAAAGCCTAATTTGTCCACAATGGGGCCACTGGTGGAGATAGGACCAACACCATTAGAATGTATTGACAAGCGCGCATCTGGTATGTAAGATGGTTTCATAGCGAGCTATATGGTGACGGATTCCCTTTAAAGGGTTTCTGTCATCAAGTTTTGACATTATAAGCTGTCTGACATTAGCTATGTGCTAATGTCAGAGCAGCTTGATAATGTCTTTTTTATAAAAATCCGATTTATATTTTGGCTGAAAAACGTACTTTTATAATATGTAAATTAGCCTCTAGGAGCAGGGGTTGCCCTGCTCCTAGAGGCTCCGTGCGGCAACCTGCTGGCACGCCCCTTCTTACTTTGAGTGACTGTGCCGGGCAGCGATCCTTCGGCACTGTCCCCTTCTGAAATCCCGCGCCTGCGCCGCCGCTCTGTATTCGGCGCAGGCGCGGTGAGCAAGGGACGCTGGTGCCTGCTGTCCTCAGCTCACCGCGCCTGCGCTGAATACCTCTGAGTACACCCGGAAGCAAGGACAGCGCGGGATTTCAGAAGGAGACAGTGCCGGAGGATCGCTGCCCGGCACTGTCACTCAAAGTAAGAAGGGGCGTGCCAGCAGGTTGCCGCACGGAGCCTCTAGGAGCAGGGCAACGCCCCCCTGCTCCTAAAAGGCTAATTTACATATTATAAAAGTACGTTTTTCAGCCAAAATATAAATCGGATTTTTATAAAAAAAGACATTTTCAAGCTGCTCTGACATTAGCACATAGCTAATGTCAGACAGCTTATAATGTCAAAAAGTGATGACAGAAACCCTTTAATACACAACTCATTTGCTGCAGACTAAAAGCTTTATTCATGCAAATTAAAATAAAGATCTTACCTCCATGAGGTCTTTGACCTCATGTTGATTGTGATAAACAGATTATGCTGACTGAAGCATGAGTCACCAGTATTTAATGCTGGAGATTTTTTAAACAAATTATTCTAAATGAGAAAGTCGACGTCTTTAAGAGAAAATACAAGTCCAGTTGCTCTGATTTATTACTACTGATATACCATGACCTGGAGGAATGAGAACCTTCACAGGCTGTTAGCTATAATTTTATCGCATTCCATACAGTTCCACAAGGTGGTTACCCATAGAGGCGCCTTCACGCGTCAGATTTTGTTGGCGAAATGTTCTGAGACTAAACATCAGTTCCATTTACCTGAATAGGACTTGCAGAAATCCATGTGCTTGCCACTAAAACGACCCATTCAAATGAACTGGAACTGATTTTCAGTCGCGGAAAATTTCTGCAGCAAAATATGACACATGTCAAGGCTCCCTAAAAGCGACAGTCACAATGCCTCCCTAAGACAAACACGGCTGGGGGGTATCTGTCCCCAATTTCGGACCTTTGTTGTTGCTCTCTTACAGTTACAAGTGGATAGCCATTACGAGGACAGAACTGGCTGTGGTGACCAATGGGGGCCCAGTGGTTGGATCCCCACCTTATCCAGTATCCTGTGGATCAGGCATATATTTAAAGGGGTATTCCCATATGAGACAATGGGGGCATATCGCTGGGACCCGCACCTATATCGAGAATGGAGTGTGGAAAGTGATGGCTGGAGGACCCGGGTTTGTGACCACCACCAAATGCTGTCCCCATAGAAGTGAATCGGAGCGCTTGGCTATTTTCGGCGGCCTCATAGAAATGAAGGGACTGCAGTTGTGCATGCGCAGTACGCCCTCAGGGACTTTTCTGGCTGCGTTTATGAGATAGGTGTGCACAGCACCTATTAGAACAATGGGGGTCTATCCTAGCCATATGCCCCTATTGTCTGTGATGGGAATACCCCTTTAAATCTTGGCACAACCCCTTTAATACATATTGTAGACCCATGATGGATGTGTTTGGTTTATGCCAAATTTTCTTAATTGGTTATTTAATGCTGGAGATTTTTTAAACAAATTATTCTAAATGAGAAAGTCGACGTCTTTAAGAGAAAATACAAGTCCAGTTGCTCTGATTTATTACTACTGATATACCATGACCTGGAGGAATGAGAACCTTCACAGGCTGTTAGCTATAATTTTATCGCATTCCATACAGTTCCACAAGGTGGTTACCCATAGAGCGCCTTCACGCGTCAGATTTTGTTGGCGAAATGTTCTGAGACTAAACATCAGTTCCATTTACCTGAATAGGACTTGCAGAAATCCATGTGCTTGCCACTAAAACGACCCATTCAAATGAACTGGAACTGATTTTCAGTCGCGGAAAATTTCTGCAGCAAAATATGACACATGTCAAGGCTCCCTAAAAGCGACAGTCACAATGCCTCCCTAAGACAAACACGGCTGGGGGGTATCTGTCCCCAATTTCGGACCTTTGTTGTTGCTCTCTTACAGTTACAAGTGGATAGCCATTACGAGGACAGAACTGGCTGTGGTGACCAATGGGGGCCCAGTGGTTGGATCCCCACCTTATCCAGTATCCTGTGGATCAGGCATATATTTAAAGGGGTATTCCCATATGAGACAATGGGGGCATATCGCTGGGACCCGCACCTATATCGAGAATGGAGTGTGGAAAGTGATGGCTGGAGGACCCCGGGTTTGTGACCACCACCAAATGCTGTCCCCATAGAAGTGAATCGGAGCGCTTGGCTATTTTCGGCGGCCTCATAGAAATGAAGGGACTGCAGTTGTGCATGCGCAGTACGCCCTCAGGGACTTTTCTGGCTGCGTTTATGAGATAGGTGTGCACAGCACCTATTAGACAATGGGGGTCTATCCTAGCCATATGCCCCTATTGTCTGTGATGGGAATACCCCTTTAAATCTTGGCACAACCCCTTTAATACATATTGTAGACCCATGATGGATGTGTTTGGTTTATGCCAAATTTTCTTAATTGGTGCCTCTGTACTGTAAATGAGGCTTTCTAACTTCCCCATCACACATGAGTCATCAAAAAAAGTTAGAGATGATCGTTGCATAAATAGGAAGCAATATGTATGTCAAGGCAAGTAGAGCATCTTCCCCTGAAAAAAATTGTTCCTAGAGGTCATTGTTAGAGATGAGCGAATTTCCACTTATGAAATTCGTTCTCACTTTGTTTGGTGGTAAAAGCAGAATTGTGTTATGGATTCCGTTACCACAGACCATAACGCAATTCTATGCCTTTAGAGGCATTCCGTTATTCATTCCGTCATAATAGAAGTCTATGGCCTGCATAACGGATCCGTCCCTTTTCCGTTATGCAGGAGAGGACTCCCCTGCATAACGGAAATGGAAGGGATCCGTTATGCAGGCCATAGACATCTATTATGACCGAAAAGGCATTCTGTCATAGAATTGCGTTATGGGCCGTGGTAAAGGAATCCATAACGCAATTCACCTTTTACCACCAAACGAAGTGAGAACGAATTTCATAAGCGGAAATTCGCTCATCTCTAGTCATTGTATCAAGCTGGCGTGGACTTCTCCGATAGACAGCGCTGCCCGTTGTGTAGTGGACAAAGCTGGTAACTTCAGAGCTGCTCTCCTCCCCTTCAATGGGAACAGCTGCAGTTGCCAGTTCCGACCACTACACAGCAGGCAGAAATGTGTAGTTCAGGCGCCAGCTTCCGGCACTGGAGCTACTCTGAAATAGCTGATTGGCGTCCAAACGTGGTAACCTACCCCCGCACTGCGGCCGATCATATATTGATTGCTTATCCTAAGGAAAGGATAATGTTAAAATCCTGGAAAACCTCATAAAAAGGGAACCTGTCATGATGACCATAGTGTCTGAGCTGAAGACAGGGGCGTAGCTACAGGGACGCATGAGAAGCTACTGTTTTGGGTCCCTGATCTAGAAGGGGCCCATCCAGGAGGGGGACTAAAAGACTTTGTCAGGAGCCCCTCAACAGTATTACACAATGAAATGATATACAGTGGCAGTATAGACAGTGTAGAAAACGGATGGAACAGCTGCCGGGCCTGGTCTGAATGAGTGATCTTTACTAGCCACAGGAAAGGGGGCGGCATGAAAGGAAGGGGTTGCAAAAAAATTACTGGGGGAGGGGGCTCCATTCAAAAATTTGCTGTGGGGCCCAGTCATTTCTAGCTACGCCACTGGCTGAAGACATCATGTTATAGAGCAGGAGGAGCTGAGCGGATTGATGTGTAGTTTTGGGGGGAAAGATTCAGTATAACTTGTATTTCATTAATTTATATCTCTGCTCATTCTGGACTTTGAAGAAGGCGGTCCTATCAGTGACTGACAGCCTTCCATCTATACACTAATGGTGTCAATCACTGATAGGACCGCCTCTTTGACATCAAAGCCCAGAAGGAGCAGGAATTCAAATGTATAAATTACAAGTTTTACTAAATCTTTTCCCATAAAACTATATATCAATCGGCTCAGCTCCTCCTGCTCTATAACATGCTGCCTGCTGAATTATTTGAATTTCATGGTGAAAGGTTCCCTTTAAGGGAACTCGTCAGCAAGCTTATGTTGTCCTTACTGCTGACACGACATTAAGCAAATATCTGTATTTCTCATGAGATCTGACTACATACGAGGCTTACTGTATGACACTGTACTTTAATGTGTGTTGATGTTTGGAGGTTGCCGGATGCGGAAACTATTAAAGTTGAACGTCTTTTGTAATGTCTTTTTACACAGTAATAGTTGGGCAAACATGGGGACCCCAGATCCTGTTGTGTGACGCACTTTGAGTATAAACTTTCCTCTGCGTTGTGTGCCTGTCTTCATAAACACGCTGCGCGTTCCAGTGGTTTTACTGTTTACATTGTACAGTGTGACTCACTTCTCAAGGATCTGTGCACAGCTCAGGGAATTCTGAGCACCAAACTTTTACTTCAAGGATTCAGCTGCTTGGTGAAAATGATGTGTTCTGGTAAGTAGCCTAGAAGTTTAAGCTTAGAAGTTTCTTCATAAAGTCACCCTATTCTATGAAACGTTTTGGTGTCTAAGAGATAAGTTTAGGCTTTTACGATTACAGGGGTTTTCCGAGACTTTAATACCAATGACCTATCCTATGGATAGTTCATCAGTATCCGATTGTTGGGGGTCCGACACCCGAGACTCCCATCGATCAGCTGTTTGAGAAGACACCAGCTTTAACAGTAGCGATGGTCATCGGTCCCGTGGCCTAGGCGCAGATCAGCACTATTGAAGTGAATGGGGGATAGTTGCGATACAAAGTATAGCTGCTATACTATGTTCCCAAACAGCTGATTGGCAAAATTCTTATTTTTCATTAGCAGAGGAAAAAAAAGAAAAAATATATTTTTCACCAGACCTCAGATCAGATTTCTAAATCGGATCCCCAATTCTCATCTGACCTCCAAATCAAACCCCCAATGCACGTATCAGACAACACAAATCAGACTCCCAGTGTCAAACTCTCAGTGCTCAGATCCCCCCCATACTCAGATCTGCCCCCCATGCTCAGACCTGACCAGCCCATGCTCACACAAGATTCCCCATGCTCAGATGTGACCCCATTCTCAGATCAGACCCCCATTGCTCAGATCAGGACCCCCTCATGCTCAGATAAGACCTCCAGTGCCCAGATCAGGACCCCCTCCCCCATGCTCAGATCAGAACCTCCCGTGCTTAGATCAGACCCCCATGCTCAGTTCTATAATTTAAAAAAAATCTCTTCCCTCTCCTGATCAGGCACTGGTCTCCTGTTCGGGCAGCTGCTACTTTGCAGGTCTGACAGACACGCTCTCCACTCTGACCTGATGAGCCCAGAATCAGGTCATAGTGCATGTCTTCATGTGCTACGTTCTCACCCTGTGTGCATCATGATGTAGTGGAGAGTGAGCTAAGCTGCAAAGTAGCAACGGTGTCCGATCAGGAAAAAATATCTGAGCATGGGGTGGAGAGTGAGCCAGCCTGACTGCTTCCCAGCTCCACAGCAAGAGCCGCACTTGAAGAAGCAAAGAGCCACATGTGGCTCAAGAGCCACAGGTTGGCCACCCCTGGAATAGGTAATCAATATAAAAGTCTTGGAAAACCCCTTAAAAATCAGATTGGTGGGGCTCCTCCGCCTGGCACCCCTGCCGATCAGTTTGTTTGAAGAGGCCTCTTCATAGTATACCAATCACTATACACTGTATAGTGGCTGCGCTTGGTATCACAACTAAATCGTATTCGCTCGAATGGGATTGAGTGGCACAAAAGCTATGTGACCGATGGATGTGAAGTCAAAGACTGAGGAGGAGGCTGCAGCACTCGCCCAAGCCCCACGGACCCTTCTAACAGATGAGCGGCAGGGGTGCTGGGTGTCGAATTCTGAAAACAGGTCTTCAATATTTAATTCTCAGAAGGGTGCATTACCTCATAGATTGTGATTGAAAGAGGGCCATCTATGGCTTTAGTTAAGCCTTGTTCACATGTCAGTGTTTGGTCAGTGATGTCCTTCAGTGATTGAGAGCCCAAATCAGGTGCGAGTCTAAAAACGTAGAACAGGAACAAATCGTTTCATTATAGTTTATCTCTGTGTAGCCTCCGCTCCTGGTTTTGGCTCACAATCACTGAAGGAAATCACTGACCAAACACTGACTGTGTGAATAAGGCCTTACAGTGACTGTAACTGGTGCAGGGTCTATATGAACATATGGGCTCCTTGATTCCCAACGGTTATTTTGTTGGTACATATGGTATGTCCACCTCTGAGCTTACCGAATCGAAATTCAGTTGTGAAGTGACTTCAGTTTTTCCGCTCATGATTTTACAGCTGTTTACCTTATTTTATGCATTCATGAGGTCGCAGAAGCTGGCAGCTGTTCACCTGAATAAAACGCAGTTGTGATGTCACAGCAGCTCAGTTGACAAAGCAGCAGCAGCGCCTGATTGTTGAGCGGAGGGTCAGAGCAGGGTGGCACTGAAAGTCAGAGGCTTACCATATTTTTCGACTTATAAGACGCAGCTGCCCATAAGGCCTCATGCACACGGCCGTTGTTCAGGTCCGCGTCCGAGCCGCATATTTCGCGGCTCGGCCGCGGACCCATTCACTTCAATGGGGCCGCAAAAGATGCGGACAGCTCTCCGTGTGCTGTCCGCATCCGTTGCTCCGTTCCGTGCCCCCGCAAAAAAAATATAGCATGTCCTATTCTTGTCCGTTTTGCGGACAAGAATAGGCATTTCTATAATGGGCTGCGTTCCGTTCCGCAAACTGCGGAACGGAACGCGGAGCAGCTTCCGTGTTTTGCGGATCCACGGTTTGCGGACCGCAAAACACCAACGGTCGTGTGCATGAGGCCTAAGATGCACCCAGGTTTTTGAGGAGGAAAATAAGAAAGAAAATATTTTGAACCAAAAGGTGTGCTTTTGGGGGGTTTTGAACTAATTGTGGTCTGTGGATGACACTGTTATGGGGGATCTGTGGAGGACACTGTTATGGGGATCTGTGGAAGACACTGCTATGGGGAGATCTGTAGATGACACATACCGTATATAGCATCTTATGCTATATGTGTCATCCACAGATCCACCCCATGACAGTGTCATTCACAGATCCCCCTCCCTATAACAGTGTCATCCACAGATCCCCCTCCCTAGATCAGTGTCATCCACAGATCCCCCACTACCCCATAACAGTGTCATCCACAGATCCCCCACCCCATAACAGTGTCATCCACAGATCCCCCTCCCTATAACAGTGTCATCCACAGATCCCCCCACGACCCCATAACAGTGTCATCCACAGATTCCCACCCCACCCCATAACAGTGTCATCCACAGATCCCCCCAACACCCCATAACAGTGTCATCCACAGATCCCCACCCCATAACAGTGTCATCCACAGATCCCCCTCCCTATAACTGTTTTATCCACAGATCCCCCTCCCCGCCGCTTCAGGAGTGTACATTTCTAAACTGTAAAACGTATCCTGCAGTAACTTTAACTTTAAATCAGCGCTCATCTACTTTACACTTAGCTTCGGTAACAGGCAGTGCGGGCGGCGCTCACTCACTGACGTCACGCGCCTGCGCCGCCTAGTGGGAGAAGCAGGCGCATGATGTCAGTGAGTGAGCGCCACCTGCACTGGCTGTAAGTGTAAGGTAGAGCAGCGCTGATTTAAAGTTACTGCAGGAAACGGATTACAGTTTAGAAATGTACACTCCTGTGAGCGGCGGGGCCGTTCTAGAGTACAGTTACTGCACTGGCCCTGCCGTGAAATCCCGCTAGCGTCGATTAAGCGTTATGTCACAGCAGCTCAATTGACAGGAACACACTTGTGATGTCACAGCAGCTCAGCTGACAGGAACACAATTGTGATGTCACAGCAGCTCAGTTGACAGGAACACCATTGTGATGTCACAGCAGCTCAGCTGACAGGAACACAATTGTGATGTCACAGCAGCTCAGTTGACAGGAACACCATTGTGATGTCACAGCAGCTCAGCTGACAGGAACACAATTGTGATGTCACAGCAGCTCAGCTGACAGGAACACAATTGTGATGTCACAGCAGCTCAGCTGACAGGAACACACTTGTGATGTCACAGCAGATCAGTTGACTGTGTAAGAGGGTGCAAGGTGTCATATTCGATGGCAGGTACGTGTCACCGAGGTTGCTGGCCTCGGTGAGGTAAGAGCCGGGTTTTTTTGGTCTGCAGCAGCTAGTGCTGCTGGACTCTGTTACTTAGTTTGGCTGCAAAGCTAATCCGGGCCGGCTCTTACTGGGAGTAGGCAAAGAGTTGGGTGGGTGCCTACTCCCCACGGTCCAGGCCGGACTTTATCCGGGCCTTTAAAAGGCAGCCTCCTTAGCAGCTGAGTGTGGTGATTATCCTGGAGCCTGATAACAGGGCTGAGGAGTTCTCTGTCCTGGAGGAAAGAGCTCAGCAAGGAGGTGGCTTTTGTTCCTGGCTACCTGAAGGTGGATTCTCCTGCGGCTGGGCCGACAGCCTGGTGCGAACCTGCACCTACACCTCCCAGGTGACTGAACCTGTGTTGGCCTGTTTTTGTTTTGCCTCCTTGTTTCTGACATGTGTGAATTACCACCAAAAGACTGTTTGCTGTTTATTTTTGTGTCAGTGTGAATAAAACACTGTTTATTGCACATCCTGGACTCTTTGTTTTGCCTCGGTACTGCCCCCGCACCGCTGTCTACCAGAGCGACTCCCCACAACAGGAACACAATTGTGATGTCACAGCAGCTCAGCTGACAGGAACACACTTATGATGTCACAGCATCTCAGTTGACAGGAACACAATTGTGATGTCACAGCAGCTCAGCTGACAGGAACACACTTATGATGTCACAGCATGTCAGTTGACAGGAACACAATTGTGATGTCACAGCAGCTCAGTTGACAGGAACACAATTGTGATGTCACAGCAGCTCAGTTGACAGGAACACAATTGTGATGTCACAGCAGATCCGTTGACAGGAACACAATTGTGATGTCACAGCAGCTCAGTTGACTAGGCTAGGTACACATCTAAGGAGGAGATTCTGGCAGGAGCCTTTATCACAGATTCCATCAAAAAAGGGATACAGTACTGCTGCATACAGTGGTATTTTGTGTATATAAATGCAAGAGATGAGCGCAATTGAAATTGCTGTTATTATAGATCAGCGCTCGTTACCAGGAAGAATATCTACCGGTATATAAGCATCCTTAGGGCTTGTCCACACATAACAGATTTGCTGACCTCAGCCGTGTTAGCCCCCCCATATCAAAATTTTTGAACTGATTTGCTGCTGATTTTCTGTCCAGATTTGTGGTAGAAAGATCTGCAGCAGATTACAGTACCAGCAAAATGAATGTTGAAATTTCATCCACGCACTGCGTAAATTTTTCACGTGGAAATTGACTGATGTTGCAGATTTTTTAACCCCTTATGGACCGGGCTCATTTCACCTTAAGGACCAGACCATTTTTTGCAAATCTGAGCAGTGTCACTTTATGTGTGAACGCTTACTTACTTATCCAGGCCATTCTGAGATAGTTTTTTCGTCACATATTGTACTTTATGTCACTGGTAAAATGGAGTCAAAAAAATACCAAATTTACCAAAAATTTTGAAAAATGTGCGAATTTCCAAGTTTTAATTTGCTTCAAATTTTGATATCAGGCCGTGATATCAAACCTGTGTAGTGAATTTTTTTTCTCTAATCAGTGATAAATAAATATGCGGCTATAAGAAGAAATTTATTTTTTTTCACTTTTTTTTTAATTTTTTTGACCCAGACCCACTAGGTTCCTGAAGATCCAGTGGGTCTGATGAATATATAATACATTACAGTACACTGTATAGTGCCATACTGAAAATGAGAGGAGAGGGGGCGGGGGATTACGCTCAATAGAAAAGTGGCACACCGCCAACTCTCAGGATCTAAGGATGGTGATTGGTGGTGTATTATCACACCACAGATCACCATCCTACCTATTCCTGGCTAACTCCAGCCAAAATGCAGTGAAGTCCACAGCCAACATACATGTGTTATATTCACTGGTTTCTATTTTTCCAACACTCTCTTGTAATGGCCACTAAATCTTATGGTAGGCTCCATACTTCTCTTCCTCAGAGGCTGTAACACCTGTTACAGTCCCTTTACTGGCTGCTCTTGGCTGACAGGACAGGTGTCTCCCTGTCTTCTGCTTTTATTCTCACTCTCCAACTAACCACTGTTTAGAGCAGTGTTTCCCAACCAGTGTGCCTCCAGCTGTTGCAAAACTACAACACTGGTTTAGCGCAACAGCCCCACTAGAGGTTAGGACACAGCCCCACCTTACAACTGTAACAGTGACAACTGTTAACATGCAAGTCCTGTTAACCCCATACGTAGCCTTTGAGAATGAAATTTGCAATGCAGCAGAATTTTTTTTTTGCATATTTCACCCCTTATGGGCACTGGTACACAACTCTAGTTAGAACAAGAATCTGCAGACAAATAATCCCACAAAACAGGCCAGATATCTGGACCTCTTCTCATCATGAAAAGTGTGGTGCCACAATAAAGTGTTTGCACATTCCAAATAATGACCTCTGACCTGGCCAGCTGGCATCACAGTGACCCACTGACATGACAAATGGGGAATACATCACCGCTGTGATTGACACACATGACCAATGCCCAAGGGGGGGAAGTAGCTGAATGGGCAAGTCTTAAGTTCTAAAATATTAAAGGGACTGTATGTCCTTGGAGCTGATAACCCCTGGGTTCCTCCCTGTTCTCCTAAACATAAAAACCCCACTCACCATTCTGCGGTCACCAGGGTTGAACTGGCCCACCAGAGTACCAAAGGATCCTCAGGTGGGCCCAGTCTCTGAAGCCATAGTGGGCCCCAAAGGTCAAAATTTCAAAATCCTGTTTGGAGCTACCTGTTGAGCCAATCACTTGTCACTAGTGTCTATCTCTTTGATTCAAATTGTATTAGAATTGTAATGTTATAGAAAATGGGACCCGAAAAAAATTTAATTTGGTGAGCCCAAGGAACCCCAGTCCGACACCCCAACACTCCAGTCACCCCAGTACGGTCACCCCAACAGGTAAGTGGGGGTTTTTACATTCAAGGATATGAAGTTTGTGTTCCATTAAAGGCTATGTACACTTTCCGGGGCATGTTTTTAATGATTGCATGTTACTCATTTTCTCATCTGTCTTTTTTAAAAATATTCAGCCGTTCTCTCACAAAGGGTTAACTAAATTACTGAACAGTCATAAACATTTATTTAAATTAGTCACATTCTTATCAGCAAGATAAAAGTGATTAGGAGGTCAGAGATAAGAAGCCATCAGCTGAGCTGCCTGACGGGACACAGTAAAAGACAGATCCAACTGCTAGAGAATCTCAAGGCTGTACAGAGTAAGGAGCTCCATATTTTTTATAGACCAATTCAAAATGAGTACAATGCAATAATAAAAACAAATTGCCCCAAAGATGTATAGATCATTTAAGGCTGAAGGACTCTGTGCCTTCCCCTTGCTTCCTCATCCTAGAACCTGGCTGTAGACCGGCTAAGAACACAGATATAAGCATCAAGCTATCATCAACCGATCCTAGAGGCTCAGTGATGGAGGTGATACCTCATCTGTGTAAGCTTTTAAAGATTCAAGGTTGGTGTGACCAGGGGATGGGAATACTTGTTTTAAAACTTAATTTCATGAGAGCGACCTCTCACTCTCTCAGGGCCGCTGAGCAGGGTGCACAGGCAATATGTCCGCTCCTGTGATATTTTACGTATATACATATGCAGTATGAATCCAAACCTCAAGCTGCAGATGTATTGAATTAGATATGGAATGAGAGCAAAATGTTCAAAGTGAGATTACTTAGAGCATTGCAGGCTGCTGAAGTGGCACTAAAAGGTACGTGAGAGTTCAGTGCTGTCTTGACTCTTGATCTTCCTCTTTTGGGATGAATTTCCTCTTTGTACCACAGATTCTATTCTAATTCACACTTACACCAGTGTTTACTCATCACATGATTATTGCTAACTTCCTCCACTCACAACCCCCTCCGTCTTATATTTAGTAGTGAAAGTGACTAGAAAGGAAACCGTGTGACGCAGCATTTGTATTAATAGTCTTGGAGTATGACAGATTCCAGTGCGTTGAATTGATAGTAAAAATGTACACAGAAATTACATAATCTGCTGCAATAACGTGGATGGACTGCTTCTTATGACATAGGTATTAAAGAGGATGTATCATCTTGGTTTTACTAATTAAAACCAGATCGTCACAAATGTTTTCTGTTTTTAAAAAATATGTTTTCAAATTAAAGATTTTTATTCTATTTTCTGTACATGATCTATAGGAGGCTACGTTCACATCTCCGCTAAAGCTAATTAGGTAGTCTGTTCCAGCAGAGGAGCAGAATATCAGACAGAGTTACCAAATCCAGCATGGCCAGACACTGGATATGGAAAGCACTGCTGGATACGGAAACTAGCTCCCCACTGGGGGGGCAAGCAGGGCACGTGCTCCGGGTGCACAGGGTTGAAGATGCGTCCAGGCTGTTCATTTACATGGTAAATCCGGGAGCCGTCCGCTCCCTGATTCACAGTCCGCTCCCCAGCAGTCCACACATTGTGATGCTGGGCTGTGTGGGAGGAATCAGGAATCAGTCTCCAGCAGCACGATGTGTGTGTGACTGCATTGTGCTGCTGCTGGGGAACATCGGATGTGATCAGATCATTAGGGAAACGGGTGAGTATTCAGTGATTCTGTTTTCAACCTTATTAATGAAACTTGTAGAGGGCACTGCTGAAAGGGGCAAAATGTTGGCATTACTGCTGAAAAGGGCAAACTGTTGGTATTACTGCTGTGAAGGGTCACATGGTGGGCATAAATACTGTGAGGGGGCACAATGTGGGCATTACTACAGTGAAGGGCACAATGTGGGCATATTTACAGTGGGGGGCACAATGTGGGCATTTATACTGTGAAGGGACACAATGTGGGCATTACTACTATGAAGGGGGCACAGTGTGGACATAACTACTGTGGGGGGCACCATGTGGGCTAACTAAAGTAAGGGGATACAATGTGGGCATTACTGCTGTGAGAAGGACACAATGTGGGCATAACCACTGTGAGGGGCTATAATGTAGGCATAACTACTATAACTCGGCACAGTGTGGGCATTACTACTGTGAGGGGGCACAATGTGGGAATCACTACTGTGAAGGAGGCACAGTGTAGGCATAACTACTGTGAAGGGCACAATGTGGGCATTCCTGCTGTGAAGGAGGCACATTGTGGGCATTATTACTGTGAAGGAGGCACAATGTGGAAATAACTACTGTGAGGGGGCACAGTGTGGGCATTACTACTGTGAGGGGGCACAGTGTGGGCCTTGCTACTGTGAGGGGCACAGTGTGGGCATTTCTACTGTGAGGAGCACAATGTGGGCATTACTACTGTGAAGGGGGAACCATGTATACATACCTACTATGGGGGGCACCATGTGGGCCAACTACAGTGAGGGGTCACAATGTGGGCATTACTGCGGTGTGAAGCACACAATGTGGGCATAACTACTGTGAGGAGCTATAATGTGGGCATAACTACTATGAGCAGTCACCCTTAAAAATAATTTTAATTCTGTAAACCAGAACATGGATCTGAATTCTTTTGTAACCGCATGTAAATTTAGTGTAGCCACTGTGTTTTAACGTTAAAGGTATCTGTATAGTGCCACCTGCTGCTTGTTCTTTTCCTTATTTCTCTGTCCACCTCAGTAACATCACTGAGGTGGATGCACATACTCAGTTACATCCTTCAACACTAGCTGGATCTACAGTTAGATCCTGTGAAGATGCCTCCGGAGCTGTGAGAGGGAGCTGCAGTAGAAAGGACACACTCCTTTAGCTGTGATAGGGAGAGATTCTCATTTTTACATTGAACAGAGGTTGCTGTGCTGGTGGCCCTTTCCCATAGCTGCCATGCTACCCCGAGAGGGCAGGGGAAGACACTCACCCAGTGTCTTTTGTGCCGGTGGTCTGGACCTGCTTGCCCTCCTCTGCCCACCAGCAGCGGACCTAACTGTGGGCATCCCACATTGTGTCCCCAGCTGCAGGTCGTGGCCTGTGCTTCCTTCTAAAGCCTCTCAGCTCGGCCTATAGGCTGGTCAATGGCTGGTAACTTCAGGGTATTTAAGGCACCTTCCCCTAAGGAGGGCGTCTGAGCTTTAGGTTACCTAGCTTGTTAGTTGCAAGTGAAGGTGTGCTTCACATGGTCGCCGCTACCATAGAAAATGCGAAACGGAACTACGGATGCGGACACCAAACTGTGTGCTGTCCACAGCTTTTTGCAGTCCCATTAAAATGAATGGGTCCGCACCCCAAATTGCGGAACGGATGCGGACTCATTCATACGATCGTGTGAATGTAGATTAATGATATAGGGGTTGGGCCTCGAGAATAATTTCCTCCGGTGGGCCTCAGGAACCCCAGTCCAATTCTGCTCATCAGTGTTGTTCTTTGATAAATGACATTGTATCAGCATCCTGAGGACACAGATCCATTTGAAATCAGGACATACATCAGTCCTCCTGGGACTGCAGGACAGCCTCTGAAATCCAGGACTGACTGCTGGATCTGTGACGGCTGGGAGCTATGCGCATGTACTAAAAAAAATCTAAATGTGTTTGGTCAGGAAGGGGGCAAATGGCCTGGTCTTCAACCAGTTTAAATCAACATGTTGTGCAAAAAAAAAAAAAAAAGGCATCATACAGCTGTATCAACGGAAAGATAAAAAGTTATGGTTTTTGGAAGGCAGGGAGTGAAAAAAGGAAAAGCAAAAATGAGAAACTGGCTGCATCGGGAAGGAGTAAAAGATAGAAAGAAGGGTCTAGCTATTCTCAGCGATTCTGTCTCTGGCCTTTCCCTTCAACTCCAGTCCTCAGGGCCCACCTACCAGACATTAGCATGCCTAATGTGGGCTCATCTATCCAATTAGTAGCGTTATTTTGTCAAAAAACAGGTTTTACTAACCTGTCAATCAAACATATAAGGTGCCCAAGGGGAGGTCCAGCGATGCAGGGTGCCCGGCCGCAGTCATCGCTGTATGTGTCCAGCGCCGCCTCCTAATGCTCTGTGCCGCCTCTCCCTCTCCCTCCCGACCCCCTCCTGCTGCTGTAAGCGCTGGCTCGTGCGCACAGGGCGCGTGTGAACTTCACTTGAAGAAGCCGATCCAAGAAGTCCGCGCGTGCATGCGCCCGTGCGGATTTCTTAGATCCAGTCATTTCCGCAGCCCCGCAAAAAAGATGGAACAAGTCATATTCTTGTCTGTTTTTGCAGACAAGAATAGGCATTTCTATCATTGGCAAGGACATCCCGATCCGCAAAATGCACCTGGTATCCGTGTTTTCTAGATCATGGTGTTTTGGAGATTTCTTTGCGGTGTGGCTTTCAGTTAAGCGCATACATATGTGAAGGCTTAGACTGGCCTACCGGGGAACATGTGAGTCCCCCGAGGGGACCCTGAGGAGAAGACAGGTCCGGGAGGACAGCGCTGCATAAGCGCAGGGGGGAGAGCAGGAAGTGGAAGAGCCGTTTCCTCTGTTAGTCCCGGCGGTCATGTGACCACCAGGGTGCCTGGGGCAAGGGCAGGATCAGAGCTGCATGGTCTAATCAGCTCTGCTTGTGTGTAATGCCCCCACAGGGGACCAGGGGTAGTGGGGGAGTGATGGTACCAACCCGACACGCGTTTCGCCTCGCTTCTTCAAAGGCATTTTCTAGACTTCCGGTGACGAACCGGGCTCACCATGTGGCTGCCCCTGTAGAAACGAGGCGAAACGCGCGTCGGGTTGGTACCATCATTCCCCCACTACCCCTGGGCAGTATATGCTTGTATCATGCTCATCATGTACCATAGGCTATTTCGAAATTTCGGATTTTGTACGCAATGCTAACACATTGTGTACTATCTACATACGTTTGGGGGATGCCTGTTGGTGACTCCATGTTATGTGTACATCTTATATATGGCAGCTTATGGGTACGTTAACATGATGTAGCATGAGGTCAGTTTTTATATAAGCTATCTATGTTCATAAATTAGATTGTGATTGTGGCTTACGTTTTATCTTGCTGGCTATGCTTTACTTACGGTACCTTTGGAGGTGATGTTGGGTGGTCTTAGACTTGTCGAAGTACTATCCTGCACTGCTACCACTGTATGTAATTTTTGTTATATTATGTATAGAATGTTGCTTTTTAAACAATAAAGATTGAATTTATATTATATGTGTGTATAGTATTTTTGGTGAACTGCTTACTAATATGGAAGCACCAGCTCAGTTCTATCCTTCAACTGCCACCAGCTTCAGCAGAAAGGACATGCCCCCTGAGAAAGGACACGCTCCCCTGAGCTGCCAGCTTGAAATTAATTTAGCAGAGCAATTGGAGCAATGAATGGGGAGATCTCTGGATCCATGCGAGGTACAGGCCTGGTTCTAGCTTTATTAGAAAGAGGATGTGTCACGTATTATACGTTGTATGATTTTAACTTTTTACATTAGTCATAAGATCACACCTTTAACTTGTACATTAAAGGGGTATTCCCATCACAGACAATGGGGGCATATCGCTACGTCAAAAATAGAGCGGGGAGAGTGGTGGCTGGAGGACCCCGGGGTCCGGCCACCACCAAGCGCTCTCCCCATACAGGGCTACTTTCGGACGCCCCATAGAAATGAATGGAGGGTGGCTGCGCATACTCAGCGCACCCTCCACCACCTTTTCTCGCTCAGTTCTCGGAGTAGGTGCAGGTCCCAGAGGTAAGACCCCCACCTATTGGACAATGGGGGCATATCCTAGCGATATGCCCCTATTGTCTGTGATGGGAATAAGCTTTTAAGGTGAATATAAAGTATAAGATAAAATAAATGTTATAATCAAGCTTTTATTTCAGCAAACCCCCAAAATGGGAAGAATACAGCACACAACACCAATATTAGTCCTAGTAATACAAAGCTAAAGCAAACATATTACAGCATTATAAGGACACTTGCTACAGATTAGTCCTTGAAACCACAAAGACCGCACTAGTCTGTCGGATGTAGAGGGGGCTGCTGTCACGCTGGACAATGCCCCTTCTTCCGGCTGGAGAACGTGTAGCAGGCCCCTGTATCAAGGTTAGGGAACACACAGGGGATTAGAGGATCTGGTCGCATACAGGTTGCTAGGCAGCCAGCCTTCTCCTATTCCCAGCTAATTCCTCAGCGTTTCCTGAGGCCAGGAGAGAGTGTATTATTTCCAAGAAATTCATGCACCTGCTCGTTTTCACTGTATTTCTACTTTCCGAATAAGATCAGCGCCCGAAGAGGAAAGCTCCGTCCTCGTGTTACTATGGTTTGATGCTTCTGAGAACCAAAGGGCCATTTACTTTACATTTTGCAGCGATACACACAATCCTGTGCTCGAGGCAGGATTTATATCACTGGCACACAGCAGAGGTGGCAGCAAGTGGGTCTTATCCCGTTATTAAAGCGGTATTCCCTTTGTAAAAGTCTATGCATATGTTATAAGTAATGATGACGGGAATACACCTTTAAGGTCCATTCACACGTCTGCATAATGGGTCCACATCCGTTCCACCATTTTGCGGAACGGGTGCAGACCCATTCATTTCAATGGGGGCCACAAAAGATGTAATAGGACATGTTCTACTTTTTGCGGAACGGAAAAACGGACATACGAAAACGGAATGCACAAGGAGTAACTTCCGTTTTTTTGCGGACCCATTTAAGTAAATGGTTCTGCATACAGTCCGCAAAAAAAAAAACTGAACGGACACGAAAAGGAAATACGTTCGTGTGCATGAGCCCTTAGGTGGAGGTTCAGGCACATTGCTGGCAGTCCGTGCATCTGGAGTGAAAAACAACTCCAGCCCCTGACTGGAGTCGTTTTGACTCCTCTTTAAGGGTATGTTCAGACGATGACAATTGTCGCGCGACAAAAAGTCGCACTATTGTCGCGCGACAATTGTCGTCGTCTGAACATACCCTTAGGCCTGGTAATTTGTCAGGGCCCAGCACAACTCCTATTACTTAGGCTACTTTCACACTAGTGTTTTCAATTTTCAGTTTTGTCATCATTCATTGTCAATGGGGACAAAACTGAACTGAACGAAACGTAATGCACCAAAATGCTTTCTGTTCCGTTTGGTTGCGTCACCATTGCGGAGAAAAACGCTGCAAGCGGTGTCCTAATACACAATGTAAGTCAATGGGAACAGATCCGTTTTCTGTGACACAATAGAAAACGGATCCGTCCCCCATTGACTTTCAATGGAGTTCATGGCTATAGAAGACATAATACAGCTGGATCCGTTCATGACTGATGCATGCGGTTGTAATATTGTAACGGAAGCATTTTTGCAGATCCATGACGGATCCGGAAAAAAACGCTAATGTGAAAGTAGCCTTAACAAGCAAATAATAAAACCGACAATAAATAAATAAAGACACAGACACTTCCTTGTGTGGATAAAATTGGCTGCGATGTTAATTTATATAATATAGTAATAATATATTTATAATTGATAAATAACAACCAGAATAAAATATAAATAAAATAATATATCCTTTAATTAAATAAATAGAAAACCACCATATCATATTGCATTAATAAAACAAGTCCACCCAGCAAAAGCTGGCAGACAACACCCCTACTACAAACATCGCGAATGAACAGGGGGAGGGTGGGCGGCGCACAGTATTGCAGCTCTTCCGCGCCAAAACTGACACAAATCACCAGAGAACCATATCACCAGATTTTCCCGCTCTCTGCGGATTAGGACAACAGGCTCGTACCTCAGTACAGCTGACTTCAAGTAAAATTACTTTTAGGTCTCATGCACATGACCGTATGCATTTTCTATTTACGTTCCGTTCAAAGATAGAACATGTCCTATTATTGTCCGCATAACCGGACAAGGATAGTACTGTTCTATCATGGGCCAACTGTTCCGTTACACAAAAAACGGAATGCACACGGACGTCATCTGTATTTTTTGCGAATCCGGTTTTTCCGCTCCGCAAAATACTGAAAAAGCCATACGTCGTGTGCATGAGCCCTTAGGGAGTGTGCCGCCATGCTCTGGTGCCAAAAGAAAGTTTAGAAAGTTTCAAAATGGGATGTTGCGGCTTTTTTATGCCAAAAACTGGTGTAGGCTTCTCAATAAATGACCACCATAGTGTTACAGATGCATACCGTTCATACTGCCCTCCTGTGCACAATTATAGATTGTATTCCCTTAGGCTAGTTTCACACTTGCGGCAGGACGGATCTGACAGGCTGTTCAGCCTGTCGGATCCGTCCTGCCGCTAGTTCAAGTGTGTCGCCGGACTGCAGCTCCGTCCCCATTGACTATAATAAGGGCGGGGGTGGAGTTCAGTCGCAGCACGGCAGCGCATGGCGAGAGGCCGCTGGACTAAATGACAGACATGTCGTAGTTTAAGTCCGGCGGCCTCTCGCCGTGCGCTACCGTGCTGCCGTCCTGTCGGATTCGTCCTGCCGCTAGTGTGAAAATAGCCTTACTCAGGCTTTGAACATGGCACACACACTACAATTCACACATGGAAGATTTTGTTGCAGAGATTTTCTGCGACTGAAAATCACTCACTTGAATGAGGCTGCCCCCTATAACACCCCATTCAGATGAATGGGACTGACTTTCAGTCGCAGAAAAATCCGCAACAAAATCTGCCGGGTGTGAAGGCGTCCTAAGTTGTCCTCTACTTTGAATATACTGAAGTCTCTGGTATGAATGGCTCTGTATCGAACGATAAAAATGTCATAGTCTACAACTACAGACACACAAAGCCTATAACTTATATTCCATTTAAATTACATTTTATAATAGTTATTATTCAGCTCAAACAATATGTGTTAATTAAAAAAAAGAATTCTGCCAGAAGCCGGACTCTTCATGAGTGAAATCACTAGCGGCAGCAGTACGTGTCAGTATTTCCGCATGACATGTACAGTGCCTGTGATGAATTGCACCAGCTGGTGTAAAGTAGTATTACTGTGAAGGCCCAATACTGCCCCTAGTGGTCAAAGACATGTATAGCAGGAGACACATTTTTTTTTTATCTGTCCCTCAAAGATACAGTTGGCAGACAGGCACACAGTGTTCCACGTAAACACACACCCACACAATATGGTTATGCCGTTGGTCCATTTAACTATGAAGATTACAGCGTAAAAAATCTAGTATAACGTGAACTTTGGTCATGTTAGATACATGAATCATGATGCAACTGTATGTTTCATGGCTGCCTGTTTCAATAGATACTTGTATTCCCCTTGAAATAACAGTTCTGGTTCCTTGCATAGAACTGTGCTGCGCCGTTCCTCTTTTGCTTCTCCGGGGAATGCATACATAAATTGACCACTGATTGCTGCCATTCCCCTTGTCATAAGGGTGTGTCCCTACACAGTCTGGAAAGGAATGCAAACCTATCCTGTTGCACACGACCATATGGTTTTGCGGTCTGCAAAAAATGGATCCACAAGAAAATACGGATGACGTCCGTGTGCATTCCGTTTTTTGCGGAACGGAACATCTGGCCCCTAATAGAACATTGTTATCCTTGTCCGTGATCGGACATGTTCTATGTTTGAACGGAACGGAAATACGGAAATGGAATGCATACGGAGTACCTTCCGTTTTTTTTTTGCGTACCTATTGAAATGAATGGTTTCGTATACAGACTGTATATGGAACGTAAAAACGGCCCGTACACTCGTAAAAAAAAGTTCGTGTGAAAGACGCCTTATTCATACATTTCCAGAAGGAATAACAGAAGACGGCACAAGGTAGAGTTCCAACTAAAGGTATTCTAGCATTGTATTTACTAAAACAGACATGGCAGAAGAGTGGCTCTATTAGACAGTCACAGAGATAGTGGTGGGCCCTATCCACAGACGTGCATAGTCCTTTATAAAGACGAGTGGAATATGAGGGATGCAATAATCTGAAGCCCATGAGAGCGTTTTCCCCTTACACTGAGCACAAATGTTGGGGAATATAGCCCTCAGTAATGACCAGCAGATCTATTAGCATTGCAACATATAGCCTGCTTGTTGACTGTTTCTAGTCAAAAACAGTTGTTTTCTATACCACAGAAAGTTAGAATAAACTGAACCAAGGCACATTCAAAAGATGCCAAATTTTGGAATTGCTGGCTACAAACAAATCTCAGGTGAAGCTTCACATATTTAGTATTATAGCGTGGGAAGGGTTATTTTAGTCTGATTAGTCAAAGCCAAACTGAAGCATTGCCCTTCTGCCTCCTTCTCCCGGGTGCACAGAACTGTAAGGTTTATCAGCATTGCTGTGCACAGTCATCAGTAACTACAGTATGTGAGACTCTCTCGGTGATCTCACTCAGCCGCATGTCTTACAGTAGAAGTGACCTTGTGGTTATGTCGGAGCCCCTGATGGTGCGGTGTCAGACAGATGTAGCCTTGAAGAGGTCTCAGACAACACAATACCAGACTTCTAGAAGATTGTCTTCCCTGTAATACTGTACAACTGCATAAACGCAACTGTAAAAAAAAAAAAGAAGCACAGCAGAGAAGGTAGAATGTCGCGGTGCATGATTTTACAGGGAGGGAAAAATGTCTCACTGTGTTGCCTAACCTTACATTGAATGTTGTAGGCCCTGCATCAACCACTCCCTGCCCAATGTTTTGGAAAAGTGGTGAATGAGGTGCAGGTGTAGTGCCCTGGAGCAAAGGTACTTTGTGACATTTGCTTCTATTGCTGCTATGCAAAGCCCTACTTTATTGCACTTTAAAGGGTTAATGATTTATGCCGTTGTTTACTCTTATACTGTTTTATATTATTTATTGTTTATTGTAATATATCCTGTTCATTTGCACTGCACTGTGGAAAGAGTTAATAGACAGACAGCTAATACTGAGAGACTTTGGGACTTTCTAGCCTGTGCACTGAGAAGCTAGTAATTTTCTGCAGTTACCATAAAGGACTGTGCAGAGCTAAGTTTATGAGCAAAAAACAGACACAGTAAACTTTTTACTATCTAGTTTAGCTCTGTCACATGGTTGTTTATGTCTGGAACGTAAACAACCATGTGTTACGTCAGTTTCTAATTGATCCAGAACACTCTAGTGGGAGGGGTGAAGCTGGAGAAGAACAGTCTAACACAGGGATGTCAAACTCGTGGCCCTCCAGCTGTTGCAAAACTACAACTCCCATCATGCCTGGACAGCCTACAGGTATCAGCCTACAGCAGGGCATTGTGGGAGTTGTAGTTTGGCAACAGCTGGAGGGCCACGAGTTTGACATCCGTGGTCTAACAGAAACTCTGTTGCAGTTCATGACTGCCATAGACTTACAATGTGCTTCAATAAAAGTCAAATGGAATGACTAAGGCTGGGTTCACATCACTGTTTAATTTTCCGTTCCTCTGATCCTAAGAACGGAAAACTAAACGGTGATGTGAACCCAGCCTTAGTCATTCCATTTGACTTTTATTGAGGCACATTGTAAGTCTATGGCAGTCATGAACTGCAACAAAGTTTGTGTTAGACTGTTCTTCTCCAGCTTCACCCCTCCCACTAGAGTGTTCTGGATCAATTAGAAACTGATGTAACACATGGTTGTTTACGTTCCAGGCCTCTTTCACACTAGCGTTTTAGCTTTCCGTCCTAGAGATCCGTCCTCGGGTCTCTAGGACGGAAAGCTACTGATCAGGATTATCCCCATGCATCCTGAATGGAGAGAAATCCGTTCAGGATGCATCAGGATGTCCTCAGTTCAGTACTGACACGTTTTTTGGCCACAGCGAAATCCGCAGCATGCTGCGGATTTTGCTCCAGCCAAAAATCCTGAAAGCATGCCGGAAGGACGGATCCGGAATTAATGCCCATTGAAAGGCATCAGTCCAGATCCGGCCTTTAGCTAAACGTAGTTTCCGCGCATCGCCGGATCCGACATTTAGCTTTTTGTCAATGGTTACTATGGCAGCCAGGACGCTAAAGTCCTGGTTGCCACAGTAAAGAGTAGGGGAGCGGCATACTTACATTCCGTGTGGCTCCCGGGCCGCTCCAGGATGACGTCAGGCGCCCCAGTGCATAGATCACGTGATCGCATGGATCACGTGATCCATGCGCGCGGGCGCTCTGACGTCATTCAGAGCGCCCTGGGAGCCGCACGGAATGTAAGTATGCCGCTCCCCGCTCCTCACTGCTACTATGGCAACCAGGACGCTAGTAGCGCCCTGGCTGCCATAGTAACACTGAAAGCATTTTGAAGACTGATCAGTCTTCAAATGCTTAGTTCACTTGCGTTAGCCGATCCGCGTGCACTTCCGGCGACGGAAGTGCACGCTGGATCTTCACAACGCAAGTGTGAAAGAGGCCTTAGTCATTCCATTTGACTTTTATTGAGGCAGATTGCCTATGGCAGTCATGAACTGAAACATTGTTTCTGTTAGGCTGCACTTCTACAGCTTACCCTTCCTACTAGAGGGTTCTGGATCAGTTAGAAACTGTATATTGTAGAGCAGTCAGAGCCCCTAGAGGTCTGTAGATAGGGACCAGTGTTTAGTAGGAGAGACTCTCCCAGACTGCACCAGTGACCAGAAGAAGACAATGAGATGGGTTTACCCTGCCCAATTACTGAGCCACAGTCCCTGGGCCACCAACCCTTTTGCCAGGGTATCAGCCTTCTGAGAGAGAGGGACAGCTAGCTCGGGGATTTCCTAAGCACAAATCCTTTTTCTTTTAGGGAGGAGACTGGAGGAGCCAGCTCAGTGCACTGACTGCATTTTTTTTGCACTTGAGTTCCTCCAGTGAGGAAGCACACCGGTTTACTGCAAACCTTGGCTCCATAGACTTATTTCCTATTGGGATTCCTTACCATCTCCTCCAGAGAGAAGCAACATGTGGTGACATTTCGACTGTGTCCGGAGATCCAGCGTAGTGTTAGTGCCATCTCAAACTTGGCCACAAGACAGGCCAAGCTAATAGTTGCACATTTTTTCACAACATAGGGCCTGGAGTGTGCTGGAGTGCTGGAGGTTGCTGACCCCTATACCACTGTATGTTTTCTACTCTAATCCTCCTTTCTGTAAGTTCTGATAATATACGGTCCTGATGTTCTTCATGTTGGTGACCACACTGCGATAAACACAAAACCATGGTCAATGATAGTAGTTCTGTGCAGCATAGATAATTCACAGCATAAGGGTCCATTCAGAGGTCTGTAGGTGTTTTGTGGTCCGCAAATTGCACTGTAATAGAAAATGCCTTTTTTTGTCCGCAGTTGCGGACAAGAATAGGACATGTTCTATTTTTTGGGGAAACAGAATTGTGGTCCGGAAATGCGGATGCGGACAACACATAGTGTGCTGTCCGCATCCATTCTGCCCCCATTGAAAATGAATTGGTCGAATCCGGACCCAAGTTGCGGACGTGTGAATGGACCCTAAAGAGGAAGTTGCAGATGGCGCCATTCCAATGCATAAGTTAAGGAAAAGTCAATGGAAGAAATAACCAAGCATCCAGGTATACCAGTGTGGGTGGTACAGTATTGATTTTGGTAGGTTTGGTTTTAGGGGAGCAGTGTATGGGGGTGTTGTGGTTGTCACTGCTATGGGCCATTGTGACTTCCACTGTTGTAAGAACACTGTGATTGACCCTGTAAAAAAGATGCATGTCAAAAATGAAAATTTGGATATATGGCATATATTTGCCTTATGCTAGGATAGAGCAAGCTTTTTGGTTCCATAATGTTAGTGGCTATAAGATATACCCTGCCGGTACTATAGATGGGGGCACTTGGTATTGTGAAGGTGCATGACCTTTACTTGGGGGTAACTTTGGTCCCACTTGGTTCAGATCTTATAGGAAATTGCAGTGACATAACCATTGCCTCTCTGACTTGTTGATAGCTCTAGTAATATGTTCTCGGGCAGAGGGCTTTCACAATCTTTTTATAATGATCTGAATTTGCAGAATGAAATCCCTCAGTCTCAATCTGACCTGCTGATTTGGTAGCATAGGGAAATGGGAAAGCCCTGCTTAAGAGGCCATGAGAGCAGTCACGAAAGCATCTCATCAGATGACCCATCTCATTACTAGGCCTGTGCTCGGATTTTCTGTTTGGCAGGAGCGCACTACAGGAATAATTTCTTTGGGCTGGATATAGCAGTGTCCTTGACTGTAAAAAGAAGGCACAAGTAACCCATACCATAAATGTCCAGACACAAAGTAATTTTGGAACATGCACAGGACATCTGAGCCGCAATAAGCAGCCACCACGACACACACCCCTCCCTCCCTCCGTTAGCACGGGGTCTTGTGGCTTTGGACCATCTCCCTTCACTCGATCCCTCCCCACCTGACGCTGAGTGTTGCTGGGAAGCGTGGCAATCATTGCTGCTGAAACATGAGAAAGCATGGTGTGGTTTCACCATGGTGACAACCCATGTGTCAGATGATTAAGGGGACAAGGAAGGGACATTTCACAGAGTCAGACGTGCATGAGACAGGCACATGCGGTCAGATGATGTAGTGGTCATTTCCTAGGTGCCAGATTGACAGAAAGGGATCTCCCTTAAATTAAAGAAAGCCACTTGCGTAGATAAGGTCATTCGCTCACATGCTCTCTCACATGTGTCCCAGGATTAGAGGTAGACTGAATCAGGCAGATTTCCTTACAATCCCGAGGGAAACCTTTTATGTAACCTTCTCAGCTCCATACAAACCTGCTGCCCTTCACGTGCTTTCTGCTCTTCAGCCTTACTAGATATTGGAGTGTGAGATTCTTTGGTATAGACTTGCTGCACGTGTAGACAGGCGATTTAAAAATTGTACAAAACCAGTGTGGTAAGTAGTACCAACTATTGGACAATCTGTTTGACTTCTGTTTCCTATGAACCAAATTACCATCTAAGTAACCGTCTAAGGCCCCATTCACATGCCGCAACACACCATGCCGGCACTCCCCATAAAGACGCCTATTCTTTTCCGCAGGCTGCGGACAAGAATAGGACATGCTCTATCTTTTGCGGAGCCGCGGCCGGATGTTTTGGGGCCGAAACCCGGGAGTTCGGGGCCGCGGTTCCGCAAATGTGGAAGCAGAGAGCACATAGTGTGCTCTCCGCATCAAGTCCAGCCCCATTCACAATGAATGGGTCCGCATCTATTCCGCGGACTAAAATGCGGGCCATGTGTGAATGGGGCCATATACTGTATAATAGTTATTTTCCCCATCATAGCCAGTACCTCAGTGTTTCCCTATGTCTGTCTGTTTAATTTAAAGGGTACCTGTCAGCAGCTTTGACCATGCTAAACCGCTGACAGCACTAGCTAGAAGCAAACATTCAAGAGTTGTTGGGGCTGAGGAGAGCAGTATAAACAGGGCTCGAGTCCAGGGGGAACGGGTGGGAACGGCATTCCTGCACTTTTTTCACAGCAGGAACGCCGTTCCCTTTCAGGGCAAAAGGACCAGGAAGCGGTAAAGACTTTGTAGTCACTGCTTCCCTTTCGTCCTAACCAGCAGAACAAGTGGGGATATTTGCCCCTGTAAAGCTGGTCAGGACAGGCGGAATTTTATTGAACAAAAAAATTTCTGCCTAAGTATCCTTAATTAATAATAAAGCAATTAAGCCCCTACCCCATATAACCCATCCCCTAACTGGATGGGGTTGCTTTTTTATTATCCTGTGGGCTCCAGGACAGGCTAGACTCCTTACTGGAGTCTCCCTTTTGGGATATATTAATATATATATATATATTTTATAATGTTCCAAATTCTGCCTTTCTTTTATTTTTCTTTAGGTATCCATACGATTTCCTGCATCCTCTTGCAGATTGGCGTATGCCTGCATGGTAAAGCGCAGGGGTGTGCGAGGCCGTGAGCGTGCCCCTCTGGTGGACAAACTTGTTCTGGGGCCCCCTCTACTTATCTGAGATCTGAGAAAGCTCAGTCTGACAGCCTGGAGATTGACAGGTCCCTTGTAGAAGCTAGAGGGTTATCTGTGGAGGTCTTGAGAACAATATCTCACTCCAGAGCGGAATCCACAAATAAGACGTATTCTAGAATCTACGGGATATTCCTTTGCTGGTGTAGGGACAGATAGGTAGTTGCCTCGGATCCTCCTCTCTCTACCATTCTACAGTTCCTCCAGGATGTTCTAGACAAGGGTCTAAGTCCATCTACGCTCAGAGCTCATGTCTCTGCCTTATCAGCATGCCTCGGCAAGCCGATTTCTCAAGACTACCTAATCAAGAGGTTCCTGAAGGGAGCCGAAAGACTTAAACCCAGAATCTTGAGACCAATCCCTGAGTGGGATTTAACAGTGGTTCTGAAAGGGTTATGTGTCCCCCCTTTGAGCCTTTGGAAGAGGTGGATCTAAGATTCCTATCTCTAAAGGTCACCTTCCTATTAGCTATCACATCAGCTAGAAGAGTGGGGGAACTTCAGGCTCTGGGGGCATCCGAGCCATATTTAAATTTCTTTCAGGACAAGGTCCTGTTAAGATTTCTACCAGCCTTCGTTCCAAAGGTCCCATAATTTTCAAATACTAACCAGATTATAAATCTACCCACTTTCTCACCGGCTGCAACTTCTCCTAAGGAAGAAAGGCTCCGTACCTTAGACATCTCAAGAGGTCTAAGGGTATATTTGGACAGAACAAGGGAATTTAGGAGATCAGAAAACCTCCTTTTAGCCTACTCTGGGAAAAATAGGGGTCTTAAGGCCTCCAAACCCACCCTAAGCAGGTGGATTAAAGAAGCAATCCGTTTGGCCTTTCTGTCCCAAGATCTGACGCCTCCTTCCTTTGTCTCCGCCCATTCCACCAGGGCTGTATCTACGTCTTATGCCGAAAAGAAGCTAATTCCTCTGGACCAGATCTGTGCAGCCGCTTCTTGGAGTTCCCAGAACACTTTCATCTCGCATTACCGTCTAGAGACAAGACGAGCGGAGGGAATGGCCTTTGGACACTCCGTTTTAAGTGCCGCCCTCTCATAAAAAAAAAAAAGAGGGTACCCTCCCAATTTGTGGGAGGTCCTTGCTACTTCCCCACTTGTGCTGCTGGTTAGGACGAAAGGGAAGCGTCAATTTTGACGTAAATTTGTTTTCCCTTAGTCCTAACAGCAGCACACAAATTTCCCACCCTTTGAGTGTTTTGTTATCAGTTACTTGTTATAAAGCAACCCCATCCAGTTAGGGGATGGGTTATATGGGGTAGGGGCTTAATTGCTTTATTATTAATTAAGGATACTTAGGCAGAAATGTTTTTGTTCAATAAAATTCCGCCTGTCCTGACTAGCTTCACAGGGGCAAATATCCCCACTTGTGCTGCTGTTAGGACTAAGGGAAAACAAATTTACGTCAAAATTGACGCTTCCTGGTTCTCGGCTGTCGACTGTCAGGGCTGAGCACAGGCATGAGGCGCTCTGTGACCTCACGCTGTGCGCAGCCTTCACAACACAGCCGACAGCAGGAAGAGAGGAGTGGCGGTGTCCAGGAGCAGGAGAGGGTAAGTGTTTTTTTTGTTTTATATTTTATGGGCTGATGAGAGGCACTGACTGGGGCTGATGGAGAGGCACTGGGGGTTAATGAAGGGGGCACTGGGTGCTAATGGAGGGGGCACTGGGGGCTGTTGAGAGGCACTGGGGGCTGATGGAGGGGGCACTGGGGGCAGATGGAGGGGGCACTGGGGTCTGATGGAGGGGGCACTGGGGGCTAATGGAGGGGGCTAATAGAGAGGCACTGGGGGCTGATGGAGGGGGCACTGGGGGCTGATGGAGGGGGCACTGGCGGGCTGATTGAGGGGTCACTGGGGGCTGATTGAGGGGTCACTGGGGGCTGGTGGAGAGGCACTAGGGGCTGGGTGGAGAGGCACTGGGGGCTGGTGGAGAGGCACTGGGGGCTGGTGAGAGGACACTGGGGGCTGGTGGAGAGGCACTGGGGGCTGAGTGGAGAGGCACTGGGGGCTGGTGGAGGGGCACTGGGGGCTGGTGGAGAGGCACTGGGGGCTGGTGGAGAGGCACTGGGGGCTGGTGGAGAGGCACTGGGGGCTGCTATGAGGCTACTGGGGGCTGCTATGAGGGTACTGGAGGCTGATATATGGTTACTGGGGGCTTCTATAAGGCATGGGGCTCTTATCTGAGGTCTGATTAACATTGGGCATCTTATAGGGGCTGTTAGCTGAGGTCTGATTAACATTGGGGGTCTGGTTGGTGGTCTGACCTGAGGTGTAATAAAAAATATTTTTTTCTTATTGTCCCGCTCTAAAACCTAGGTGCATCTTATAAGGCGAAAAAATACGGTACTTTCTTGCTCCTCCTCCTGACCTCCCCTGACCTTTGCGTACGCCGAGCACCGTGATGTCACACGGAGGCACTTGGGTGAGTTCCCACACTTTTTTTCCCAGGAATTGAACCCTGAGTATAAACATACCTTCAGTGCACCTAAGGAGCAGAATGTTGCTCCACAAATGGTATGTTTGTACTGGCCCTTCACGGCCCCTACATAGAACTGTCGGCTGTTTAGTATGGTCAAAACTGCTGACAGATCCCATTGAATTAGTTGATTGTGCATATTGTAGTACTTGCTACCTAATTCACCAGAGCCTATAGTCCGTCAGTAGGAATTTATGCTATTTGCTTAGTCATAGGTAAAACTAGCTATAATTTGCTTACTTAAAGAGGTTGTACCATCTCAGACATCGCTAGGATATGCCCTCAATGTCTGATAGGTGCAGGTCCCACATCTGGGACCCGCACCTATTTTTAGAACGGAGCCAGCAAAGTCCTGAAGGGCACACCGCGTATGCGTGGCAGCCCTCCATTCATAAATACGTGAGCGACGAAAATAGCTGGCACGATCGGCTATTTTCAGTACTCGCATAGTAATGAATGAAGGGCGGCCGCACATGCGTGGTGCGCCCTCCGGGACTTTGCCCGATCCGTTCTAGAGATAGGTGCAAGTCCCAGAGGTAGGACCCGAACCTAGAACGGAGCCGGCAAAGATTGCAACAATATGGTTGTTTTATCTACAAACTACAGTTGTGTTCAAAATTATTCAACCCCCACTGAAATTGAGTGTTTTGGCCAGTTTGACATTGATTTTGATCATTTCAGTCATCTTGTTTACAATTAAATCAAAGAGGCACTTGTAAGTCAGACAAATATAACATTTATAATGAAATAACCACAAATGTCTTTTCTGTGCTCACATCATTATCAGTTTTATTCAACCCCCAAGTAACATTCAATCTTACTACTTAGTACAACATCCTTTTCCAGTTATAACAGCTTTTAAACGTGAAGCATAGCTTGACACAAGTGTCTTGCAGCGATCTACGGGTATCTTCGCCCATTCTTCATGGGCAAAAGCCTCCAGTTCAGTCACATTCTTAGGCGTGCATGCTGCAACTGCTGTCTTTAAGTCCCACCAGAGGTTCTCCATCGGATTTAAGTCTGGTGACTGCGATGGCCACTTCAAAATGATCCAGCCTTTAATCTGCAACCATGCTCTAGTGGACTTGGAGGTATGCTTGGGATCATTGTCCTGTTGAAAGGTCCAACGTCTCCCAAGCCTCAGCTTTGTGACGGACTGCGTCACATTTTCATCCAATATCTCCTGGTACTGAAGAGAATTCATGGTACCTTGCACACGCTGAAGCTTCCCTGTACCTGTAGAAGCAAAACAGCCCCAAAGCATGGTTGACCCCCCCGCCATGCTTCACAGTAGGCAAGGTGTTCTTTTCTTCATAGGCCTTGTTCTTCCTCCTCCAAACATAGCGTTGATCCATGGGCCCAAACAGTTCTAATTTTGTTTCATCAGTCCACAGAACACTATCCCAAAACTTTTGTGGTTTGTCCACATGACTTTTGGCATACTGCAGTCGACTCTTCTTTTTCTTTGGAGACAGCAAGGGGGTGCGCCTGGGAGTTCTGGCATGGAGGCCTTCATTACGCAGTGTGCGCCTTATTGTCTGAGCTGAAACTCCAGTACCATCTGACAAATCTTTTTTCAGTTCCTCAGCAGTCACACGGGGACTCCACTTTGCGCTTCAGGTAGCGCACAGCAGTCGAAGTCAGCATCTTCTTTCTGCCACGACCAGGTAGCGTTTCAACAGTGCCCTTTGTCTTGAATTTGCGAATGACGCTTCCTATGGTGTCTCTTGGTATGTTTAACATCTTTGCAATCTTCTTATAGCCATTGCCCTTCCTGTGAAGAGAAATCACCTCTTCTCTTGTCTTCCTGGACCATTCTCTTGACTTCACCATGTTTGTAAACACATCAGTAAATGTCTAGAAGGAGCTGAGTATCACAGTCATTTTACATCTGCCTAATTGGGGCTTATTATGCTTGATTGCTGCTCCTTGACATCCAGAGGTGTTTTCAATACCTGATGGAAAACACTTGAATGAACCTCTGTTCTTAAGAGTGGTAGTCTTTAACGGGTTGAATAATTGTGTCAATGAAGAAATCACAAAAAAAACATTTAATACTGTATTACAAAAACAATTGATGTCATTTTAGTTGCATTTGGTTCTTTAAAAAGTCCTTGTAAGATTTCATTCTGAATACAATTACAAATGTACACTAAATTCCCTAAAACCCTTTACAGCATTGGGGGTTGAATAATTTTGAACACAACTGTATACCACGCCTGTCCACAGATAGTGTGTGGTATTGCAGCTCAGCTCCATTCACTTTAACGGCCTGGTATGGCGGTGTCTGGAACAAAGCAGCCTTGTTTTTTTCATTTCTGTCCAATCTCTTTAAAGTTGCTATAATTTGCTACTTCATATAGGACTTTACTGGGGTCCCTGTGTTTATGAGAATTGATATTGGCCCCATTGAATTGCAGCCCCATTAAAGTGAATGGTTCCGTATACGGGCCACAAATAAAATGGAACGGACATAGAAATAAAATACGTTTGTGTGCATGAGCCCTAAAGGAATACTTCTGATAAAAAAAGTGACACTGTGCGGGACCTGAGGAGTGGGTGTATGACCCAGGGAATCAAAGCACTAAAAAGAGAAAGCCAGCAATGTGACCCACTCCTAACATTCTGCACAAGGTATAACATGGTATATTAGTTTTGTCGGCAGTGCTTCTTTAGAGAGGACCTGTAACCTCTCCTAACATGTTTGTCAACTACTTGCATCCCGTAATAACAATTCTGAAGCATCTAACCTTATGGCTCTATGTTGGGCCGTTCCTTTATTATTCCTACTAGAAATTTTGAATGAATTGCTAGCATTTGCAATGAAGGTCTAAATGGGTGTTACCAGTTGGGCTGTGTCTCTATCCAATCAGTGCTGCCAGTAACTGTGGAGGGACATACCTTTAACTTGTTACACCCATATGGACCTTTATTGCAACTGCTAGCAATCCATTCATAACTTCTAACAGGAATAATAAAGGACACATAGTCATAAGAATAGATGCTGTGGAACTGTTATGACAACAGTTACAGCCACTTTCCCCCCATAGCAGTGACAGCCACAATGCCATTATCCACAATGTTCCCATATAGTCCTACCAGCCCAGTGATCCTATTTAACACTTACTTTTCCTTGCTTCAGCACTTCTTCTGACTATGGAATTGGGGAATATATACTGTACATAAGGAAATATATATGAATGTGCTTTTGGAGTCTGGATGTACACAGAATTGCAACGTTCTACTATTTGTATTTACAATGTAGCTGTACTATGGGGTTACATAGAGCATAAACCAGCTTCCTAATACAGGGATCCCTCACATCCTCAGGACACAACATTTGAAACATGAAATGGTCTTTCCATCATAAATTGATAAGTTGAAACTAGACTCCGCATACAATGCTTCAGACTCAGACCCATCTAATCCACATTGCCAATTCCCCAGTAGCCCCCCCTTTACAGTACAGTGCGGTATTACGTGTTCTGTACTGCCCTCTGCCTGTCCCAGGATGAGCTGCTCATTTGGATGTCAAATGAGGGCAGCTGCATTTTATTTTTCTGGTGCACTGTGTGCTATACAGGACCCTGAAGAAGCTCCTGTATTCATCATAGAAAGGGATTTACAGTTTCCAGCATCTATACCTATGTGTTAAAGGGGTCTTCTAAGAGTTTTCTACCGATGACCTATCCTCTGGTGGGGGTCCGACACTTGGAACTCCTGCCGATCAGCTGTTTGAGAAGGCAGCGGCGCTCACAGTAGTGCTGCGGCTTTTTCCAGCTTTTCCTAGACCATATGAAGTCACTTTCACCAGCCACATGGCCTACGTGCAGCTCGGCCCCATTCGAATGAATGCCAAGCACAGACGCTATACAATGTACAGCGCTGTGCCGCTACTGTAATCCCTGCTGCCTTCTGAAAAAGCTGATCAGCAGGGGGCGTGTCGGATCCCCAACGATCAGATACTGATCACCTATTCAGAAGATAGGTTATCAGTAAATAAAAAACTCTAGGAAAACCCCTTTAAATGTAAGGAGTTTCCTTATCTGTCATCTCCCTATTTTCTTAAATCTTCACTTTTCTCTTATTTTAGGAGGATATTTTGGGGGCTTTGGAACCAATTACCAATTTTCTATAGAGTTATGGACTCGAGTTACAATGATCTCAACTTATAATGGTCATCCTGGAGCTAATTAATATTGAAACTTGAGGGACCGAAGTAAATATGGTACAACTTAAGGGAATCGTTCACTTTATAAGCAGTGATATGATTATGGTACTACAAGAAATATACCTTAGGCCCCTTTCACATATGCGTTTTTGCTTTCCGTCCTAGATTTCCGTCCTCGGGGCTCTAGGACAGAAAGATACTGATCAGGATTATCCCAATGCATACTGAATGGAGAGAAATCCGTTCAGGATGCATCAGGATGTCTTCCGTTCATTACGTTTTTTGGACGTTGACAAAAGCGCAGCATGCTGCGGATTTGTCTCCGTCCAAAAATCCGGAAGACATGCCGTAACGCCGGATCCAGAATTAATGCCCATTGAAGTGCATTAATCCGGATCCGGAATTAAGCTAAACGTCGTTTCGGTGCATCGCCGGATCTAACGTTTAGCTCTGCGCATGCGCAGCAGCAGTTCCGATCGGGGCCCCAGTGTAAGCTGGGGCTCCGATCGGTTACCATGGCAGCCAGGACGCTACTGAAGTCCTGGCTGCCATGGTAAGTACTCCGCAGCAGTGTACTTACCTGCACTGCGGCCTCGGGGCGCTCCTTCATGACGTCACAGGTCCGGGCGGTGCATTGATCTATGCACCGCAGGGACCTGTGACGTCATGAAGGAGCGCCTGGCGGCCGCAGCGCAGGTAAGTACATTGCTGCGGAGTACCATGGCAGCCAGGACTTCAGAAGCGTCCTGGCTGCCATAGTAACCTGAAAGCATTTCGAAGACTGATCAGGATCCTGATCAGTCTTCTAATGCTTTCAGGCGACTTGCGTTCTGACGGATCCGGCGGGACGGAAGTGCCCGCCGGATCCTCAGAACACAAGTGTGAAAGAGCCCTTAGCTGGTTTTGTCGCCTGAATAGAACATCCACCATCCTTCTAGCGAGGAGAAAAAGTTTGACTATAAGTATATAGTAGGGAATCGCTGCTTATGTCCTAACTTTAGATTCATTAATGGTTACCAAAGAGTTCTGTCATAAGAAGGCATAAGCATAAGTTGTTTTTTGCTGTCCGCAAATCGCGGATCCATCTTCTTTTTTTTTTCACATCCACATCCTTTCCGTGTGTCCGCAAAAAAAAACGGATGCGGATGACAAACGGATGGCTTCTGTTGGTCATCCGCATTTTTTGCGGACCCATTGACTTCTATGGGTCTGCAAACCGTTTTTTGCGGACAAGAATAGGACATGACATATTTTTTTAGCGGACGTGAAATGCGGACAGTGGACACAGACAGGCAACGAAAGAGGCATCCGCATTTTTAATGGATCCATAGAAATGAATAGAAAACCATCGGATCCGCAAAAAAAACGGAACGGAGGTCGCAAAAAACCACTGCCGTGTGCATGTAGGCTTATGCTTTTTTTTTCTACAGAAGGTATATATGTGTAGTCATTATTACTGGGTTAAGGAAAGGATTACTGGTCGTATTAGAAAACACTCAAACAAAGGAGACAGTCAATGCGACACCTGGAGAGGAGCCTGAGAAGCGGCGGAGCTGTCATGTTACAGGTGTGCACGGAGAAAGGCACGCTCGCTAGTGATTTAGCAGGGATTATAAGAAGCTCATGCTGCCAGGCAGAACGGGATTTCCAAGGGCAGTTAGAAATCTGTATTTGTACTACATGTGAGGTAATCCTTACCTACGGCCTAACATGATTATGTCGGTGTTGGAAAGTAATTACATTCGCTTATATCTCAGGCCCAGGAGTATATCCTCTAGGGACCCACTCTATTATGTGCCATGTATAATACTGGTGTCTTCAGAGGTGCCTTTGGGTTCCTGTATGCCACTGCTGCCACTGCGATCCTTATAGTTATGCCCCTGCTCTGGCCTGAATTGTATAACCGTATATTCCACATGTGAATTGTGAATATTTGCAAGAGATTTCCATAAAGATATTTGTCTCAATTCAGTAAGCCCAGAAGGAGCCAGAGCAGAGCTCGAACTGTCTCAGTCAATCATGATGGCTTTCCTGACACCGTTGCTCCATAGGGCCATGCAGTGAAAGAAGGGTGCACCCTTTCTTTCTCCAGGCACACCCTGGCTCTGGGGCTCCTGCCTGATGGTAGTTGGGGTGTCTGTGATGTTATGCGTCTGGGCTCAAGGCAGGACGTGTAGAGTGCACTGGCTGACTTTTGTTGCAGGAGTCAGTAACCAGGTAAGTTGCAAAAGAATAAAATATGAATTGTAGTACACCCAACTATAGCAGACACAGTTCCAACTGTACATAGTGCAATTCTCTGCCAGATAGCAATGTATAGATTTGGGCAAAATTGAGAGTTATGGTCCTCTTTGTACACTATCTTGCTAAGATCCCTCTGAGCAGAATCTATGACGGCCATTAGTACCTTGGCAATAATGGCTGTAGTGTCCACTGCCGAATACAAGGTCTTGAAGGCATGTTTGGCTGGGACATCTGCAGGTATGAAGGTTATGTTAACGGTGTCCCTCACAGCAGCAAAGTCTGAATGGCTGTAGTAACAGGTTACCTGCTGACTCCTATGTATGGCCATGCAGATTCTAAGTTCTCCTTTATCATCCTCTCTTTCTCGTCTTCTCTTTCTGTAGATCTTGCAGAGATCTATTAGTCTTTGTAGCTTTTTTGGGCCTGAGAAGAGGGAGCATAGGTCACTGCTTCCATCCTCTGTCAGTTCTCCCTATACACTGACTAACTGAGCTGGGAGCAGATCTTGGATTCCCACCCAACCTCCTGCAAAGGGCTGAACCAGGAGTATTAACCCTCGTTGCGCCATCCATACACAGCTATGCTGGGTATAATACATTACATAACAATACATGACATAACAGTAAATAACAAACCATTTGCAATACGGCATCTATACCAATATGTTTCTACATAAGTCCCTTTTTATCCCATTAAGGGCTGACTTACTTTTGGCCATAAGGTACAAGGGATGTTTTTTCTTTTTGCATTATTGTATTTCAAAAAGCTTTTTAGTCACAGTGCCCATACTTACCCCTAAAAGTACCTAGAATGAGCATGTAAGCATCAGTTCTGGTCCATGGACCAATAGCGGAAGGTGGCCTGGTCTGATGAATTGCATTTTCTTTTACAGACTGAATGCATTCCTTACCTGGGGTAGAGATGGCACTAGAATGTAGTATGAAAAGGTAAGCAGGCATAGGTAGTGTAATGTTCTGAACCGTGCACTTTGACACATACGACCCATCTTGCAGGCCAAATACACCCCTTCATGGCAGTGATATACCTTAATGGCAGTGATCTCTTTTAGCAGAATAATAAAACCTACCACACTGCAAAAACATAACAGATTTGGTCTAGAGGACAGATTTAATCCCTTCCCCACCTTCACTGTACATGTAGAGTGTGCTGATCAGGCAGGCACAGGAGCTGTGTTTGCCCAATCAGCGGCAGGGGACCAGCTGTATTCGTCGGCAACGCTGAAAAACTCCAATGCGGACCACTGCATATAAGGGGTTTACAGAGGGAGAGAGCTCTGATGGGTTCACTTCTCGGGGTTCCATTTATTATTTCACAGATGCTCATTTGCATGCTCTATAGCTTTACAGGCCTAGAGGCTTGTTGCCTATGAAAATAAACAGCAGGGACGGGGACCATGGGCTCCTGTAGTCCACGGTAGTATTCAAGCACGGGGCCCTGGCCCAAGCCCTGGATGTTGGCCCAGGAATATTGATAGGCGTTTTGGGTCGCCATGGGCCCCTCAGCAGCATCAGGCCTGAGGCAGCCGACCCAAACGTCCCTATTGTAATCCGCCATTGAAGCTCATTAGACAATATAGCCATGTTGTCTGTATTGATCAATTTCACCAGATATTGATTTAGACAACTTCAGCTTCATTGATCAGGCATGTATGAAGAATAGTGTTGAGTGAAGCAAAGTATTCGAAGCAGAATTTGGTCCGAAGTTTAGGAAAACTTCAGTTCACAATGAATCTTTCACGTGTTGCAAAGTGAAAGTAAAAAGCCCGGGAACTTGAGATTACCCATAATGCCGTGCAGCCAGCTCATCCGGATCCCCTGTGATGTCACAGCCACATAAAACCTTCATCCTGCGTAGTCTCCACCATTGTCCTGTGAGATGAGCATAGGGAAAAACATGGCAAGCGCTTTTGCACTAGGGACAGTGCTGCCGTAAAAATGAGTATTAGAAGAATATTGGAGAGGGAGAGTGCAGGGAGACTTGGGCTACTTTCACACTAGCGTTTTGGCTTTCCGTTTGTGAGATCCGTTCAGGGCTCTCACAAGCGGTCCAAAACGGATCAGTTTGCTTTCTAATGCATTCTGAATGGAAAAGGATCCGCTCAGAATGCATCAGTTTGCCTCCGTTCAGTCACCATTCCGCTCTGGAGGTGGACACCAAAACGTCCCCCATTGACTTTCAATGAAGGTCAAGACGAATCCGTCATGGCTATAGAAGACATAATACAACTGGATCCGTTCATGACGGATGCATGTGGTTGTATTATTTTAACGGAAGCATTTTTGCAGATCCATGACGGATCCGCAAAAAACGCTAGTGTAAAAGTAGCCTTAACTGTGTCAGTTTTTTTTTTTTTATTCCTACAATTACCGTATTTTTGCTTAAGAAGATGCACCTGATGATAAGATGCACCTAGTCTTTAGAGGAGGAAAATAGGAAAAAAATATTTTGAACCAAAAGGTGTACTAAAATATTTAATAAAATAAAATAACAGCATATTTCACACTATTAGGGCTCATGCACACGACCGTATTTTGTTTCCTTGTCCGTTTAGTTTTTTTTGCTGATAGGATGAGGACCCATTCATTTTAATGGGTCCACAAAAAATGCGGACAGCACAGCATGTCCTATTTTTTTCTAGTTTGCGGTCAAGGATAGGCATTATTACAATGGATCCTCAAAAATAACGGATCCGCAAAAAAACTGATGCGTAACGGACGTCATCAGTTTTTTTTGCGGAACCGCAGATTGGGGACTGCAAAACACATACGGCCGTGTGCATGAGGCCTTATGGGAGGATCTGCGGATGACACACTCTTATGAAAATATTTGGGAGATTGGTAGATAATGCACTATTATGTGACCATAACCCCCCCTCATCCTAAAGAGTGCAACCAAGTACTGCAGTACATTGGTATATGTTTAAGGATGAGGGGGGCTATAGTCACATTTAATATTAACACTCTCCAGAGACTGTACTGTAATTGTTAGGTATTTATATTAAATGCGGCTATAACCTCCCTCATCCTTAACCACTTCAGCCCCCCTAGCTTAAACACCCTTAATGACCAGGCCACTTTTTACAATTCTGCACTACACTACTTTCACCGTTTATTGCTCCGTCATACAACTTACCACCCAAATGAATTTTACCTCCTTTTCTTCTCACTAATAGAGCTTTCATTTGGTGGTATTTCATTGTTGCTGACGTTTTTACTTTTTTTGCTATTAATCAAAAATTACCGAAATTTTTGCAAAAAAATGACATTTTTCACTTTCTGTTGTAATTTTTTTTTAAAAAAACTACATTTCTATATAAATTTTTCGCAAAATTTATTGTTCTACATGTCTTTGATAAAAAAAATACAATAAGTGTATATTTATTGGTTTGGGTAAAAGTTATAGCGTTTACAAACTATGGTGCAAAAAAGTGAATTTCTGCATTTTGAAGCAGCTCTGACTTTCTGAGCGCCTGTCATGTTTCTTCAGGTGCTAGAATGTCAGGATAGTATAAATATCCCCCAAATCACACCATTTTAGAAAGAAGACACCCCAAAGTATTCATGGAGGGGCATGGTAAGTTCATGTATCATTTCATTTTTTTTCACAAGTTAGCGGAAAATGACACTTTCTGAGGAAAAAAATAAAAATAATAAAGTTTCCATTTCTGCTAAGTTCTGGCAAAAAAAAATTAAATCTCCCACGGACTCACTATGCCCCTCAGTGAATACCTTGGGGTGTCTACTTTCCGAAATGGGGTCATTTGTGGGGTGTGTTTACTGTTCTGGCATTTTGGGCGGGGCTAAATGTGAGCAGCCATGTAAAGCTAAAGGTACTCGTTGGAATTAGGGCCTTTGCGCACCAGGCTGCAAAAGTGTCACTCATGTGGTATTGCCGTACTCAGGAGAAGTAGGGCAATGTGTTTTAGGGTGTATTTTTACATATACCCATGTTGGGTGAGAGAAATATCTCTGTAAACTGACAACTTTGTTTAAAAAAATTTAAAAAGTTGTCGATTACAGCGATATTTCTCACACAAAGTATGGGTATATATAAAAATACACCCCAAAACACATTGCCCTACTTCTCCTGAGTACGGCGATACCACATGAGTGACACTTTTTTGCAGCCTGGGTGCGCAAAGGGGCCCAAATTCCAATGAGTACCTTTAGCTTTTACATGGCTGCTCACAATTTAGCCCCGCCCAAAATGCCAGAACAGTACAAACACCCCACATGTGACCCCATTTTTACATGAACTCCCCATACCCCTCACGGAATACCTTGGGGTGTCTTTCCAAAATGGGGTCACATGTGAGGTTTTTGTACTGCTCTGGCATTTGAGGGTCTCCGCAATCATTACACGTATGGCCAGCATTAGGAGTTTCTGCGATTCTCCGTATATTGAGCATACGGGTAATGAGATTTTTTTTTTCCGTTCAGCCTCAGGGCTGAAAAAAAAAAATAAAAATGAATGGCACAGATTTCTTCATTCGCATCGATCAATGTGGATGAAAAAATCTCTGCCAAAATCAGTGACAGCGGTGCGGTGGGCTGGGCGCTAGCTACCTAACAAGTAGCTAGCTAACTGGCGGTGATAGGGGACCCTTATGCCCCATTCACACGTCCGCAATTCTGTTTGCGGAACGGAATCGCGGACCCATTCATTTCTATGGGGACAGACTTTGTCCCGCTCGGATCCGGAATTGCGGATCTGCACTTACGGGTCTGCATTTCCGTTCAGCAAAAATATAGAACATGCCCTTTTCTTGTCCGCAACTGCGGACAAGAAAAGCATTTTCTATATAGTTCTGGCAATGTGCGGATCTGCAAAATGCGGAAAGCACATTGACGGTGTCCGTGTTTTGCGGATCCGCGCCGCGGATCCGTGGCACGGATCTGTGGATCCGCCGAACCGCAAAACACATATGGACATGTGAATAGAGCCTTACAGGGGGTGATCAGTGACAGGGGGTGATCAGGGAGTCTATATGGGGTGATCAGGGGTTAACAAGGGGTTAATAGTGGTTATAAAGTGAGGGGGTGGGGGTGGGGTTAGTGTAGTGTTTGGTGCAACTTTACATTGTTACCTGGTCCTCTGGTGGTCGATCACAGTAAATGGGACCACCAGGGGACCAGGTATTAGGTATATCAGACGCTGTTAGCAACACAGCGTCTGATATACCACTTTGATCTCATTTATTTTACATTTACAGCCTGCCAGCGATTGATCATCGCTGGCAGGCTGTAGTACACAGCAGATCTCGGCTCTCGCGAGATGACGCACGGATGCGTCCAGGAGGAACAAACTTGCCGCCGCCTGGACGCATCCGTGCGTTAGGCGGTCGGCAAGCGGTTAAAGGGGTTGTCCAAGTTATATTTATTGATGACCTATCCTCAGGATAGGTCATCACTATCAGATCGGCGGGGGTCCGACACCGGCACCCCCGCCGATCAGCTGTTTGAAGAGAAGGCGAGCGCCGTGCCAGCGCTGCCTCCTCGTCATTGTTTACATGCTGGCCGTTGCATCTGCAGCGGTGAGCAGGTGTAATTACACCTAAGCCGCTCCATTCATTTCAATGGGACGGCTCTGTAGTATACACTTGTATAGAAACGAGCCGTCCCATTGAAATGAATGGAACGGCTTGGGTGTAATTACACCTGCTCACCGCTGCAGATGCAACGGCCAGCATGTAAACAATGACGAGGAGGCAGCGCTGGCACGGCGCTCGTCTTCTCTTCAAACAGCTGATCGGCGGGGGTGCCGGGTGTCGGACCCCCGCCGATCTGATATTGATGACCTATCCTGAGGATAGGTCATCAATAAATATAACTTGGATAACCCCTTTAAGAATACACCCATGTATTGCAGTACATGGGTGCATTCCTATGGATGAGGGGTTTATAGTCATACACACAGTTTATTTTTAAGACACTTCAATGTATTATGTAGATAACGTAGTGGTCACGGCACTCTGTCTCTTTCTGACCAGTGTGGGTGCACGTCACAGTTAGTTCCAATCTCCGCCTAGTGGAACTTGATCAATCTTCAAATAGATCAGACAGCACTCCAAGGTTTATATGCTGAATATATTTAATAATTTAGCCGAACATGGTGGTGCAAAAGTACAACGTTTCGGACAATCAGAATGCCCTTCATCAGGCTGATGTACAAAAAGAAAAAGCATGTATAAGTAACCAGGCGATGTTCAAGACAGATACGGTTAATAATATGTATAGTAACAAGATACACATGATACAGGCTAGACGTCGAATCCGTACAGGCGTATTTCAGTACATCAGAGTAAAAAAGGAGGGGGAGGGGGGGGTTTACCACCATGGCAAAGACAACAGTGGGAGACAGAGTGTATCACCATACTTAGAAATGGCCACCTGAGTAGGCTTTGTTATAATGTATAGAGTTTGGGATATGTATATATGGAGAGAGTGGGATGCAGCGTGACGTTAGAGACTGCGTGTATTGCAGTCACCGCTGCGTATATCTGTGTGGTTCAATATGCAAGAAGGTACATGATAGGGCTAAAGGACTAAACAACTGGATTAGGCTAAGGGCTAAATACGTAGGAGTAGCTGGGTATATGGCACAGGCTGATTACATAATTATAGCTTAATTTTAGCTGAATACATAATTTTAGGCTAAGAGGTATGAGACCACCCAAAAAATAAAAGAACGGATATCACAACACAAGTCCAATATACGTACCCGTAAGTTGAATGCCCCCCTAGCGGAACACTTCATCACTCTTAACTACGCCGTTAGTCAGCTCCGTTTCCAAGTTATCGACTGGATACCCCCACTAAGACGGGGTGGCAATCGTGAAACACTCCTACATGAGAGAGAGATGGCGTGGATCCGATGCCTCAATACGTTACAACCTCATGGATTGAACAGAGAATATCTATTTGATTAATATTATTGCCACTTTATTTTATCACTTGTTCCTCTTGGTGGAGCGAGAGTACTCCTTCAGCAGCTAACTGTAAGTGAACTCCTCTCTAAATAACCTGGTGCATAACAAGTGAGGTCCCGATAGCAACACATTACAATGAATGAAATCCACCAACTACATTTGCTGGCAGTATAATAATCCAGTAAAGACTTATCACTGGAGACATACATAAAATATTGAAGGAGGTGGTCAGCTTTTGGACATTGGTATGCATCTGGAGTGATGTACATGAAAAACGCATGAATACTATAGGTATGAACAAGGACCTGAATGCAAGACATTATTTGGTTATAAATCTCCTCTTTCAGTGCAGAGACTGAGAGAGCTACTATAATCAGGATTTAGTGTCCCATAAGTGGGAAAATATATGTGATTTTATCCTATATTTTAACAACCCCCCCCCCCTTTTTTTTTCTCTCTCTTTCTTCATTCTTATTTTTATGTGCTGATTTTAATGTGCTATGTATCACTAATTGTAATGAAGTACACAATTATAACATTTATATTCCAGATTTAGTGTGCTGGTCGATTACACAATTTTTAAGACGCGCCAGAATCGTTTCCGTATCTCTTAACCCACGGGCAGAGATATAACACATATACTTTTTATACAGCAACAGCCCCTGTTTAAAGGTGCCGACTATACAGTGTGGTCTTTATTATTAAATGAAAGGCCAATTAGATATTGGTTCCTCACTGCAGCATGGCCACAACCTGCCCCAAGCACAGCCGTCCGTGTGGCTGTACCCTAAGGCAGAATGGCCTGGGTATACCAGATTTATAGCAATTCATGACAAATTAATTCAGAACAAATCTAATTTCTTGGCTAACTTCAGTAAAATTGCCGAATCGAATTTTTTAAAACTTCGCTCATCTCTAATGAAAAATGCCAATGAGGTTTATTCCAGATTGAATCCTTGTCATTACACACAAAACAGAGGGTGAAAAGGTGATTTTTTTTGCCATTGTAAATGAAAACAAAGCCACAAGGGCCTATTAATTGAATTGTAAAATAATTTTTCTTAATATGTGTTAAAACCTTTGTGAGCCAAAAAGGAGGGGTTTTAAAATAAACTGTTCCCAGAGACCAGTGTTTAATTAATGTATTTTGTTTGTTAGTGGTGGAGATGTGCACTCTCTCCCCTGCACGCTGAGTCAGTTACATCACTGACTCACATAACACGCTAGGGTAAATATCCTGATGCTAACTGACTGACTGATAAGCACTGACTAACTGACACATGGGACCAGGCGAACAGCGGATTAAAAACTAAGGCTGCCCCCTGACATGTTTTGCTAGATCCTTGGCTTCTTCAGGGGTTGACGGACAGAATTGAAGACACTCGCCGCTAGCCAAGTATATATGACCTTCCTCCTGTGATTGAATTAGGAGGGAGCCAATGAAAACGCTCAGCGTTATGTCAAGGGGTGTAAACAAAAGTCATCTGCCCCAAACATTGGCTTCCACGGATTGGGCAAACACACCCACCCACCTCTGCTGCTACGCGAATCACTTAGCGGAGGAGGAGGTGCCTAGAATGTGCATGCTGGATGCTGCACACAAACATGCTGCAAATGGACTTAGAACACTTGCAGATTGAGACACCTACTGCGCATGGTCTATGCAGAGCTCACAATTGGGCCAGCACACACACCCATCTCCGCTGCTACGCGAATCACTTAGCGGAGGAGGAGGTGCCTAGAACGTGCATGCGCTGGATGCTGCGCGCAAACATGCTGCAAATGGACTTAGAACGCTTGCAGATTGAGACACCTACTGCGCATGGTCTATGCAGAGCTCACAATTGGGCCAGCACACACACCCATCTCCGCTGCTACGCAAATTACTGAGCAGAGGGGGAGGTGCCCAGGACGTGCGCGCTGGATGCTGCGCGCAAACATGCTGCTTGTGGACTTAGACTTTTCGCAGCATGAGACACCTATTGTGCTTCTAATTTAATCGCAGGAGGAAGGTCATTTATCCTTGGCTAGTGGCGAGTGTCTTCAATTCTGCCCATCAACCCCTAAAGAAGCCAGTGATCTGGCGAAACATGTCAGGGGAGAGCCTTCGTTTTTAATCCGCTGTTCGCCTGGTCCCGTGTGTCAGTTAGTCAGTGCTTATCAGTCAGTCAGTTAGCATCAGGATATTTACCCTAGCGTGTTATGTGAGTCAGTGATGTAACTGACTCAGCTTGCAGGGCTGTGACTGTTAATGTGAAGTGGTGGAGAGGGTGCACATCTCCACCACTGACAAACAAAATACATTAATTAAAGGGAACCTGTCACCTCCAAAACACATATAAAACTGACCTCATTACCTTACAGTAGCCCCCAGTGTGTTCATAATCATGTGTTTCATTCCTCCATCGGTTGTTGCATACTTTATAAAAATGGTGTTTTAATCACCAATCACGCTGACTTCAGAGCAAGTTTTAAGTCGAGGGGGCAAGCGGCCTCCTTGCTTCAAGTCAAGCTAAGCCCGCCCCTACCTTCACTTTGATTGACATCCTGCTGTGAGGCTGTGATCGCGCAAGTCTCACGCATGCGCGGTGCGCTCCTTGTTACAGCGCGATCCCGTCTCCTGCTCCCGTAGTCAGCCATGTGTCGTCCATTTCCAGCGTGCATGCACGCACCTGGCGACTCTGGTCCTCAGCATCAAATGACCGGCGCATGCGCAGTGAGAGGATAGCAACCGGCTGACTGCGGGAGCAGGAGACAGGATTGTGCAGTAACAAGGAGCGCACCGTGCATGCGCGAGACTTGAGCGATCACAGCCTCACAGCAGGAGGTGAATCAAAGTGAAGGGAGGATGGGTAAGGGGTGGGCTTAGCTTGACTTGAAGCAAGGAGGCCGCTGCCCCCTTGACTTCAAGCTTGCTCTGAAGTCAACATTTTCTATAAAGTATGCAGCAACCGATGGAGGAATGAAACACATGATTATGAACACACTGGGGGCTACTGTAAGGTATTGAGATCGGTTTTCTATGTTTTTTAGAGGTGACAGGTTCCCTTTAAACACTGGTCTCAGGGAACAGTTAATTTTAAAACCCCTCCTTTTTGGCTCACAAAGGTTTTAATATAACAATATAGCAATAACAAATGACAAGACGGTGCACACTGCGGTCTTACTAAGCCCTCAAACTGATGTTAAAATTGAGAGATTAGTCAACATGTCCTGCAGTGGAGGACATGTCTAAGCCCGAGCACCACGCCAAGGTTTCTCAAGTAGCTAACACTCACCTACCTATGCCATATGGGCAATACCAGGGGCCAGTGGGTGAAATTACAAACAAACACATATTAAGAAAAATTACATTTTACAATTCAATTAATGGGAGGTCTGGGTCAAGCCTGGTAGTGAGCCCTTGTGGCTTTGTGTTCATTTAGTTAAATATACCATACCCAGATCTGGTCCTTTAAGCTATTTGTTTTTTGCAAGTGTTCCACAAAATATGTAAAATGTACAAAGCATATATGTAATATGGCTGCCACCATAAGGACAAGAGAGAAGCTGATTATGTCAGAGCATGCCTACAGGGAGATAGCAGGGACAAACTGAAACAGGAAACAGTGCAATAACAGTAATAAGATAATAACCATGAAGACATAAAACATGCATAGCTGTAAACTGTCCTGAGTTTGCAGTGACTGTCCTGATTTTTAGAGAAAGTCCTGACAAATTTGGGTTGTACCAGGCCAAAAATGGGTGTGGTTAACTATAATCCCACCAATAAGTTGTATTTCCAAGCGAAGTTTGGGGGTTCCCGGGGACAGACTTTTGGATGCCCCGATTTTTTCAACCTCAACGTTGCTAAGTATGGACATAATAACTTGATTTGGCCATTGCTCCTAACTTCCATAGGTGACGACACTCTGTTTCTTAGGCTCCCTCTGCTTTTCGGCATGAAGATGTCTTTTCCTCTGTACGCGCCACAGTTTCCCACCATATGGTGCATGTCCACACAGTCTGCACAAGCATCAGGTTGTGGTATCTATCCCCTCGCAACACACTAGGGTACACACAGTCTGTTACGCCACTCTTCATTCAGGCTTTTCTCTGCTTCCAGCATGCTGGCTTATCTGCTCCTCCTGACCTGACTTCTACCAGGTTTAGTTATACTTCTCTTCTGCTGCTGTTAGCTGCTACTTTTGCCCTAACTAGGCTCTAAGGTAGTACACCAATTAGCAAGTGTCACCTCTACTTGATAGCTAACTACTGTAGTTCCCCACTGCAGTGGAAGTAATTCACTGCTTAAGGGGTTAATGTGTGTTTTTGTGCAAAACCTACATGTATGCTATAGAAGGATTTAACAGGCTGTAGATATCATTGCTAGATGGAGCTGTTCTACCTTCCCAAAGGGAGTGGTAAGAACGTAGGGGCAAATTTATTAAGACCAGCTTTTTAGACACCTGTCTTAATAAAGCCCTAAGCCCACAGTGGATCCGCTCCAGTTATGAAGAGGTGCCCAGTTCTAAGTTATAAAGAGGCGCCCAGAGGCATCCAGTGCCAGTTCTAAATGTAAGACAGCTTCTTGAGCAAGATACAAGCAAAGAGGAACAAAAGGTATAAAATGCTTTACACCAGTTTGAGTGGAGAGCAAGAGCAAGTGTTGAGTAGAGTTGCGTGCAAAATAGAGACTGTTGAGATTACTTCCCTGATGATTTTTTGGACTCCACAGCAAACTTGTCTAGAAGAGGAAAGGCTTCTGGAGACTGGACATACTTTAGAGGCAGAATAATCTGCTGGCCTACATCTTACAGAGGACATTGTGGCTCAGTTTGTGAGTAAAGAGAAGAGTGAGAGAAACTTAAATAGAGCAGAAAGCTGAATACTTGTATTTGAGCTAGAGACCAAAGTTCATTGTGAGGACGATTTTTTAAAAAAAAGGAAAATTGGCCTGTTAATTACTTTTGAAGCTATGAGAACTGTAAGATCAGTAAAAAGTGAAAAAAGTGTATTACGACCCCCAGTCCATGCATCCTGAGAACTGTGACTGCTGCATTTGAACTTTATCTGCAAGTAAAGAACCGTCTATCTGTTAAACCTGCCCCATTATTGCCTCACACTTCAGGGAACCCCACCTTGCACCTCATTATCATCATACCCTGAACTAACGCCAGGCAGGAGAACCCCATAACTAGTGTGTGTCCCAAAGGGAAGAAGAGGTGCACCCTTACCATCACTACACGGTCCAGGGGAGCCTAAGAGTGAGTAACTACTACCTATATTATTACTACAACCACTTCTATCCCCTCCTCAGGGCTGACTGCACAATCACATAGGTCTGGCTGATGCTTCCTCGGCTTAGCCTCGACATCTCCCAGCCTCCCTGTCTGCTGCCCTCTCCGTCTGGTCATGAGGTTTGCAGGGCACTGCTATTTATCATCTCACAGGAACGTACTCTCCAGCCTGAAGACCCCTATAATAACCTCTGATTTGTCCAGTGTTCTGATATGTCTGGCCGTTAACCCTTTGCTGCCAGGTGCATTTTACAATAACAGTGCAATATCTCATGGTTTTCCCTATAAGCAGTTTAATTTCTCCATTTTAAAGCACAGTTTTAAGGGATTTCAGACCTTGCGTAAAGATCTTTTTTGCCCGTGAGTGGTGTACGTGACTCCCCACTTGTCAATAGTGTAAGGAAGACGGTGGCCACAGTTGCAACTTGTTTTGCTTGTTTCATGTGAGGCAACAAGCTTGGCGATTACAGAGATTCTACAAGAGGCAACTAGCTTAGGGTACTTTGACACTAGCATTAAAGTTTTCCGGTATTGGGTTCCATCACAGGGGCTCAATACCGGAAAAAACGCTTCGGTTTTATCCTAATGCATTCTGAACGGAAAGTATTCCGTTCAGTATGCATCAGGATGTCTTCAGTTCAGTCCCTTTATAGTATTTGGCGAAAAAAACTTGCCGGAATGCCAGATCCAGCATTAATTTCCATTGAAATGTATTATAATGCCAGATCCGGTACCAAGTGTTCCGGAAAACCGGATCCGGTTTCCCAATGTGTGCATGAGCAGACCTTTAAAAATGTTAAAAAAATAAATACAGGATCCGTTTTTCCGGATAACACCAGAGAGACGGATCCGGTGTTTCAATGCATTTGTCAGCCAGATCTGTATCCGGATCCGGATGCAAATGCAATCCGTTTGCATACGGATTTCCGGATCCGGCAGGCAGTTCCAGCGACGGAACTGCCTGCTGGAATCCAACAATGCAAGTGTGAAAGTAGTCTTAGTGGTTACAGGATAATCAGAATATGTAACAAGCCTGGCAGGTACAGCCTCACATGGGACAATGAGCATATGCTCAGTCTAAATGAGGGCAATGACAGAGACAATTTATCAGAACTGGTGTCAAGTTGCCTATAGCAACCAATCAGATTCCACTTTTCATTTTTCTGAACTACCTTGGAAAATGAAAGGTGGGATCTGATTGGTTGCTATGGGCTACTAAAGCAGTTTTCCTGTACACCAGTCCTCCAATAGGTTAGGTATTTACTGTCTCATTAAAGGAGAATTCTGGTAGTTACAAGTTGTCCCGTATACTGCCCCCCTCTCGTCTGTCACTACAGTGATGTAAGGGCTGTATTTCACCAACAGATTATCCGACAGATTTTCTGACCAATCATTGGTTGGGTGATTGTTTTCACATACAGATCTTTTGCAATGCACACCAACTATTGGTCTGATTGGACAGAAATTGGTCAGTTAATCTGCGCTAAAAAGAGATCCTGCACTAAAGGGTTAAGATATCATAGACAAAGTAATTTACATCACTGTGTGGATGATAGCAAAACAATAGCATAATAGCATTGATGAACGTAGGGAACATTCAGGTTTATTTTATTTTGTTACACTGCCATCTGTTGCTGACATTTGTTATTGCAGCCATTTAATACCCTTAAAGGGACACTGACAGGCCGTTAGAGCATATACAGCTATACATATCCTTGCATTGGTCTCCTATTACTAATTGAAAATATTCTAATATTACCCCCACGTGGCGTGGCATTATGTATAAAAAAGTTTTATTAATATGTCCAAGGGTCTGTCCGTTTTGTGCCCAGGCGCGCGCCGAATGCATCCTCCTAGCTCATTAATATTCACTTCACTTGGCTTCTTTTTTTTCCTCCCGACGCACGGAAATCCTGCGCATGCGGCGTTAGATGTTGCTGGCAGCAGCCTCGTCCTGTACAACTGGGGAGAAGAAAGTTGGCGCAGCCTCAGTTGCTGCCAGCAACATCTAAGCGCATGCGCGGATCCGGCGGGACAGTGCCGGATTTCAGTGGCTGTCCCGCGGTTCCCGGTATGGTGAGAATAAAGGTAGTCCGAGTGCCCACTGCCCAGCCATGAGAATTTTATTGTAATAACCCTCCATTATTATGCCAGTCTATTTAGACCCCATGTGGTCACCTGACATCATCACTCAAAATTTTTACATAATAAGTATCAGTGGTGCTGGCAGGGCGCCACATAGGGCCTAAATAGGGTTTGGAACAGGCTTAATAATAGAGGCTTATTACTGTAAGGGCTTAAGTGCAGTCTGTAAGAGAAAGTAGTACTACATTCCCATGGGCCTGCTGTGTAGACTGCACTTAGACCCCACAGTAATCTTCCTCCTCATTAAGCTATTTCCAATCCAGCCAGCCCAAATGAGAGTCCCAGTGGAAATTTGACTTAAACTAGTCTGAATGCAACCCCTGATCTAATGGAGTGTGAGGTGTATAAAGGATGGCGTCAACAGCTAATCCTACTCTTTACACATACGCGATACAGACATCACCCAGCTGCAATGACAATGATGGGAGAAAACGCCAATCATTTACCCCTCAGATACTGCAGACAATAGCGACTGCAGAATCCAAGCAGTTAGACTCCGACTGGAGTCCACACAGCAAAGATACTGTGGTATACTGTGGGACATGGTTCTATAAAAAGGGGCCACTGACAACGAGTGATGATAATGTCTGTAAGGCGCTGTGGATTATGTTGGTGTTATGCTACTAAGTAAAATAAATTTCCCCCTTATGTATATTCCTTTCTCCATTTCCCCGTCATTGCGGCTGGGTTCCTGCTGTATCATACAGCCGACACCCGCCGTGTATGAAGGGGGATCACTGCAGCAGGCCTCTCCATACATTACCTCAACCACCGTGACGTACGAGTGGTTAAAGGGATTACTGCAGCAGCTGAGCTCTCTTCTTTGCCACAGGAATCACTGGAACTGTCTGAACAGAAGCAGGGTTCACTTCTACCTGTGGAGATATTTTAGTCCGTGCATCTCCTGGCCATGCTTCTGTCTCTAAGATGGCTGTTATTCCTTTTCCTTCCTTAGTTGAGAGGCTATCAGCTGAATAGAGGAGCAAGTGCTCGTGGGATTTGTAGTCCACTTCACCTCAGAAGAATCTGCACTAATGCCTGCTGCTGTGAGTCCCTGCTTGTAATTGCCAAACACAGCATCCACTATAGACCCACTGCTTTCTGTGCAGGGATTACATACAAATGTGGAACAAACATTAGTGCCATTTAGAGGAAGATATCAGGACATAGCGATAGGGGTTGCAGAGACCAGAGTCTTATCTGGTCCTTGCTGCATGAGGGGGCATCATTCGAAGTTACCAGCTTCATTACTGTAGTAGCACGTGGTAGGTGGGCTACAGATTTAAAATTTGGGGTCCAGGAACTTAAATAAATATAAAGGTGATGTAACTGAACATTGAACATACGTTATGGTATATCCATCCATAGGACACAAGTGAGTGAGAGATATGGAAGCTGCATCGCACAACTTACATAACCTGTATACCTCACTGTGCTACATGTATGGGAGTTCCAACAAACTCTGGCTGCCACATCCAGGCAGGGTTCAAGAGATAGGTATGGGTGGGACCTGCATCTATCACAAATTATCCTATAAAAGTCTGAGATGGGGGATAACCAGTGGCGTTGTGAGGGGGGTGCGGGCCACTCCGGGTGACACCACTGATGGCAGAAGATAATTTATCCACTGCACTTGCCTGTGTAATTGAAGAGAAGAGCAATCCCTGTACAGGGAATCCCTGGCTTAGGAGTCCCAGCTCTGACTCCAACTCTATGGTTGTGTCCATATATGGAGTCAGTGCTATGAACATGAAGGGGGTATCCCAATGTATTTTAATCTAATTTAGCCTCTATTTCTGAAAAGTTGCCACCAGCATTTGAAATCACAACCTTTTACATCAGAGGCAAGAACACTAACCACTGAGCTATGGAGCTCAATGGTAAACTGTGCTAGAAAAACCTCATAGTAGTTTATCAAGTATTAGGTATTCCTATACAGCAGAAGTATAATTTAAGCAGACAGATCACCGCTTGTGCTTGGGGGGGTGACACAATCTTCTCCCGCACCGGGTGATACCAGCCCTAGCAACACCACTGGGGATAACCCAATCTATGATATCCATAGGAATAAACTTTTCCCCACTGCTCCATGGAGAATTATTTTTGCGGTGTGATGCAACAGGCATGCATAGTACATTTTAAGTCATCCCAACACCACCACAGTATCTTGATGGGCTTTCATTTGTTCATTCAAGGTCTGTTCTTGTTTCAGCCACTTGTAGGTAGAATGAATTCATAGTGGTTTCTATGATGTTGAGCTGCCCAGGACCTGATCCAGTAAAGCAGACCCAAATCATTAATATTTCCACCTCCCTGCTTTACAGATGGTATCTGTTTCTTCTACGGATATGGTGCCTTTGGTTTGCACTAGAGATAAACTAATTGATTCTAAACTAATGATTATTGTTATGAATTTCACAAAAATTCTACTTCCAAACTAATCCTAACACTAGTGAGGGAAACAGGGCAGGGGCGATGTAGATGGAGGACCCATGACCCTGGGTCCCTGGCTGTTGGGCTTGCCCACATTGGCTTCCAGCCAGCCTGACAGCCCATCAGGAGGGGTGATCTGGCTCCCAAGGAGAGATGCCATTCTTGGCTAAGCCAATGATATGATAGAATGTGCCATTAGACACAGCAATAAGACACAGAAGACAGCCATTTTAGTGTTTTACAGGGACAATTTTAAGGATAGGGAAGATATATTTAGGTATATAGAAGTACTTGATAATAAGGTTTTATCATTAGGGACAGGACAGGGTGTGACTGTTACTGCCAGAGCTGAAGCTGTTCATATACACTGCACTGTACAAGACATGGGTTTCATGTGCAGAAGCCAGACTATTTTTCCAAAACCTGTTGCAAAGCTTTTCCAGTTTACAACTGTGCAATAAGCATATTTTAGTGCATCAACAGCAGCGTATATTTTTGTCCAATTGTTGCCATTTTTTCCCAAAAACCTATTGCAAAAGTTCCTCCATGTGTACCAAACCGGAGACTTCTCATTGTTATTAAATAGGCTTCTGGTAAAAGACAGAGTGGTAACGAGCAAGGAAAATGAAAGACCCGTGCTACGTCATCTGTGAATGAGTATCGAAAGAAGACACCTAGCCACCATTATTTCTCTCATGTACACGGGATACTCCTTGGGCTTGTCGCTGTGCGGCAAAGTGAATGCCACCTTCAACACGTGTATAGTGTTGAGCGCGAATATTCGAATAGCGAATTTTTTTTGAGAATATCGGCACTTCGCAAATTTGAGAATATTGCAAATATAGCGCTATATATTCTCTATTTGGAATATTCGTTTTTTGTTTTTTTTAAGTTGTTAATCCTTGTTGCTCTCTGGTTGTCTAACTTGTCTTCCCACTTGCCAAAAGCTGTTCTTACCTGTCCGGAGGATTCCTGGCTCTCTGCCTGCTCCAGTTAATGCCCGTTTTCGCGCTCTGCCGACTTCCCGTGTGCATGGGAATGCCTCCATGCTAAAATGTACTGTCGGATGTGAGAATCGCGATCTCACAAATTTGACTAAGTTGTAATCGCAATGCGATTAATATAACCTGAATTACTAGCATTGTGAATTCTACTTAGAGCTGGGTTCCTAATGGTTGTATTGCTAGAATATAACAAAGATGACGAATATCACAAATATAGCACTATATTCTCAATCTTCGTTATATTCTAGCAACATCCATTAGGAACCCAGCTCTAAGTTGAATTCTCAATGCGAGTATGTGTTCGCTTCGGGATGGAAGGTTACAGCTGGGTTCCTAATGGTTGTTGCTAGAATATAACAAAGATAGAGAATATAGTGCTATTTTCGTGAATTTGTTATATTCGTCATCTTCGTTATATTCTAGCAATACAACCATTAGGAACTTAGCGCTAAGATCAATTCGCAATGCGAGTATATGTTCGCTTCGTGAATGAAACAGAGCTGAGTGCCTAATGGTCGTTGCTAGAATATAACGAAGATTGAGAATATAGTGCTATATTCGTGATATTCGTTATCTTCGTCAATTCTAGCAATACAAGTTACAACCACTAGGAACTCAGCTCTAAGTTTAATTAGCAATGCGAATATAAATTTGCGTAACATTTTCAATATATAGAATAATGACGAATATTCGATTTTGATGAATATTTGACGAATATTCAATTGAATATTCGCGAAATATCGCGAAATCGAATATGGCACCTCCCGCTCATCACTACACGTGGAGCAGCTGTTATGGGCAGGGACAGTACATGTTTTTCACAGCCCACTGATTCAGTGTCTTGTATGGCAGACTCAACATTGACAACAGGAATGAGGCAAGGTCATACTGACACCTCCACCTTTGTGTCTGCCTGGTTCCCACATCAGCCGCTTATCCACCTCTACCTTTTTCTTAATAGCCCCCAACAGATAGAGCGGATCATTGCTTCCACTCCCTCTCTATCCTTACATATGTGTAAGGCCTCTTTCACACTAGCGTTTTAGCTTTCCGTCCTAGAGATCCGTCCTCGGGTCTCTAGGACGGAAAGCTACTGATCAGGATTATCCCCATGCATCCTGAATGGAGAGAAATCCATTCAGGATGCATCAGGATGTCCTCAGTTCAGTACTGACACGTTTTTTGGCCGCAGCAAAATCCGCAGCATGCTGAAAGCATGCCGGAAGGACGGATCCGGAATTAATGCCCATTGAAAGGCATTAGTCTGGATCCGGCCTTTAGCTAAACGTCGTTTCCGCGCATCGCCGGATCCGACGTTTAGCTTTTTGTCAATGGTTACTATGGCAGCCAGGACGCTAAAGTCCTGGCTGCCATAGTAGAGTAGGGAGCGGCATACTTACATTCCGTGCGGCTCCCGGACGCTCCAGGATGACGCCAGGGCGCCCCAGTGCATAGATCACGTGATCGCATGGATCACGTGATCCATGCGCGCGGAGAGCTCTGACGTCATTCAGGAGCGCCCCGGGAGCCGTACGGAATGTAAGTATGCCGCTCCCCACTGCTGCTATGGCAACCAGGACGCTAGTAGTGTCCTGGCTGCTATAGTAACACTGAAAGCATTTTGAAGACTGATCAGTCTTCAAATGCTTTCAGTTCACTTGCGTAGCTGATTCGGCGTGCACTTCCGGAAACGGAAGTGCACGCCGGATCTTCACAACGCAAGTGTGAAAGAGGCCTTAACCAAAGCGTTGCCATGCTTTTTTTAAACTGATGAGCAAGAGAGGCCAAACACTGGATCAGTTGCTAATGTGCATCAAGCAGCAAACTTCCCCCTGGATGCCTCCCCACCAACTACAGGCTAGGTGAATCCAGATGTGAAACTAGCCTTAGACCTCTGGATTATGTTTTCCTCCTGGAAATGTATGAATGATTTTGACAACTGTATGTTACCATTTCCTTTGACAAAGAGGTGTGCCCCAACAACAATCTGGGGGTGTCTGCATTGATTGATTTGCGTCATACTGTGTAGTTATACTCTCCAACAGATTGTAAATATATATTCAAATTTCTAGGAGGAATAACAGGGGAAAAGCACAACACATGTCTGTGACTTGGTGTCATAGATTTGAATGCCCGACGTGTACATAGTGATCATAACCAGTGAAAATATGATATGCAACCACTAGATGTCAGTATAGAAGCTTCATAAACAAAACGTTGACTTAACAAAGTCCTTTTTACTTTATATGAATGTTTTCATTAAAAAATCACAAAAACGCTAAACAGAAAGAAAAACAGAAATAAAAAATGATACAAAGACATCAAAAAGGGCGCCTCTGCCTAAGCTTTCTTTGCAGATTTTCATTGTGGATTCTGCTTTTCTATCCCTTTAATTATTCTCCCTGGCAGTGGCCTATCCTCTTTAGAATGAGACATACTTGCTTGAATTAGTATCTACCGTGGAGGCAGACCAAAACACCTCTTTGGGGCTCAGTGAGGAGATTCCAGAACTAAACTGCTCTTTTTGGCCCAGGTATAGATCCATGGCATTGTCCTGTTGTCACCACTTGGGGGAGCACGTTGCATAGCTTTTACAGATTCCACTGACTGCAGTGGTAACTATAAATTCCAAAGCACTGAGCTCCCCCTAGTGGTGGCTGCAGTTTTTTTTTATGTATTATGTGAGGAAAGCAGTGATTTACAATTCTGTGTAGGAAATTTTTCAGTGTACTGTATTTATGGCAAATGTTTTCTCTAAATACATTGAGAGATATGGTGATCAGAATGATTGTCATATTATTTATGAAGCATCTGTTTCATATTTTTTACGACTAGCCCATTCTCTTTTTTATTAAAAGATTGGACCAGTTAATGAAAAAAGTTGTAAATTTGTCAGAAATCTCACTGAAAAAGGGTGGTGGTGGTGGGGGCATACTAACTTCTGTGATGGGCCCTGCGTATATGCCATGGTTAGAAATGGTGATATCAATGAGAGAGGATGTAACTAGATTCTCCTCTTTAGTTGTCAGCCTGGGACATATCTGTATCAGAAGAACATGAGAAGTAAATGATTTAACAAACATACTATAGCTGGATTCATATTGGTGGTAGGAGTGTGCAGCATGACATCAAAATGGCTTCTGTATATTGCACTTCATTCGGCTGTTTCCATTAGTCGAATAGACCGTGAATCTGGCAGCAGGGCACATCTATGACCACTACTCTATTTAAACGTTTCAATGTGGTTGCGCGGTAAGGAGGAACGGGGGCTAAGGTCACCCATTCTGGTGACTGATGTGCTGGCTCTCCCACTGATCCGACATTTAGCACATACACTGTGGATAAGTGATAAATATTCCTTGTAGGACAACCCCTTAGTGACATTCAGGCTCAGACTGGCCCACAGACGAAGAGAGGAATTCCCTGATGGGCCCCTGAGCAAGGGTGGGCCTCCAAATTGACTGTACTCCATGTAAAAAGGCAGCATACAGAATCTCAAGCAGCCTAAGCATCAATATAAAAAAACGGATAGATTAAAAGACTACCCAGTTTATTATTAGAGATGCATAGGGTTGCGGAAAAGAATAATAGGTACAGAGAGGTCAGCCAGTATCCTCCTTCACCAGGGATATGCCTTCTTGAAGTCGCTGTAGTGATCACATAATCATCCTTGAGCGTCTTGCTCCTGCGCCATTGTGTGAACAGGTAGTATTTTCTGATAGCTGTACATTGGGCCCCCAGAATTAATTTTACTGTAGGGTGTGGGCTTAGGAGCTGAGCTTTCTCCATATGCGGCTAGTGCCAACTCCAGCTAACTCCCACCTGCAGTGACTGGAATTGAAGTGACTCAGATCACGGGCATTTAACCCCCTCAGATGCTGCAGTTATTAGTGATTGCAGCATATGATCTGTAGGATAAAGCGAGGGAATCCCACTGTCCATTGATTGCCCCTCCCTCCAATGGCCTTGTGAAAAAAAACAGGTCTGTTATGTAAGTATTCCTATTAAGAAGAAAAGAAGAAGAAAATCCCTTTATTGTCCCTCAGTGGGGAAATTTTGGCAGCAATCACATTCACAACAGGAGTAAACATAAGAGTAATTAGAAATTAAAGAGTAAAAATACAAGAAAAAACTTAACACAGAATTTACTTAAAAAAATTCACTACTGGGTTTTTGGGAACAGTGGTGGTTATAAATCCTAACCTCTTCTGGGAGGAAGGATCTCCAGCTCCACAGTAGCTTCAGGCATGGGGTGGGAGACATTGTCTAACAGTGATGTTAATTTTGCTAGAGTTCTCCTGTCATCCACCTCCTGCTCTGGATCAAGGGGACAACCTAGGACAGATCTGGCCTTCTTAATGAGCTTATCTAATCTCTGTCTCTCAGCCACAGATAAGCATGCTTCTCCAACAAACCACACCATAGAGTATGGCTGAAGCAAGTATCCAATGTGACATGTGGTGGTCCACTCCTGCCATCTCCAGCTTGTCCCTCAGAAGTCCAGGTTGGGTGGTGTTAAAAGCACTGGAGAAATTGGAAAACACGATCCTCACAGTGCTTCCAGGCCTCTACAGGTGAGTTACAGCTCAGGGGATGAGGTAGTTGATGGCATCATCCACCCCGATGCCAGGCTAGTAGGAAAACTGCAGTGGCTCCTATGAAGACCTCACCAGGGGGATGAAGATAGTTGAGAACCAGCCTCTCGAGGGTCTTCATCAAGTGTGAGCTCAGTGCTGCCAGCCTGTAGCTGCTGAGGTCTTTCGGTGTGAGGTCTTTGGCACTGGTATCACACAGAAGGTCTTCCACAGCTGTGGTACCTTCCCCAGCCTCAGGCTCATGCTGAACATGTGACCCATAATGCCACACAGTTGGTCTGAGCAGCACTTCAGGAGCCTGGAGCGGATGCCATCTGGTCCTGCAGCTTTACGCACCTTGATTTTCTATTACATCTTACCAGAGGAAAGGTGTAAAATCGTAGTGGTAAAATCACTACATACTGTAATACAGAAGCTAACAATCACAGAACTAAAAAACCTAATTATATTAAAATTCGAAACAACTTTTTCCTCATTCATCATATTAAAAAAAAAAAAATCATAATAGGTGTCGTTGCATCTGTAAATGTCCAAGCTATTAAAATATCATGTTATTACTTCTGAACAGTGAGCGATGTAAAGAACAACAATTCCCAAAGCCAGAATTGATGTTTTTTTTTTGGTTTAAAAAGTCGTGGGCATCCCAAAATGGTACAGATAAAAACTACAGCTCACCCTGCAAAAAAAAAAAAACCCTCACACAGCAAGTAAAATTTTTTTTATTAAAAAACAAAGGTTTTACATTTTTTAAAAGAAGTAAAGCATAACAAAAATGTATAATTATTCATATTGTCAAACAGTGAATGGCTTAAAAACAAAACACGAAAAACTAAGGTGGAATTGTTTTGTTTGTTTTTTCATTCCCACCCTTCATATCATTTTTTATCAGTTTCTCAGTATATGGAATATTAAATGGTGTCATTAAGAAACACAACTGATCTTACAAAAAAACAAGCCCTCGTACGGTGACGATAAAATAAAAAAAGTTATGGTTCTTGGGAAGAGGGGAGCAAGAAACAAAAAATGGAATAATGTATTGAATAAAATTGTAGTTGAAGTCTCCAGAAATAGTATTATCTCAACTAAGGCTACTTTCACACTGGCGTCTTTCCCGCTGGCTGCTCCGGCAGGGGAACAGCCTGCCGGATCTGTACTACCGTTTGCACATGTATGCTGCCGGAAGTCCGCCCGGCCCCATTCACTATAATCGGGACTGGCTGGAGATTCGGCTGTAGCACGGCAAACATACCGAGAGGTGGCCAGACAAAACCCAAGAGACTTGGGTTAAAATCAGAACTGTCTCTTATATGGCAGAGCGAAAATGTCAGCATTGTTTTTTGAGGAGAGGCGTCACATACTGAAATCTTTGTGGAAGAATATGTTTTTTACAATTGTGGCAGTCAGTAATTTGTCTTCTTTCTGTATGTAGTTCTTGTCTATTTCAGGTTGGGGTTTCCAGTTTATTTTTAAGCTGCTCTACTAATTACAGACAGCGCACAGGAAATGCTCAAGCCACAGGTTCCATCCAATGTCGAAATTGTAAGCGCTACTGAATGAACCGCACCCTTTATCTTTGCGGGTTTTGTGTACATAACATCACCAATGCCTATATTTAGGTACAAAAGACCTATTTAGAGACAAACTTGGCCATTTTATCCCCGCTGAGGAATGTGGCATCATATCATGGTCATGCAAGCTTCTTAGATCAGTCTAACTGCAAGATCTACGGTATACAGGAAAACTAGGCACACATATAGGGCAGTGTTACTTGGGGTGGGGGGTGTAAACATATCCTTTAAAGGGAGTCTTAAAATGGGTTTCAAGTCAAGCACACGACCATATACAGTGGGTACGGAAAGTATTCAGACCCCCTGAAATTTTTCACTCTTTGTTATATTGCAGCCATTTGCTAAAATCTTTTAAGTTTATTTTTCTTCCTCATTAACGTACACACAGCACCCCATATTGACAGAAAAACACAGAATTGTTAAAATTTTAGCAGATTTATTAAAAAAGAAAAACTGAAATATCATATGGTCCTAAGTATTCAGACCCTTTGTTGTGACACTCATATATTTAATTCAGGTGCGGTCCATTTCTTCGGATCATCCTTGAGATGGTTCTGCACCTTTACTTGAGTCCAGCTGTGTTTGATTATACAGTGTGGACTTCATTAGGAAAGCCATAGAATGGCAGATGAGGTTTAACACTGACAAATGTAAAGTTATGCACATGGGAAGGAATAATGCAAGTCACCCGTACATACTAAATGGTAAAACACTCGGTAACACTGACATGGAAAAGGATCTAGGAATTTTAATAAACAGCAAATTAAGCTGCAAAAACCAGTGTCAGGCAGCTACTGCCAAGGCCAATAAGATAATGGGTTGCATCAAAAGGGGCATAGACGCCCGTGATGAGAACATAGTCCTACCACTTTACAAATCACTAGTCAGACCACACATGGAGTACTGTGTACAGTTCTGGGCTCCTGTGAACAAGGCAGACATAGCAGAGCTGGAGCGGGTTCAGAGGAGGGCAACTAAAGTAATAACTGGAATGGGGCAACTACAGTACCCTGAAAGGTTATCAAAATTAGGGTTATTCACTTTAGAAAAAAGACGACTGAGGGGAGATCTAATAACTATGTATAAATATATCAGGGGTCAGTACAGAGATCTGTCCCATCATCTATTTATCCCCAGGACTGTGACTGTGACGAGGGGACTGTGATCCCGTGCTGAGCCACGCCCCCTGCACTGATCACATGACAGTGACGTCACGCCAGGTCCTTCAGCTGTTCTACAGTTCGGGTTGGTGGCAGCCGCCCCTTATGGATTCCATATGCACTATTGTGGAATCCATAACGGGATGCGCAATTAACCACCACCCGAACCCCGAACAACGGACTTTTTTTAAATGTTCGCTCATCTCTACTGTCTATATAGGACCTTACAGCTCACAGTGCATGTCAGAGCAAATGAGAATCATGAGGTCAAAGGAACTGCCTGAAGAGCTCAGAGACAGAATTGTGGCAAGGCACAGATCTGGCCAAGGTTACAAAAACATTTCTGCTGCACTTAAGGTTCCTAAGAGCATAGTGGCCTCCATAATCCTTAAATGGAAGACGTTTGGGACGACCAGAACCCTTCCTAGAGCTGGCCGTCCAGCCAAACTGAGCTATCGGGGGAGAAGAGCCTTGGTGAGAGAGGTAAAGAAGAACCCAAAGATCACTGTGGCTGAGCTCCAGAGATGCAGTCGGGAGATGGGAGAAAGTTGTAGAAAGTCAACCATCACTGCAGCCCTCCACCAGTCGGGGCTTTATGGCAGAGTGGCCTGACGGAAGCGTCTCCTCAGTGCAAGACACATGAAAGCCCGCATGGAGTTTGCTAAAAAAACACCTGAAGGACTCCAAGATGGTGAGAAATAAGATTCTCTGGTCTGATGAGACCAAGATAGAACCTTACTAGCATGGGCGTAGCTAATGGGTCATAGGCCCTGGTGCAAGAGTTCAGCTTGGGCCCCCTCCCTCAGTGCTTTGTGTGTCTTCTTATGCGGCATAAGGGTCTTTGGGCCCCCTCAGGCTCCTGGGCCCGGTAGCGACTGCCACCTCTGTACCCCCTATAGCTACGCCCATGCTTACTAGCATAAAAAAGAACCATTTCTTATGATTAGAGGAACAGACTGATACCTAATCTACATGGCGGTATGCTTACAGTACTTTGAAACCAAACCAAACCCAAGCAAAGCTATGCATGTGCTTTACTATATCTACTCTGTCATTGAACAAATATGCTAAAACAATAGGGTGATACACTATGCAGTGCTACTAAAGAAAAGCCTGTGTGATACTATGACATGGGGTAATATACTATATGAGGGCAACTTTTCTTTGTTTTATATTACTATTTGAAGAAAAGTTACTATTTGACCCTGCATTCTGCTCTTCTGTTTCTTCCTCTGAAGTCACTCGTTCATTGGGTTATCAGTAGCACATTTAGACGAGCAGATTATTGGGAATAAGTGTTTGTAGTAACGTTTGTTCCCGATAATCTGCCTGACAATTGTGTTGTGTAAATCTGCCTTAGTATCAAAATTAAGAAATATTCAGTTAAAGTCATTGCTGCTAAATTGGTGCAAACAGTTAAGAGCTTACCCTTAAAGGGTAACTAACTTTTCGCAAAACATTCTGTATGTCATAGAGACATATGAAAAGTTTTGATTGGTGGGGGTCTGGGCGCTGAGACCCCCCTGATCCCTAGAACGAGGGGAGAGTAGCATGCGGATACACTCTCTCTCCTTGCTACAGTGGATGGAATCAAGAGCAGCCCATAGACTTCTACAGCATGGGGAGAAAATGTGCTATCTACTTGCTTCTCTCTCCTCGTTCTAGGGATTGGTGGGGATCTCAGGATCTCAGTGACATTTTAGATAAATACTGTAATAATAAATGTAGTTGGACAAACAAAACAGGGAATAACTTGAAAGGGACAAAGTCATTTAGGCACAAGCTTAGGGCACAGATAATTTGCATATACATTTGCGTATGTTAGAACCCAAATAATGATATGGCTGTACATATGAAAGTGTTCTGTACCAGCATAACTGGCTGCTATAATACAGTACTACCATGATTTGAATGAAGAGCAGATATGCACCACTCTGATATGACACTGAGCTGCAATAACAGACTTAGCCCATGGAGAAGGGTGTCACTGTTTCTGGAGGGGTCTGAGGGAGTCGTCTAACCCTTTTATTTTCTAATCTCATGCAGTCCCTTTAAATTACTTATTCATTTTATTTTGTTTAGTTGCCACCAATGACCACTAGGTGGCAAATCAAAACCACAACATGATCCCGCTGAATACAGTGCGGTGACTGGTTGTCTACAGACTTTGAGTACCACAACAATTCCTTAGTTCAACCATTAGGGGGCCTCAATCCTTTCTTTAACTCAGGGTTAGTTAGTTTATTATTCTGGATTTGTTGTCTAATATGTGCTTTATACACTGTATATCTTTTCTTGCAACTGTCCAGTTGTGATGCTATTCTGCTTTACTCAAGTCCTGGGGGTATCTGAGTACCAAGAGCCATTGATTAGGACTACCAGTGTAATTGCAAACACACATGCTCAGTATCCTATCTCTCTGTTCTTGGGGTAAGGGCTCATTCAGAAGAACCTAAGGGCTCTGCATAGGCACCAGCCGTGTGAACTCCGTATTGTGGACACATTGATTTGAATGGGTCTGCAATCTGCAAAATACAGCACACATCCTATCTTCGGAGTGTTTCTGTGGGCTTCCGATCCGTGCATCTTCTCTGCAAAAGATAGTACATGGCCTATCTTTGGCCGTAACTTGCGGATCACGGACCCATTTAAGTCAATGGGTGTGCACCTGTAGCATGGAGTGCATATGGCCAGTGCTCGTATATTGTGGACCCGCCGTTTGCGGCCCACAATATGGGCAGATAGCCCTAAGTGGAGAGATCCCTGGTGTGGTGAGCCGGCTGTTTCCGATCTTCAGAGTCTTCTCTCCTTCTCAGAGGAGATGCTGAACAAATGAGAAGGCTGTGTTCACATGTTGTTGTGATCTCTTTTTTTTTTTGCTGCAATTTTCTGAAATTGCTGCAAAAACTCTGCAGTTGTGTTCAGCGATTTAAGAAATCCTGGCAAAAATCGAGACATTACCAAGACATTACCGCAGCGTGGGAACACAGCTAAAGTGAGACACTGTTACTGTAGTTGTGTATGCTCAGCATCTCTACTGACAATCAGCGAAGACATTATAGCTTGCTCACTACACCGGGGATCTCTCCACATACCTGAAGTTGTCAGACTGAGAATATTTGTCCATATCGGCACATTTACTGGGTGGACACGGAAAGGCCACTCAATAGTAAAAGCAGAAAAAGAATAGGGCTAGGCCACCCCAGGATGACTGTCTGCTAGCGGATCAAGTGGGACTCTATCCCTTTGTAGCCTACTCCTATTACTATTTCAGAAACAGCGCCACTCTTGTCCATGAGCTGTGTCTGGTATTGCAATACTGGCCCATTCACAGAACCTTTTCTCTAATCTCATACAACCCTTTAACCACCAGATGGTCCTTGGACCACAGGGGAAGATCCTTTTCCCACCCTATTCTCTGTTTCTGCATTTTTTTTTTTTGTTCCAATGTTTACATCTGCCTGGTGGAAGTTATATGTGGAAAAGTCACAGGACACCGACCTTCATCATCTTCTCAAAGTTGAAGAAGATGGGCAGTTGGATGCCAATGTGCTGGACAATAATCCAACCCATACCCAGACTTCATACATCAATTGGTGATAGTTGATTGACATATCTAGTGGTTGCTCTTGGCCACACGGTCAGGATTCCTTATGCAATTTTGGAAGCCAAAATCAGGAGTGGATCATAAAAGGAGAGAACATATAAAGGACAAATATGACTTTGCCTCCTGGTTTTAGATCCCAGAACTGCATCTGGAAGCCTGAATGTGTGGCTATACCCTAAAGAAAATGTTAACCAAGTTAAACAAAAAATTAAAGCACCCCAACCCAAAATAACAGTTGTCCAGATGTCCTAATACTATTTATTCTCTTTGTTAGGACTGTGAGTTACTTGATTAATGGGCTGAGATTTGGTCATACACTCCCGGCAATATATGTCTGTTTACACACACATCCTCAGAGTGATTCATTGGATGTGCTTTGTACATACGCTGTTTTTCCATGTATAAACAGACAGATGACCATACAGTGTAGTGTTTGAGATATGCACTTGGGGAACGCATTCAATGTGTATATACTCTGCCAGCTGATGACAGTTACTGCTCCATATTCTTTAGGCCTCATGCATGCTACTGTATTTTTGGTCCACGTCTGATCCATCTTTTTTGCAGTTCGGACGCAGACCCGTTTATTTCTATGGAGCCCAAAAAAATGTGAGTAGCACACAGATGTCAATGTCATCCATGTGCTGTATGCATCCGTGCCTCTATTCTAGAAATTAGAGCATGTCTTATTCACTTCTATAATAGGGACAGGGGAAAGTGCAGGATGAACATAGCCAGTATTCGTATTTTGTGGATCCGTGGTTTGTAGACTGCCAAATACATGCCTTAGGCTCAGACAACCAGTAGGCTTTGAGCCTAAGATCTAGGACCTTTACCAGTCACCAGAATAAAAGGGACTGAAGCTTTGTTATGGAAACCTTAACTTCATTTTTTAAGACTCCAGCTTATTTTTACTTGCCTACCCTTAGTGCAGGTGTTCCGTTAAAATATGGTACCTGTAAAATCTTGTAGGTTAAAAGATGGCCGCACAATACATCTCAAACTAACAGAAAAACAAAAAAGGGGCTCATTCCAGAAATAGGAATGAAGGAAGTTCTTTGCGCACATTTTTGATCAAAAGTATGTCGGGCCCAAATGCCACTTCACGGCGACTTCTGCACATGGGTCCCTAACACTACAGATACTGCCTCTCATGGACTTACCAGTCTCCTTATTTTCAGGGCACTGTAGGAACCAGCTAAATTGCTTTTGTGCTGAGAAGTCCCAGGAACTTGGGCGGGTCTCAGTCCAAAAGAGGCGCCACCCTCAATATACTATAAGACAAAGTTCAGACTAAGCACCTATATTTCTACACTCAGAAGTGCATGACCATAAGGCAAATTAAGTAGGTTAAAAGATGGCCGCACAATACATCTCAAACTAACAGAAAAACAAAAAAGGGGCTCATTCCAGAAATAGGAATGAAGGAAGTTCTTTGCGCACATTTTTGATCAAAAGTATGTCGGGCCCAAATGCCACTTCACGGCGACTTCCGCACATGGGTCCCTAACACTACAGATACTGCCTCTCAAGATACTGCCTCTGTAAAATCTTGGTACCCTCGTCACTTCCGCTATGGCGTATAGCATGAAAAGGAGGTGTGATTGCTGAAGTCGGCAACCGATTGGCTTAAAAGAAGGCAATTGGCGCCTGCGCACTGCCAACCTGGGTACCATAATTTTACTTTCAGCGCATGTGAATGCGCGTGGAGGGAGGGACACAGGCAAGGAGGGGGAGGGACAACCAACCTGGGTACCATAATTTTACATTCAGCACCTGTGAACGCGCAGAGGGAAGGAGGGTACCATGAATTTACGGTCCCTCCCCTCCCTGCGCTCCTTCACAGGCGCAAGCTGTAATGTTTCGGTACCCTGTCTGCTTCAGATAAGCTCGGAGGGAGAAATGGTACAGTCGATTTACGGGCCACTGCGCATGCGTGAAGCAGACAGGGTACCGAAATATTACAGCTTGCGCCTGTGAAGGAGCGCAGGGAGGGGAGGGACCGTAAATTCATGGTACCCTCCTTCCCTCTGCGCGTTCACATGCGCTGAAAGTAAAATTATGGTACCCAGGTTGGCAGTGCGCAGGCGCTAACTCGCCTTCTTTTAAGCCAATCGGGTACCGACTTCAGCAATCACATCTCCTTTTCATGCTGTATGTCATAGCGGAAGTGACGAGGGTACCAAGATTTTACAGGTACCATATTTTAACGGAACACAGGGTTGGGCAAACTGCGGCTTTCCAGCTGCTGTAAAACTACAATTCCCACCATGCCCTGCTTTAGGCTGATAGCTGTAAGATAGCTGCTGGGAGTTGTAGTTTTGCAACAGCTGGAGAGCTGCAGTTTGCCCATCCCTGCCTTAGCATCATGGTTTAACCCAGGGCAAATAGAGTTAATAAATTCAGCCTAGCTCAACACAGGCTTGAACAATGGACATTTCTATTCTAAGATTCATAGTCATTTCATCAATCTTCCACTAGAGGGCAATATTTTCTGGGTTTCACCTGCAGCTTGACTACAACCTAGTTTTGCATTGATTAAATTTCTCACACGTGAGATATACAAATAGTAATGTGACAATGACAATGTTCTTCTTTCTAGAACACAATGGGTTATGTTAATGCAGAATGAAAGTGTATTTTTCCATTGTAAAAAGAGGTTCAGATTCCTCGTAAACAACTTGTTCCAGTGTCACCATTGGCAGTAATTCATGTTGTTGCCTAGTTTATGTGGCTTTACATCATGCATGTTTTTGGTTTCATACAACTGTTGCGTTGGTGGATGATAAGTGTTTTGGGTCTGTGGACATGCACAGCAGACGAGATGTCAGTGTTGCTGAAATAGGAAATGCTTATGGGTGGGAACCTCGCTCAAGGCATTTCACAACATCCCAGAGGAAAGGAGACAGGAAGGGCTGGAAGAGACACATCTCAGAAAGGAGCGAAGTAACAGCTTGACTTTTTACTAGTTAAAAGCTGAATAGTAAAATTATTATGATGTCCTGCGCTTCTACGAGCGCAGTCACATGATGGATGTAGCGACAACTTTGAGAATCTAATTTTCATTGTGCCTAAAGGAACCTTTACACGGGACTATTAATAGGCAGCTGTAAAGTTGCCGCTGGTTAACCAGTGAATGTAAAAAATGCTTGTTGATCAGCTGAAATCATTGTTTATGTGGACACATAAATCATTTTTTCTGGGCAGCAGATCGTGCTGCGAAAACAGCGATCTGCTGCCCAGAACCAATGGGTATGCACGAAAGTAAGTAATGGCAGTAGCGGTCGCTAGTCCGCATACAGTGGAGGAGATTGCTGCGTGTAAATGCTGCTCTCACCTCCTCTGATGAACAGGCAGTTATCAGGAAGCAACAGTTGGTCCGATAATTGCCTTCTCAGCCAGCACCTGTAAGTGCGTGATTTTTGGGCTTGTCCAGTTTAAAAAAAATTAGAGATGAGCGAACTTTAAAAAAAAGTTTGACGTTCGGGTTGTGGTAACTCGCGCATTCCGTTATGGATTCCACTATCGCGGCATATGGAATCCATAAGGGGCGGCTGCCACCAACCCGAACTGTTGAACAGCCGAAGGACCTGGGGTGACGTCGCCGTCATATGATCAGTGCAGGGGGCGTGGCTCAGCACGGGATCAAATCCAGTGCTGAGCCACGCCCCTGCACTGATCACATGACCGTGACGTCACCCCAGGTCCTTCGGCTGTTCAACAGTTCGGGTTGGTGGCAGCCGCCCCTTATGGATTCCATATGCCGCGATAGTGGAATCCATAACGGGATGCGCGAGTTACCACAACCCGAACGCCGAACTTTTTTTTAAAGTTCGCTCATCTCTAAAAAAAATGTGGCTAAGAGTAGGAAAGATAAAAAAAAAAAAAAAAGCAACCAATGCTTCCCTGTTCAACACTGCACCAGCACCAGTGATGATGTAATGCACATTACCACAGTAGCCAATTACTGACATCAGCGTTGATTCTAGCATATACGGCACGTGACTGCTGAGGCCAAGGATTGGCAGCAGTGGTCACATGGATGTATGTGATGGCATTGCTGCAGGAAAAGTAAGCAGGGACCGCCAGACAACCCTTTTTTGGTCCTTTATGGTGAAACAATGGAAAAAAGAACTTTTTTCTAGAAAGACTGCAAATCTGGTGACCTAACTTTAGGATAGGCCATCAAGGTCAAATAGTTGGGGATCCAACTTTCGACACTCGTACCGATTAGCTGATAGAAGGGACTAGAGTGGGCCTGTTGGGTTCTGCTGAATTGTCTGTCATTTTCACAGGAAAAATAGCACAGAATGCATCACCATTATTCCCATCAAAATTCCCAACAAGGCCTCCGACTGAGATGTGAACAGAGTCTTAGGGCTGTTTCAGGTGAGTGCGTTCAGTGCAGAAATATTGCTCTGTGTGTGAGTGTGATTCTCTGTTATAGACGCTGATTTTTTCGCAGGAGCGTGCAGCATTATACTGATTTATAATGCTGTGTGTCTCTGCATGACCTTACTTCTACAGAATTATACTGAAATAATGCTGTATGCATTATAAATCAGTATGATGCCAGGCATTCCTGCGAAAAGATCAGTGTCCACATACGGAGCATGATTTCTACCCAGGACACGCTCGTCTGCAGGGCCCTAGGCAAAGATCCATTTTGCCGCCCCCCGCCATGTCACTCACTCACAGACAGACACACACACGCACACACTGATAGACAGACACGCACACCCTGACAGACAGACACGCACACCCTGACAGACAGACACGCACACCCTGACAGACAGACACACACTGACGGACACGCACACACTGACATGCACACACTGACAGACAGACACACTCACTGACATACACACACTCACTCAATGACAGACACACACTACACTCAATGACAGACACACATACACTCACTCAATGACAGACAGACATACACTCACTGACAGACAGACATACACTCACTGACATACACACACTCACTCAATGACAGACACACACTCACTCAATGACAGACACACACTCACTCAATGACAGACACACATACACTCACTCAATGACAGACACACATACACTCACTCAATGACAGACACACATACACTCACTGACATGACATACACTCACTGACATACACTCACTCACTCACTCAATGACAGACACACATATACTCACTCAATGACAGACACACATACACTCACTCAATGACAGACACACATACACTTACTCAATGACAGACACACATACACTCACTCAATGACAGACACACATACACTCACTGAGTGACAGACACACATACACTCACTGACAGACAGACACACACACACAGGCAGACACTCACCTCCCTGGGGTCCAGTGTGGTGCAGCTCCTCTGTCCTCCCTCACGCGCCCTCTGTGATGCCGGGGCCGGTCTGACGTCATATTCCGGCTCCCGGCATCACAGAGGGCGCGCGAGGGAGGAGTGGAGAGCTGCTAGAACAGCCTCCCTTGCGGCCCTCCTCCTCCTCTCCTCCGGTAAATTACTGGCAGAGCAGGCACCTGCCATCAGGGTAAGCAGGTGCCTGCTCTGCCATATTTAAGAAGGACCTCCACCTCCTGGCCCCCCTGTAATGGCGCTGGGAGTGGCTCAAGAGCCGCTCGACCAGCGCTGCAGCCCCAGACAGGGGGAGCCCACCACGGCGCCCCCAGCAGGCCGGCGCCCTAGGCGAACACCTAGTTCGCCTAACGGTAGCGCCGGCCCTGCTCGTCTGAAACAGCCCTTAGTCTTTCAATTAAATAAGCTTCTGAAACTACGTACTTTAGCCAGCAGTTTAATAACATTGAAATGCAAGGCAATGGACATAATTGACAGAAATATCCCGATCCAGGTATTTATTTAATGACAGTAAATTAACCACATGGTAATATGTTTTCCCTAGTTCCTGACCACATAGACTGCAGCTAATACATGCTGTGTTTGATCTATAAACATAAGACACTGAGTGAAGAATTCTGTTGTGGTTTCTTGGTGCCTAAAGGGCAATGAACATTGGTGGACGTTGAACAAGCCATGAAGGAATAAATTGTTTTCAGAGGTCAATTACTATATGAAGTCCATCTGTGTAAAACTGAACTAACTCCAAAAATAGCTATCTTTGAGGTGACCTATGATGATTACTAAGTACATTTCCAAAGAACACTTTATCATGAACATCACTGAATATTTGTGCTAAGATAAAGGCTATAAGATGGTTTAAAATGTTTTTAATATCTTCCAGCTGATATTCATAATCATTGTGAAAGATGGAGAGTTATGCAGATGACACGATGAACACTGTTAAAATGAAAGCCCCTAAAAGTTTGTGGTGGTCTTGATTTCATTATTGGATCATGACCATGTGTATTTAGTTGACATAGCTCTAGCATATTCTGCTGTTCTGTACATCGGTTATTGTCTCCCTGTTGGCTCGCAATCTAGATTCCAAATATACATATCGCTATGTTCTTGAAGAACAGGAGACAACCACAGTATGAGAGGAAATCAACACAGACATGGGGAGAAAATACAGACTCCATGACAATGTTGTTCTTTGTTAGATTTGAACCCAGGATTCTAGCACTACAAGGCAATAGTGCTAACCACACCATCCAGCAGAATGCAGAGTGCCTGTATTTCAGCATTTTTTAGCTGCAAGGACTCCATATGCCTCTGCCCATGCTTCATGCACACAGCTCTTCATAAACATATTTTGGTTGTAATTTAATACCAACTAGTTCAAAGATGTGCTACACTATGACTAATAACGAAACCATAGAAATGATATTAGGATTATGAATTACTTTGATATCAGGGATGGAACTAGCCATTAATACTGCTATGAGGCCACAATATCAAGATCAAGCGGAGACCAACTAGGCAGTAATTTTCCCTTTAGTATCTGAGATCATAGATAGCTGAAGGCCTGAGGGCAGGGCTGCTTTAACCTGCTCTATCTCAGGATGTATAGCAGCTAGAGATATTAGTCTAAGCTCTAAAACAGGATTGCAGTGTCACCATACAGTGAGAGGTAGAGGCTTTAGAAACTGGGTCAGGTTTGAGATCTGCAAGTAACACCTGCAGATCTCATTCCCGACCTGGTCTCTAAAGGTTCTGTTTCTAGTGGCTAGTGCTGAGATCATGGTTAGCTTAGATTTATCTTGTCATCTTAGATTGTCATCTTTGAAACATATCTCTAGATGCTCTAAAGATGCTATAAAGTCTGAGACAGAGCAAATTGAAGCAGCCTCCCCCCTTCGCCCGCAAAGTATCTTCTCAGCCAGCGTGGAGAAGGAGAGGTGGGGCCAGTGGGGGCCATGCTGACAGTTTACAGGGAGAGGAGTGAGATAGAGATCCTGTTCTCTCTGTGTAACTACTGTACTAACTATTGACCGCAGGGAGAAGGGTAACATGGATTTCTATGCATGTTATCTCTTCCTCCCCATCCATCACTGAGCGTACTTGCTCTCTGATTGTCAGATATTTTCCAGAATTTTTTCCTGAAAAGCAGTGAAAAGCTGAGCGCTTGACAATTGAATCACTTCTGCACCGTATTAGACTATTTATTCATGCTGCAACCCAGAAGTTTACTTGTGTCTGGATAAAAGGATAAAATAATTCACACCAAACACTTGCACCACATTGATAAACATGTATTAAGTTTACATTTTACACTATTCCTATCTTGTCCTTGTTTCGATTAAATGTGCTATTATTGTGCAAAAGTACTATCATGTTAAAAAGAACACATAAATGGTAATGCCGCAATCATAGTGAACCCAGAGAATAACATGTGGCAAGGGGGGTGGACCATTCAAAAGTTTGCTGTGGGGCCCAGCCTTTTCTAATTATGTCTTTGTTTTGAAATCCTCTGTGTTCATGATATGCTAACACAGCTGCTTTGAAGATCTGTATATAAAGATTCTTTTCTTATACAAACTTTGTGTCATTTCAACTTTAGATTTTTTTTTATTCTTAAGCTGTAAAACTGTAATCTTTTCTTGCTTGAATAATCTGAACTCTATTATGCTCTATAGTCAGTGTGCTCTATAGATGAAATGTCCGTACAGCAGAAAACATTACTTATAGTAGCACTGGTCCACTGTAATACAGATGGGCAGAGATAGGCACTGCAACGTCTCTATCCCAGCAAGAGTGATCTGATACAGATTGTTCCTCCATTTTGCCAACTTTTAGTATAGGAAAAGGAAGACCACCTATGAGAAGCCAGTGAACAAAACAGTATGGTGAGCCATTTCATATAGTCACAGATTTCTGATTAATCGTATTAAACATTTACTGCATGACAGACAAAATGTTAAAGTTGAGTCCCTCCAATTACGTTCGCCTTCTCTTTATATGCTGGTCATCCTGTAAATCTCATGTAGATATGGGTGAAGAGCAGTGTTCAACTGGCTTACCAGAGTACCAGAGGATCCTCTGGTGGGCCCAGGCTCTCATACCATAGTGGGCCCCAAAGGTCCAGAAGAAAAAAGACATTCAGAGAAGCCTTTAGAGCCAATCACTTGCCATTAGCTTCAGTTTCTTTTAATGAAAACCTATTAGACTTTATTGATTATATAGCAGTTGGGCCCCTAGAATAATTCTTCTGGTGGGCCCAAGGAATCCCTGTCTAATACTATCGAAGACAGCCCTGAGCATGTGTTGGAAGCTATTTATCAAAACAGCAAGGATCTGACTCATCCTTAAAGAATTGTACAAAGATGGGTATTTCCAAATCATTTCAAACTTATTGTAATAATAATAATACTACATTACAGTTATGTGTTTCTGTTTTAGAGACGTACTCCACCCATGACCCACAGCAGTTATGTGCAGAGCTCTAAAAGTGACCAGTAACTATCTCTTTGTGTTTGTTAGGATTTAGGCAGGTGTGGAACACATGCTGCAAGGTAAGAATGCCTTCAAAAAAAGAAACAAACGAAATGAATGAACAAAAAAGAAATCAAATCAATATTTGGTGTGACCTTGACTTCAAAACAGCATCGGTTCTTCTTCTAGTTACACTTGCACACAGATTTAGAAGGAACTTGGCAGGTAGGTTGTTCCAACCATCTTGAAGAACTAACCACAGTTGGATGTAGACTTGCTAAAATACTTTTGTCTCTTCATGTAATCCCAGACAGACTCGATGATGTTGAGATCAGGGCTTTGTGGGGGTTCATCACTTCCAGGATTATTGGTTCATCTTTATGCTGAAGATAATTCATAATGACATTGGCTGCATGTTTGGGGTCATTGTCCTGCTGCAGAATAAATGTAAACTATTAATACTTCTATTTTTGAAAGCATTCTTACTTTGCAGTATTTTCCACACCTGCCTACAATGCCATCCTTTACCATACCCCAACATTTAGGCATAGTTAAAGTTAAAAGCATGACTGACCAGGGCAGATTTCTTGGTCAACATTTCACTTAAGTATTGAGAAATAAGCACCATGGCCTCCACATATATCTTAGCATACTGCTAATACCTCCAATTTTATAGAGATATAAACCTTCTGGCACTCTGGAAGATGTTGCTTGGAGTCGGGTTCCCACCCAATATACAGCAAATTGAAAATAACTCCAGCAATGTGCGTCAAGGCTTGTTTATTTGAAATGCGGCGTCGTAACAACGTAACGTTTCAGCCAAAACGGCCTTTATCAAACTGTGTGACACAAATCAAGAAAGTGAAAATACAATAGTGTATAAAATCCAACACATGGTGCAAATTGTAAGTCATAGTGATGTTGGATGATAGAAAATACATATGTCATCCAGAAAGTGTCATATACAGAAAAAATGGGCAAAAATAGAAAAGTCACATTAATTTACATAGCAGGGTGAGTGTAACACTCTTAGAGTTAAAGAGGACCTTTCACCTATTTAAAAACTAAAAACCAACTATATCTGTGGGCCTGGCTATGAGCTGTGCGCTGTGATTGGCCAGCTCTGCAGCAAGGGACATGCCTGATACAAAGTCCCCGCCCCATACAACAGAGGGAGCTCGGACACCGGAGCCTATACCGGGCGAACGGAGCGGCGCCCAGACATACTAGTAAGTGCAGGGGGACCCCTGGGCGCCGCTCTGCCCACAGATATAGTTAGTTTTTAGTTTTTAAATAGGTGAAAGGTCCTCTTTAAGGGAGACCTGTGGGGATGAAAATCAGTATGCTGTTGTTAAGGACAAATTCGACATATTTAGCATGATAAGTATATATAACACAGTGAAAATATATAATATATAGGGTCCAGGAAGCCTTATAGAAGTACAGATGCTGCATGGTACTATTGAAAGCCTAACTTCAGATGGTGTCAGGCTGATAATGGTGGGTAAGAGTGTTCGTCTATCGGGCAAGGCTGCTACAGGTATATGTCTCCATGGGGTACATAGTTGCTATAATGACTCTATGGATGAATAAATAGGTAAATAGACAGACTAGAGCAGTGTGCATGTTATTCAATAGGCTTACCAAATGCCGCTGTAAGGAAAACGCCAATGGATGCTGCGCTGTGAATAAGGTGGCGTGTATCCACACGCTGAATGAAGAAGCGCATCAGTATGTGAAAATGGCGCCTTTAAATAGGAAGGAGGCGGGTCAGGAGGGCAGCTGTGGCTCACGGTGCAATGTCTAGGGAGCGCTTTGGCTCTCTTCCGGTCCGGAAGTGGTGCGTTCCACCACTTGCGTGTCAAGCCTCTCTGGAACTGGTATGGGGCGGATATGACGTGTGGTGCGCGTGTCAGGATTGCGTCAAAGCTTCTCCTCTGGTCTGGAAGTGGTGCGTTCCGCCACTTGCGTGTCATGCCTCTCCTGAGTTTGAGATGCGCAAACTCAGTGTGTTAATTTTAATCTGGATAGCGCAAGCGCAGAGGCATCAGAACTATTGGCAATAAAACTGGAAGTCAGTAATAGGGTGATGTTAGAGAGCAAGGGAGAAATAGGGCCTCTTAGCTGGTCATATACATAGAGGGATGTATACTAAGGCATAGATATAGGGGGATGCGTATGATGCCTACGGGGCTGTATGTGTGGAGGCTCTATATGGAAAAAAGGATATCAAACCATGAACAAAGTCCGATATTCTTTAAATAACCTGGGGATAAATGGAGAGGTGCATTATTAAAAGTGAAAGGACATGATGATACATTAAAGAGGGCCTTTCACTGGTCCACAGTTTATGAGTTAAAGCTATGTACATTGAGAGCGGCACCCAGGGATGTCCCTGCACTTACTTGTATCCCTGGGTGCCGCTCCGTTCGTCCTCTGTAGCCCCCGGTACCGGCGCTCCTGCTGCTTTAATTTTGCCTGGGGCGGAGACTTCTTCTTCTGCCCTGGGCGTCTCCTTCTCCCAGGGCTGGAGCACTAGCCAATCGCAGCGCTCAGCTCATATTCTGAATATGATACCGGGGGCTACAGAGGATGAACGGAGCGGCACCCAGGGATACAAGTAAGTGCAGGGACATCCCTGGGTGCCGCTCTCAATGTACATAGCTTTAACTCATAAACTGTGGACCAGTGAAAGGTCCTCCTTAAGTACATATACAAAAAAACATGAAGTTATCCTTAGGAAAGGGTCAAAACATGGCATAACGGTTACATGAAGCTCTGTATTTCATAGTCTCTATTGAGACCCTTTAATTCCAGACAGTCCAACTTGTGGATCCAAAAAGCTTCTCTCTTTTTTAGTTGTGTGATCCGATCGTATCCCCGTCTGTGTGGTAAAATTTGTTCTATTACTTGAAATTTAAGTTGTGCTAGGTTATGGCCTGCAGCTTCAAAGTGGGCCGGTACTGGGAGTAGGAGATTTTTACGTCGAATGAATGACTTGTGTTGACATATACGGTCTCGGATCTTTTGTGTTGTTTCTCCCACATAAATTTTGCCGCATGGGCATTCCAGTAGATACACCACGAACGATGATTCACATAGAAAGAAGCCTTTTATGGGGAAGATTTTTCCTGACCGAGGGTGTTGAGAATGGGCCCCCTTCAGAACATTTGTACATTGTGAGCAATGTATGCATGGAAAGGTTCCTGTTTTTTGTACTGTAAGAAATCTTTGTTTGGCAATAGTGTGTGTAGGGCGCATGTCGGCTTTAACTAAAAGGTCTCTCAGATTCTTGGGTCGTCGGGTACATGCTAGAATGGGATTTTTAAATTCCTGTACCTTTGGGTAAGCTTTCTGTAAGATGGACCAGTGACCCCTAATGCTGTTCAGTATTTTTTTACTTCAATCAATTTTTTATTCAAAGATATAATCTAACGATCAGACAAAATTGCATGAATAATTCGTTTTACAGAAAGTGCCACATTAAACAAAATGAAGTACAAATGACATCATGAATGAGTAGTTCCAAAATGTTCAGTATTTTTTTAGTGGTGGAATGATAAGTATGAACAAACGGTATACGGTTTAATTCAGTTTACGGTTTCCCGGATGTTGTGGTTGTCTCATCTACTAAGGAGATGTTCAGGATACCCTCTCTCTTTGAATCTGTCTTTCATTTCGGTTAGACGGACTTGTAATTGTTCACTGGATGTAACAATGCATTTGATTCACATATATATTGAGACGTTGGGAGAGATTTTTTGGTGTTGAGTGCATGGAAACTTGTGTAGTGTAACAAGTTATTGCGATCAGTGGGTTTACGATAAAGGTCTGTTGAGAAAGTACCAGATGGGGTTCTGGTGACTGTTGTGTCTAAGAAGCTGATAGTGATGGGATCAAAATGGATGGTAAATTGTAATTCCTGGTATATACTGTTGAGAAAGATGTGGAAATCCATGAGGGAATCCCTGTGGCCCCTCCATATGCAAAATACGTCATCAATATAGCGTTTCCAAGCGAGGACGTGTGTAGAAAAACGAGCGTCTGGTTAAATGTAGGATTCCTCAAAGTCAGCCATGTAGCAATTTGCATATGGGGGAGCCACATTGGATCCCATCGCGGTCCCTTGGCATTGTAAGTAAAAGATGTCTTCCAATAAAAAGAAATTGTTAGTGAGAACAAGCTGTAGAATATCCATATAGAAGGATATTGTGTCTGGGTTGCTTACTTTGGCTGTGAGACATTTAGAGACGGCCTGAAGACCCTTGTGATGTTGAATCGAAGTATACATGCTAGAGACGTCCCAAGTGACCAGTAGTGTATCAGGGGGAAGTGGCGAGAGATTGTGAATTATGTGTAGAAAGTCTGATGTGTCCAGCACAAATGATTTGGTTTGTTTAATAAACGGAGTAAGTGATTTTTCCAACAGAATGGAAAGTGGTGATAAAATCGAGTTGGTAGAAGCCACGATTGGTCGGCCTGGGGGATTATGTAGATCTTTATGGATTTTGGGTAATATGTATAGTACCGGAATGACTGGATTACTGTTAGATAGAACAGTACCGGATATAAATGTGACAGTGGCATCGTCGATGACATTGAGTGTGTGGTATCGTTGTAAGATCTTGTGTATTTTGTCTCTGATTTGGGGTGTAGGGTCCGAAGTGAGTTTACGATAGACTGTCACGTCTTGTAGTTGACGATATACTTCTGTCCTGTATTGGGTTTTGTCCATTAGGACTAATGCTCCACCTTTGTCAGCTGGTTTAATTATAAGATCTTTTCTTTTAAGTAGGGAGAAGAGGACTTGCTTTTGGACATTGTCAAGGTTGTTTTGATATTTGTATTTGCCCATATCAAGATCTTTTCTAAACTGGGTCATGTCCCTTTGTACCAGGGAAATGAAAGTCTCTATAGCCGGTTTGTTCTTAGGTGGCATGAAATGGCTCTTGTTTCTCAGTCCCAAGTCACGAATTGAAACGGAATCGTGTTTTTCAGCTAAGTGCGCTTTAAGGCGGATATTTCTGTAAAGTCTGTTAAGGTCTAACTCCAATTGGAACGTATCCACTTGGTTAGACGGACAGAATGATAATCCCTTCTCAAGAAGGGATATCTCAGCAGGTCCAAGTGTGTGTGAGGAAATATTAACTAAGGACGGTACCTGGGATCTAGTTGTCATATTTGCTGATCCACGTGGCATTGCTGAAGCTCCTCCCCTGTTTCTGCGTCAACCTCTAAAGGTGTGTTGGGCGTAGGTGTTCGACTGAGTGTAGGAGTCACCGTTGGAGCCTGAGTGTGATGAATCTCTTTATTGTGAGCGGTGTCTATATCTACTGTTCCTCAAGGTGGTGGAGTCGGGCCATTTGTAGACCATGTTGAGTCTGTAGTCCTCAGTGTCGCGTAGAAATTTATTTTGTTTCGTAGTTTCAATTTCTTTTTTGTGGTTTTGTAGGGTAGATTCCATCTTGGCCCGTAGTTGGTGGAATTCATCAGCGGGTAACACTGCAGAAAGTTGATCTTCTATGGTCTTGATTTCCCCTTAGGTCTTGGCGATAGCCTCTTGGAGATAGGATAATGTTAATGCTATTAAATCAAAAGAGCATTTATTCAAAATACGTTCAAATTTGTTACAGAATTCGGAGTTGTCCTTAAAGAATGTGGGTCTAGTACGGATCCTTAATCCGCGAGGGATTCTTTGGACTTTAAGGTATTCCGCTAATGTAACACAATGGAGTTCATAATTCAACAGTCTTCGGGACTCCCTCTCTAGGTCCCTTGATTTTAACTCTGATGGTGAGGTTTGTAAAAAATCACTGGGAATAGTGACTTGTGATAGTATATGTGTGTATATGAAAGAGTTTCACTTGCCATAATGTTGGTCACAGGTGCAAATGTGCATCAAGGCTTGTTTATTTGAAAGACGGACACTCTTACCCTGACACCATCAGCCTGACACCATCTGACTGCTCTAGTCTGTCTATTTACCTATTTATTCATCCATAAAGTCATTATTGCAACTATGCACCCCATGGAGACATATACCTGTAGCAGCCTTGCCCGATAGACGAACACTCTTACCCACCGTTATCAGCCTGACACCATCTGAAGTTAGGCTTTTAATAGTACCATGCAGCATCTGTACTTCTATAAGGCTTCCTGGACCCTATATATTATATATTTTCACTGTGTTATATATACTTATCATGCTAAATATGTCGAATTTGTCCTTACCAACAGCATACTGATTTTCATCCCCACAGGTCTCCCTTAACTCTAAGAGTGTTACACTCACCCTGCCATGTAAATTAATGTGACTTTTCTATTTTTGCCCTTTTTTCTGTATATGACACTTTCTGGATGACATATGTATTTCCTATCATTCAACATCACTATGACTTACAATTTGCACCATGTGTTGGATTTTATACACTATTGTAATTGTTACTTTCTTGATTTGTGTCACACAGTTTGATAAAGGCCGTTTTGGCCGAAACGTTACGTTGTTACGACGCCGCATTTCAAATAAACAAGCCTTGACGCACATTGCTGGAGTTATTTTCAATTTACCTACAATTTTAGTCATTTTCCATTGGGTTTACCATCCAAGTCTTTAGTTCCAATATTGAACTGCCACTGACACTTGTAAGGGATAGTCTCTATACTTTCCAAGAGGTTTCCAGAAGATGACTAAAAGAGCTTCATATAGAAATTTCCATACATAAAAACATTGACATGTTTATCTCTGGATACATCTCTTAGAATAACATAGGAGTAATGAAACTCTAGGGCATATACTTTATTGGTAGAACATTGTTGTTTTGAAAGAAATGTTGGATCAGCTGAGCCCAGGCCAGCACCTGTGATGGCATCCCAGGCATGCATGTATATCAATATAGCAAAACAGGCGGCTCATCTGATCATGGCCGCACCGCCAATTAGGCGAGGTGAGGCGATCGCCTCAGGCGGCGTGGCCCTGGTGACAAGTGGGGGGCGGCAGGGCACATCTCCATAGTCATCTGTATCGCTGTCCTCAGGACAGCGATACAGATGGATGTGCTGCGGTGGGGCAGGGACACAGGCCGGAAGAGGCCTGCATCACATCGCTGCCAGCCTGATGGAGGTAAGTATATGTGTTTATTTTTTTATGTGGTACAATACAGGAGAGGAATGCTATGGGGTCACTTCTTACTGGCACATAATTGAGGGGGCATCTATGGGAGGCACTTCTTACTGGCATATGATTGGGGGCATCTATGGGGGGCGCTTCTTACTGGCACATGGTTGAGGGGGCATCTATGGGAGACACTTCTTACTGGCACATTATTGAGGGGCATCTATGGGGGCACTAACTGGCACATTATAGGGGGGTATCTATGGGGGCATTTCTTATTGGCACATTATTGAGGGGGCACTAAAGGGGCATCTACTGAGGCCACAAAGCAGGGGAATTTTATATGGAGGGCACTATGAGGGAAGGGGGAGAGGAACACTATCGGGGCACAAAGAAGAGGTATTTTATACTTGCAAATTATGGGGGACACTGAGGGCATCTACTGGGGCACTATATAGGGGTATTTTATACTGGCACATTATGGGGGCACTATGGGGACATTAGCTCAACTGGGGGCATTAAAAGGGGGCATTTATTTGCACTGGCACACATTATAGGGGCATTTTTTTGTACTGTCACATTATAAGGAGAATTATTACTACTGGGGGCATTATGGTGGGCTTTATTACTACTGGGTGTCTATGGGAAACATGTTTACTAGTATGGGCACTATGGGAGCATTATTAATTCTGGGGCACAGTGGGGACATGTTGGGGGCACTATAGGAGCACTGTTACTTTTTCAATTTTTGCCTTAGGCAACAGAAAGGCTAGGTGCACCCCTGCACCTGATTTCTGATATGTAGATAGTTGTGGGTGCTCTAGCTACTGATTGCCTGATATCAGAATAATGAAAGCTATATATTGGTATAGGCTGTCACACTTACTTCTTGGCAGCGCAATTTACCTAAAATAATATTAAAACACATATATTAAATATATCTTGCTAACATCTCTCCTCCTACATTGTACAAATATACAAAATTCAAACCAGTACAGTTTATGGGTATATTCATTTCTTCACTTCACTTCACTTAAAGTGGGTTTTCAGGTTTTGCACATTTTTGAATTTAAAGCCAAGCCTACTGTATCTGTTGAAAAAAAAAAAATACTCACCTGCTCCCTTATGGTTCAGTGGCTCTTTTCTGCAATCTTCTGGTCCCCGCTCTGTAGACTTCCAGATGAACGGGGTGTCCCTAAGCAACATGTGACCCAGCATTGATGTGCTGCTTCACAACATGTCACTGCTGAGGCTCGTTTTTGGCTACAATGGCGCATATGACCCTATCCATCCAGAAATTTACAAATGGGAACCAGAAGACCACAGAAGAGAGCCAGGTAGGAAGAAAGGGAACAGTGGGGGATAGATAAGTATACTGTTTTCAACAGGTACAGTAGCTTTGTCTTCAAAAGTAAAAGCCTGTAAAAACCTGAAAGACCCCTTTAATGGCAGTTGGCAAAGGACAACCCTCTAGATATACATAAGAGTGGAATGATTTACTTGAAAGTCGTAAAGACTCTATAATGAATTGTTACAGTTTGTTAGTCAAGACTCCTGTGATGATTCTCTGCAGACGGCATCCACTCCAGCAATGTCTTCTGTCTTTGGCTTAGTGCTGTTGGAAAAAGACATGGCTCTCCTGCTGTCCTGATCCTGACCTTGGGCTTGTTCCTGGCTACGCACCTTGGTCTCCTGGTTCTGAACCCCGTTTTGATGAACTAATTATTGCACTGTCTATTCAGTGACATACCTGAGAGGTTTACATTGAGGAATACTCCAGCGTAAGGCTCTCCCACAAAGTGACCTGGGCCTAAATGTGATTAACAAAAGCATGAGGGAAATTAGATAAATAATTCATATGACAAAACAATTAAGACTGGCATCACCCAAAACATAAAAACAAAATGGGTTTGGGTGTAGTTGGATGAGTATGATATCCAAATATTAGTCACTTCCTCTACCCTAAGCAACATTTAGAGGAATGTTTTGATGGAATTATTGTTATGTATTGTTACAGTTATATTAGGAGATGGCGCTGCAGCACATGTATCTCATATAAACCAGCAATAAGATCATTTAATAAGAAGATGCAATGTGTCCATAGTATAAGTGATTTCTTTAAAGAAAATATTCACTGAGTAATAAGTGTTACATATCATATAGTATTATATCTATAGTAATTTGTTTGCTACACTTTGCATTACTAGTCTGCTAGTCTGGCCTTTAATTAAATGGGTTGTGCCAAGTTCGCAAGGTATCCCCTATCCATAGGATAGGGGATAACTAAAGGAATGTTGGGGGTCTGTCCACTGGGACCCCAACTATCTTGAGAACAGGGGTTCCGTTCCCTCAATTTGATGGAGCAACAGGTCAGGCATGCGTCCTGCCTCTCCATTCATTTTCTATGGTACTGCTGGAGATAGCAGATTTCAGCACTTGTTCTCAGTATCACAGGGTCCCAGCAGTCAAACCCCTAGCAACCAATCCTGTGGATACGGGATAATTTGAAAACTTGGCATAACCCCTTCAAGACAAGTTCTACTGCACCCACAGCGCATTCCTCTGAACTCATGTGGCTGTAGTCATGACTTTATTTCTTGTTATGCTGTGAATGTGGTAACATAGTCCTTGTCAAGTAGTCTCCCGTAAGGACCCCAATTTGTATAGTTTTAAGCAGAACTAACCATGATCTACTACCATACTTCAAGAAATCATTCTAATGGGAGTCCAGGGAGATCTGGTATTGTTTATCTGCCATCTCACACTGGTGGTTGCCTTAGCTGATTTTGTCAATGTACAATTGATGTGATGGAAACATTGAGGCAGATTTACTAATCCTGCGTTCTATTCAGACAGTGTAAACTAAGACTAGACAGTCTAAAGATGCACCAAATTTGGCTCATACTGGAGGATAAATTTGGTACATTTGTTACAGAGTTTCGTCTAACACCATCTGTTTGTTGGCTCATTCTGTGCCACTAATTAGTGGAAAAATGTTAGTGCACTTTTTGGTACATGTTGGATAGTGAAAAAAAGATGAGAAGTCGTATCTTTCCTGTATACTTTCTCTCCTTTTATGATCCACTCCTGATTTTGGCTTCCAAAACTGCATGCCTGTGTGACCGTTGGCTGTTCCCTGAGTCACACCCCTGTGTTGCGCAAGGTGCAACATGTGTCTAAAACACTTACAGTAAATGTAGCGCAAAAAGTATAGTCAGAATTCTGGAACATATTGATTAGAAAATCTGGCACAATATGTTTAATAATTAATCTATTCACTTAACATAGGTGGCCTTTAAAAGGTATCTTTTGACTTTTTGACTCTGCCGATTCAAACTTGCAAGAATACTTAGAAGAGCTATAGAGTGGACACTGTAATATAATTGATGAGCAGGTACAATCCAGTGTGGAAGAGAGGTGCTTCTCAAACTATGAGGTGTGCCTCACTGATGAAATGTCCCCAGTGACCAGGGACAAACTGGGAACTAAAAGTGACCCTGGAAAAAAAGGTAAAAGCGGCCCATTTGTTGCAGGCAGGTCCAAATTGTCAGAAAGCGGGGCAACATAATTAGGCAGGGACAACAGAAGTAGATATGGCCAGCTATAACATAGTACAGAGCAACATACCTCCCCAGCTGAACCTAATACCATAGGGAAGCACAAAATACTGATACCTGCGCCACAGTATTGAACTGTATCACTGTCCTGAGGATGTCAATACAGTTGAATTCTGGATGGCAACCGCGACTGCTGACCAGGCATGTAAGAGAGAATCAGTTCATTATGTACTCGGCTGGCAGCCATGAGGAGGGCATGGGTGGCCCTCCTAGGCATCGGCCCACCGGGAAATTTCCCTGTAGGGTCTATGGCCAATTCGCCTCTGCCAGTGGCTGGTGCAGAAGATTTTGCAGAAGTGATCAAATTGGCCCAGGCCTCTGGCCCTCCACAGCATGTGGGCTGCTTGCCATCAAGGCTTCTTTTTCTTTGCCGGTAGGGTGCACACTTGCTCCCTCCAGCTTTGAAAGAGCCATAGTGCACCCTAATCTTCACCAGCCAATTGTTGTTCCTTGATGTGAGGGTGCCTAAGCAATGGATTTTCTAATGTGCTAGTGTCCTGCAAAGGTGTCTGTTCTGTTTTCTGCCTGTTTACCAATTTTCTACTCATTTACTGGATTCTGACCTGCCGCTGCCTGATCTATGCCTGACCTCTGTACTGACCTTTTGCTGCCTGCCCTGACCTCAGACCATTTACTGAATAGCATGTACTCTACCAGCCCTGACCTCGTCCTGTCCCTGACTATGATTTTTCCTGACCCCTCAGCGCTCTGCTTTGGGCATAGAGCATACAGATACTGATACTGAAATCATACAGATACTTTGCTCAAGCGCCTGGAGGTTTCCTTGAGCAAAGTGCAGATCCCTGTACAGGGGGGTTAAAGGGTGAATACCAAGGGACTGCCAGGATAACTTAAGGTTAGTCCAAAGTCAAATCTGTTAGTTGACACAGTGGTTCCACACCCACTGCCATAGCAAGATTAGCATTTTAACATAAATCAGTAATTTTTTAAAAATATTAGCATGGACTTTGACCAATGTTTAAACCTAGAGAAAAACATGTTCTGGCTATTGAGGACCCAGTACAGCTCTACTTGCTCACTGAAATCATCTGCTAAAAATAGGCCTTCTCTACGTACAGTAAGTCACTAATATGGGTTCATGCCATTTGTAATTTTTGGCAGTGGAGTTCTACAAGTGCACCCTTGTACTACATCTGTTGTGTGTCTGTGATTACATATGTCATCGTTGTTTCCATTTGCTTAGCACCAAATATGAGAACAGCTCCAGGATTGGGCTACACCTTGTAAAAATATTTTGGGTATGGAAGTAACTTCAAATATGCATTGGATTGTACAAGTAGTCATTCACAAGAAGGCAATTATCAGCCCTGCTCATATCAAGTGCTTATTAAGATCCCAAGTATAGGTACCTTTACACTATATAAATGATTGGTTCCGCTTATGAAATTCGTTCACACTTCGTTTGTTGGTAAAATGTGAATTGCGTTACCACGAACCATAACGCAATTCTATGATGGAATGCATAACGGAAACGGGACGGATCCGTTTTGCAGCCCATAGACTTCTATTATGACGGAATGAATAAAGGAATGCCTCTAAAAGCATTCCGGTTTGCATTCCGTCATAGAATTGCATTATGGTCCGTGGTAACGGAATGCATAACACAATTCACCTTTTATTAACAAATGAAAATATGAAATTTGCTCATCTCTAATTGGTACAATTGAGCGATGAATGAGTTGTTTCTTAGTGTAGTGAACATTTCAACAATAACTCTTTAGACGCTCTGATTATCGTTCACAAAATTTCGATCGCATATTCCATCATTTGTAAAGCAGACAGTTGCATATACACAAAGTAAAATTTGAGTGTCGTGCTTAAAGTCATGTAACTCACATGGATCCAGAGATATCCACATTCATTGCTCTGCTAGATTTATATCAAGCTGAGAGCTCAAGGGGAGTGTCTTTAATGCTGCAACTAAGGGGGCGTGTCTGTGATCTCCCTATCACAGCTCAGGAGGTGTGTCCATGCTCTTCCTATCACAGCTTAGGAGGCAGTTAAAGGATGGAACTGAGCATGTGCGGCCATCTCAGTGAGAAGGACAAAGAAATAAACAAAACAAACAGCAGGTGGCGCTATACAGATGGATTTTATTGAATAACTTAGTAGCTATGCTGCATTTTTAATTACATGCAATTACAAAAGTATTCAGGTCCAGGTGCTGGCTTAAAAACTGCAGACTATTTTTCGTGGGACAACCCCTTTAACCGCTACAGGACCGCCTAACGCAGGGATGCGTCCTGCGGGCGGCCCTGTAGCTCTGTTCCGACGCATCGGCGCGTCATCTCGCGAGAGGCGAGATTTCCTGTGAACGCGCGCGCGTGCGCGCGCGCGTTCACAGGGAAGCGCGGCACAGCAGTTCGGCTACAGCCTGCCAGCGATGATCAATCTCTGGCAGGCTGTAGATGCGAATAAAATCGCATCAAACTGCTATATCAGACGCTGTTTTATGAACAGCGTCTGATATAGCTGCTACCTGGTCCTCTGGTGGTCCCATTTACTGGGATCGACCACCAGAGGACCAGGTAACACAGTAAAGTTGCACCAAACACTACACTAACCCCCCCACCCCCTCACCTATTAACCCCTTGATCACCCCATCTAGACCCCTGATCACCCCCTGTCATTGATCACACCCCTTGTAAGGCTCCATTCAGACGTCCATATGTGTTTTGCGGATCCGTGGATTCACGGATCCGCAGATCCTCAAAACACGGACACCGGCAATGTGCTTTCCGCATTTTGCAGATCCGCACATTGCCAGAACTATATAGAAAATGCTTTTTCTTGTACGCAATTGCGGACAAGAAAAGGACATGTTCTATATTTTTGCAGAACGGAAGTGCAGACTCGAAGCGCGGATCCGTAATTCCGGATCCGAAGGGACAAAGTCTGTCCCCATAGAAATGAATGGGTCCGCAATTCCGCTCCGCAAACAGAATTGCGGACGTGTGAATGGGGCATAAGGGTCCCCTATCACCACCAGTTAGTTAGCGCCCAGCCCACTGCACCGCAGTCACTGATTTTGGCAGAGATTTTTTCATCCACATTGACCGATGCGAATGTAAAAATCTGTGCTGTTCATTTTTTTTTTTTCAGCGCAGAGGCTGAACGGAAAAAAAAAATCTCATTACCCGTATGCTCAATATACGGAGAATCGCAGAAACTCCTAATGCTGGCCATACGTGTAATGACTGCGGAGACCCTCAAATGCCAGGGCAGTACAAAAACCCCACATGTGACCCCATTTTAGAAAGAAGACACCCCAAGGTATTCCGTGAGGGGTATGGCGAGTTCATGCAAAATTTTATTTTTTGTCACAAGTTAGTGGAATATGAGACTGTAAAAAAAAAAAAAAATTTCCGCTAACTTGTGCCAAATTTTTTTTCTGTGAACTCGCCATACCTCTCACAGAATACCTTGGGGTGTCTTCTTTCCACAATGGGGTCACATGTGGGGTATTTATACTGCCCTGGCATTTTAGGGGTCCTAAAGCGTGAGAATCCAAATGCGTAAAAATGGCCTGTGAAATCCTGAAGGTACTCATTGGTTTTAGGGCCCTTTGCGCATCTTGGCTGCAAAAAGTGTCACATGTGGTATCGCCAGTACTCAGGAGAAGTAGGGCAATGTGTTTTAGGGTGTATTTTTATATATACCCATGCTGCGTGTGAGAAATATCGCTGTAAACGACAACTTTTTAAATTTTTTTATTCAAAGTTGTCAATTTACAGAGATATTTCTCTCACCCAGCATGGGTATATATAAAAATACACCCCAAAACACATTGCCCTACTTCTCCTGAGTACGGCGATACCACATGAGTGACACTTTTTGCAGCCAAGATGCGCAAAGGGCCCAAATTCCAACGAGTACCTTTTAGGAGGGCATTTTACGCATTTTCTTCTCACGCTTTAGGGCCCCAAATGCCAGGGCAGTATAAATACCCACATGTGACCCCATTTTGGAAAGAAGACACCCCAAGGTATTCGCTGAGGGGCATAATGAGTCCATGAAAAATTAAACTTTTGTCAAAAGTTAGCGGAAAGGGAGACTTTGTGAGAAAAACAATAAAAATCAATTTCCACTAACTTGTGCCAAAAAAATCTTCTATGAACTCGCCATGCCCCTCATGGAATACCTTGGGGTGTCTTCTTTCCAAAATGGGGTCACATGTGGATATTTATACTGCCCTGGCATTTTAGGAGCCCTAAAGCGTGAGAAGAAAAATGCGTAAAATGCCCTCCTAAAGGTACTCATTGGAATTAGGGCCCCTTTGCGCATCTTGGCTGCAAAAAGTGTCACACATGTGGTATCGCCGTACTCAGGAGAAGTGCAATGTGTTTTGGGGTGTATTTTATATATACCCATACTTTGTGTGAAAAATATCTCTGTAAACGACAACTTTTAAAAATTTTTATACAAAGTTGACAATTTACAGAGATATTTCTCTATGTAAAAATACACCCCAAAACACATTGCCCTACTTCTCCTGAGTACGGCGATACCACATGAGTGACACTTTTTTGCAGCCTGGGTGCGCAAAGGGGCCCAAATTCCAACGAGTACCTTTAGGTTTTACATGGCGGCTCACAATTTAGCACCGCCCAAAATGCCAGAACAGTAAACACACCCCACAAATGACCCCATTTCGGAAAGTAGACACCCCAAGGTATTCACTGAGGGGCATAGTGAGTCCTTCTGAGATTTTTTATTTTTTTGCCAGAAGTTATCAGAAATTGAAACTTTTTTTTTTTCTCAGAAAGTGTCATTTTCCGCTAACTTGTGAAAAAAAATGAAATGATACATGAACTCACCATGTCCCTCCGTGAATACTTTGGGGTGTCTTCTTTCTAAAATGGTGTCATTTGGGGGGTATTTATACTTTCCTGCCATTCTAGCACCTGAAGAAACATGACAGGTGCTCAGAAAGTCAGACCTGCTTCAAAATGCATAAATTCACTTTTTTGCACCATAGTTTGTAAACGCTATAACTTTTACCCAAACCAATAAATATACACTTATTGGATTTTTTTTTATCAAAGACATGTAGAACAATAAATTTAGAGAAAAATTTATATAGAAATGTAGTTTTTTTTAAAAAATTTTACAACAGAAAGTGAAAAATGTCATTTTTTTGCAAAAATTTAGGTCATTTTTGATTAATAGCAAAAAAAGTAAAAATGTCAGCAGCAATGTAATACCACCAAATGAAAGCTCTATTAGTGAGAAGAAAAGGAGGTAAAATTCATTTGGGTGGTAAGTTGCATGACGGAGCAATAAACGGTGAAAGTAGTGTAGTGCGGAATTGTAAAAAGTGGCCTGGTCATTAAGGGTGTTTAAGCTAGGGGGGCTGAGGCGGTTAAACACACCGATGGTGTAATCAACTGTAATTGTGCGTGCAGTGAATGATTGAAATCGTTAACGTCCAACGATGCTTTTTGTGCCCAGACAAATGATCGTCACTTATTCCCTGCGGTCATTTGACCTAATTGACAAACGATCAAACAAAAGAGAAATCTACCGATTGTTCGTTGTTGCTCCATCGTTTATTGCTTTTACACTGCTCAATAATCGTAAAGTTTCGCTCGATTTAATGATAATAATTTACACATTAAATTAAGGTACCTTAACTCTGACAACACTGAAACACATACATTTAGGGCATGCCACTAACAATACTTATCCACTATTCACAGGATGTGATTGCTGTGGCTCTGATCACTGGGACCCCAGCGATTACGAGAATGGACGTCCCGAAGTGCCTCATGGCTGCTGAATACAGCACTCACACCCCCAGAGATCGAATACTTATCCCCTCTTCTGTGCAGTGGGGATCCCTTTAATATTAAGAATATGATTATGAACAGTGAGTTTAGTAATCATCACTATTTTGGTGACCAAAAAGTGAATGCATTCTAGTGTATTAGGGACAGTATACGCATTGAACAGGTTTATTGCGCTCTGTTTAAAAGGCAGGGCTTGAATCTGAAGAGAGTCTGTCAGCAGTTTAAGCCCCTCAAATCTGCTGACTGCGCTATTTAGGTGAAGGGCGGAGCAGCATAAGCATACCTGGAGTTACGGACATACAGGTTACATGACCAGAAAATCCATTATTTAGGCCTGGGCCACACCGCGACTTTTTGTAGCACGACTGATTAATTTTAACTATTGAATGTCAGCTGCAGTCCACGAGATTGCATTCATCTGAATGCATGCATTTGGACAGCAGCTGTAGTTAAATAGTTAAAATCAATCAGTTGCGCTACAAAAAGTCGCAGTGTAGCCTCACCCTTAATGAACATGAAGGGACTATCCCCATGGCACCTGCGAACATGGCACCAGGGACATTAAAAGTTGGATTTCTTGCATGACTATCACTATAGGTTTGCTTACAATGCTCCTCTCATTACCTCTATAGCTCTCTCAGAAGTTTTGAGGGGTCAAATATGCTGACAGACCCCCTTTAGAGAATGATTTAGAGATACTACTAAACTGAACTTGTATAGACATGAATAGTGTAAAAACAAACAAGTAAAAACAAATAATTAAGAAATGGGGTGTTTTTTGCACTTCTCGCCCCCAATCCATATGAAACACTCATTTATAATTACCTTAAAGAGGTTGTCTGGTCATTTCTTTTGTATCAACATGGACAAGTCAGCAGAGAACAGCTGTGCACCCAGGAGTTGTCGGAAACAGGAGTGGTGGACGATTGTCAGCTATGTCTTTTTTTTTTCACTGCGTAAAAGAAAAAAACATTCACACAACCCCTGTGAAGAGGTTTTCCGAATGCTTAATATTGATAATTTATCCTTAGGATAGGTGATCAATATCAGATCGACAAAGGTCTGACTCCTGGTAGCTACTGTAGTTGAGTAGGCCACGGTGCTGCAGTCCATTAGATAGTAGCCATGCTACTATCTAATGGATTGATGGCTAATCCTGGGGATAGGCCATCAATATCAAAATCTTGGACAACCACTCTAAGGGGTAAAGCAGGCATCCTCAACCTGTGGCCCTCCAGCTGTTGTAAAACTACAACTCCCACAATGCCTTGCTGTAGGCTGATACCTGTAAGCTCTTCAGGCATGCTGGGAGTTGCAGTTTTGCAACAGCTGGAGGGCCGCAGTTTGAGGATGCCTGGTGTAAGAGGGCGCAAGGTGCCGTCATGGACGGAAGATACGTGTCACCGAGGTTCCTGGCCTCGGTGAGGTGAGAGCCGGGTTTTATGTGTCAGCAGCAGCTAGTGCTGCTTGACATTGATAGTTAGTTTGGCTGCAAAGCCAATCCGGGCCGGCTTTTACTGGGAGTAGGCAAAGAGTTGGGTGGGTGCCTACTCCCCACGGTCCAGGCCGGACTTTGCGGGGCTTTTTAAAGGCAGCCACATCAGCAGGTGTGGCTGTGATTATCCTGGAGCTGCTGCTAGTGTTGTGTTGCTCTCTGGGCTGGAAGGATGAGCCCAGCAAGGAGTCGTGCAGTCGTCCTGGAAGCCTGAAGGTGGATTATCCTGCGGCTGGGCCGACCGCCAGGTGCGAACGCAGCACCTAAACATCTCACAGGTGATTGAACCTGGTTTTGGACTCTTTGGTTTTGCTTTTTTGTGTTTGCTGAGTGTGAATTAACACCAAGAGACTGTTTATCGTTTATTGTGTGCAAGTGTGAATAAAACACTGTTTATTGCACTTTCTGGACTTCTTGTTTTGCCTCTGTACTGCACCCGCACTGCTATCTACCAGAGCGACTCCCACATTTGGTGTCGGATGCGGGCATGCGCAGTGAGGCTGGCGTAACGCCGGTTTTTCCAAAGTGAATGTCATATGTCAAGCCGGCAAGGTTGCAACACGTGAACTCTGACAAGATGGAGGCAGTTGTAAAGGCCTCGTGGAGGCCAATTTACAGCAGCGGGAGGCCAACAAGCAGCAGCAGGAGACAAACCAGCTGCTGTTGCAACATGTAATGGCTTTGCAAGCGACTGGAGCCTCTCACCGTGCCCATGATGCCCGGAAAGCGGTCCGTGCAGCAATTCCCAAGATGACCCCCGAGGATGATGCCGAGACCTACCTGGCAGTCTTCGAAAAAGTGGCCGTGAGGGAGAAGCTGCCCCGTGACCAGTGGGCTGAGGTGGTCGCTCCGTTCCTGGCTTCCGGACCCCAGCAGGTGTTTTTCGACTTGTCGGACGACCAAGCGGCCGATTATGACACTGTGAAAGGAGAGATCCTAGCCAGACTGGGGGTGAACGTGCTGGTCCGCGCCAAAGAGTCCACCAGTGGGACTTTAAAACGACTGAACCTGCTAGGCCGCAGTACTACGATCTGCTGCACAGGCTGCAAAAGTGGCTGCAGCCTGATCTACTAAGTCCCACTGCCATGCTGGATCGACTGTTGGCGGACATCTTTTGGAGGGCCCTGCCTTATCCCTCCAGCACTGGGTCGGCCAGGCGTCTCCGGTAAGTGCCCTGGAGATGGTCGACCTGGTAGAGCGTTACGAGGCCACCAGAAACCTGCAGGGGAGTCTTGCTGGGAAGGGGCCAGTCAAACCCCGGAGGCCTCCACCCCAGTTCCGACGACCGGCGACAGAGAGACCTGCACGGAATGTATCCCCTGCGGATCCGCCTCCCGTGGTATGCTGGAGGTGTCAGGAGCCAGGCCACATCAGGGCCGACTGTCCGCATCAGGGTGAGCCGATGGATGTGAACTACGGGTATCGCCACTCCCTGTATGCACGGAAGCTGTGTGCAACTGGCACCCGTGAGGGGCAGGACAATAACCACCTGTGTCAGGTAGAGGTGGGAGATTCTCTGGCGGTGGCCCTGCTGGACTCCGGGAGTTTAGTCTCCCTGGTAAGAGCTGCCCTAATACGGCCTGCGGAGTATACCGGCCGTAAAGTCGGGGTCCTATGCATCCACGGAGACTTAAAAGACTACCCCACTGCATTAGTGACTTTGTCCACAGCTGCTGGTAAGTGGACCCACGAGGTGGCTGTCGCTACCAAACTCCCACATGAACTGATACTTGGGAGGGACTTCCCGGTTTCCCGGCGCTGTGGCCGGCTATAAAGGTGTCTGATGGGCCCGAGACAGGGGTAACCCTAGTAGAGTGGCCTGATACCACTGGAAGGCCAGAACCCTGGGAGCCCGAATCTGAAGGGCCAGCGGTAGGGGTGACCACTGCTCCAGCGGTAGAGGGGGAGACAACCCCACTGAGTGTAATGGTGGGAGACACGGAGGACTTGCCCCCGGGACCTGAGTTGGCAGACCTCAATGTCTCCGGGAAAATTTTGGGACCGCACAACACCGGGACCAAACCCTAACCAGGGCCTGGGAAAGTGTTGTAATGATTGACGGTAAACCCCAGAAACCTGGGGCTGAATTAATGTTTCCACGATTTATTATTCTTCAGGATATGTTGTATCGGGTGAACCAAATCCGAGGTGAGCCAGTTGAACAGTTGGTGGTGCCCACCGCATATCGCAAGCTTGTTATGGAGCTTGCCCACCAACATGTTCTTGGGGGACACATGGGGTGGCAGAAAACGCAGGACCGCGTACTACAGCGATTTTACTGGCCTGGTTTGTTTAAGGAAGTAGAGGAGTTCTGTAAGTCCTGTCCGACCTGTCAGGTAAATAGCCCCCAGCCACATTACAGAAGTCCCCTGGTCCCTCTCCCAATAATTGAGGTCCCATTCGAGCGTATTGCCATGGATCTGGTCGGACCTGCATCGAAGTCTGCTAGGGGTCACCAACATATCCTGGTGGTTCTGGACTATGCTACTCGGTATCCAGAGGCGGTGCCTCTGCGACACACATCGGCTAGGCTCATAGCAAAGGAGTTAATGGAGATGTTTACCCGGGTGGGCCTACCTAAGGAGGTTCTGACGGACCAAGGGACCCCTTTATGTCTAAGATTATGAGGGAATTGTGTAAACTGTTGCATATAAAGCAATTATGGACGTCCGCTTACCATCCGCAAACGGACGGCCTTGTGGAAAGATTTAACCAAACTTTAAAAAATATGCTAAAAAGGGTGGTGTCCCGAGATGGGAAGGACTGGGATCTGCTTCTGCCCTATCTCATGTTTGCAGTGCGAGAAGTGCCCCAGGCCTCTACTGGGTTCTCACCCTTCGAACTGCTTTATGGCAGACGCCCACGGGGCCTGTTGGACATCGCTAAGGAAGCGTGGGAACAACAGCCCGTCCCCCACAAAAGCGTAATTGAATATGTTACTCAGATGCAGGAACGTATGGAGAGGGTGTTACCGCTGGTCCGGGAGCATATGGAGGCAGCACAACAGGCCCAAAGTAGAGTCTATAATCGTCAGGCTCGGGTACGAGACTTTAATCCCGAGACCGAGTTTTAGTTCTGGTACCCACCCTTGACAGCAAATTTCTAGCTAGGTGGCAGGGGCCCTATGAAGTGCTCGAGAAAGTGGGGAAGTAATTACAAGGTACACCAGCCAGGGCGGCGGAAGCCGGAGCAGGTGTATCATGTGAATTTGCTGAAGCCATGGAAGGATAGGAACTCGTCCAGCGATGACAGTCCCCGGCCAGGGCTTCTAGGTGAGAAGGATCCAGCCCTTACCTCGAAGTCCGGGAAGCAGCAGCCACCGTAAAAATTTCAGATAGCCTATCCTCCAAACAGGTCCAGGAAGTTAAGGAGTTCATTAGTCGGAACACGGATGTGTTCTCGGACCTCCCTGGGCGCATCCCTAATCCAGCATGACATTATCACTGAGCCTCAGGCCAAAGTCCGGTTAAAGCCGTATCGGGTACCCGAGGCTCGGCGACAAGCCATTGTGAAGGAAGTGCAGCTGATGCTCCAGTTAGGTGTCATCGAGGAGTCAAAAAGTGATTGGGCCAGTCCGATAGTCTTAATACCCAAGCCGGACGGGACATTGAGGTTCTGTAACGATTTCCGCAAGCTGAATGAGGTGTCCAAGTTTGACGCATATCCCATGCCGAGGGTGGATGAGCTCATTGAAAAATTGGGCCAAGCCAGGTATTTTTCTGTCTTGGACCTCACTAAAGGGTACTGGCAGGTACCCTTAACGGAGGCTGCCAAGGAAAAACTGCTTTTATCACACCGGAGGGGTTGTATCAGTACAAGGTATTACCTTTGGTCTACATGGCGCCCGCCACGTTTCAAAGGCTTATGGATATTGTGCTTCGTCCACATCGACGGTACGCCTCAGCGTATCTGGATGATATCATTATCCATAGCACCGACTGGGAGAGTCACCTACCGAAGGTACAGGCCGTAGTGGACTCCCTTAGGAAAGCTGGCTTAACTGCTAACCCAAAAAGTGTGTGATAGGGTTAGAAGAGACCAAATACCTAGGGTATGTCATTGGGCGGGGGTGGTCAAACCTCAGGTAAACAAAATTGAGGCAATTAAGAATTGGCCCCGACCTGTCACTACGCGGCAAGTAAAATCATTCCTGGGCATGGTGGGATACTACATGAGGTTTATTCCCAACTTCGCTACAATTGCTGCTCCATTGACAAGCCTTTTAAAGGGACGCAGGTCAGTGTCGATCCAGTGGAATGAGCAGGCGGATAAGGCTTTCTCTGCTCTGAAGTCGGCCCTGTGTGGGTCCCCGGTTTTGGTGACGCCCGACTTCAAGAGAGAGTTTGTGGTACAGACCGATGCCTCTGAAGTGGGCCTCGGGCTGTACTCTCTCAGGAAATCAATGGGGAGGAGCATCCTGTGGTTTTCCTGAGTCGCAAACTCACCCCAGCCGAAACCAGGTACAGTATAGTGGAGAGAGAGTGCCTGGCCATCAAGTGGGCACTAGAGTCTCTCCGCTATTATCTGCTAGGGAGAAAGTTCCGTCTGGTGACCGACCACTCCCACTAAAGTGGATGTGCCAGGCGAAAGACAGGAATGCTCGGGTCACCAGATGGTTCTTGTCCCTGCAGAACTTCAAGTTCACAGTGGAACACAGGGCAGGCCGCTTGCAAGGAAATGCGGATGCACTGTCTCGAGTACAGTGTTTGGCGTGTGTTCACCCTGTCGGGTGGAACAAAGGGGGAGGTATGTAAGAGGGCGCAAGGTGCCGTCATGGACGGAAGATACGTGTCACCGAGGTTCCTGGCCTCGGTGAGGTGAGAGCCGGGTTTTATGTGTCAGCAGCAGCTAGTGCTGCTTGACATTGATAGTTAGTTTGGCTGCAAAGCCAATCCGGGCCGGCTCTTACTGGGAGTAGGCAAAGAGTTGGGTGGGTGCCTACTCCCACGGTCCAGGCCGGACTTTGCGGGGCTTTTTAAAGGCAGCCACATCAGCAGGTGTGGCTGTGATTATCCTGGAGCTGCTGCTAGTGTTGTGTTGCTCTCTGGGCTGGAAGGATGAGCCCAGCAAGGAGTCGTGCAGTCGTCCTGGAAGCCTGAAGGTGGATTATCCTGCGGCTGGGCCGACCGCCAGGTGCGAACGCGCACCTAAACATCTCACAGGTGATTGAACCTGGTTTTGGACTCTTTGGTTTTGCTTTTTTGTGTTTGCTGAGTGTGAATTAACACCAAGAGACTGTTTATCGTTTATTGTGTGCAAGTGTGAATAAAACACTGTTTATTGCACTTTCTGGACTTCTTGTTTTGCCTCTGTACTGCACCCGCACTGCTATCTACCAGAGCGACTCCCCACACTGGGTAAAGCCTTGCCTATATATTTTGATACTGTCCTTTGCAACATTACAATTCTCTCCAAAAGTTACCAAAAATGTATTAATAAGTAGCTTGGCTTCCTATCAAAATAGCCCTAGTGTGTATGGGGGTGCTAGTCACATATAGTAACATGAGGTACACAGAGGTCCTGATAGGGTTAAACATGGCTAACTGAATATGAATGTGAGATTAAAGCAAAGCGATTCCTTGATTTTTCTTCTCACATTATAGTGCAAGGGTGATTCACGGCTCCAGACAGAATTCAAGACACAGTTAAGCACAGACTGACCACAGCTGCCCTGGATCTACTTGTGGCTATATAAAACTTGCAGTGTATAGAGATTTCTAAAAAGTCTGTCTTAACTCCTTGTCCTGAGCATGTGACAGCTTAATACCCGCACAGTTCACAGTATCAGAGGAAGCAAACTACAAAATACTCAGCAAGCACTTTTCCACGAGTCACAAATCCTCGCTCAGCACAATCAGACCTGCCCGCCTCAGGGCCGGAGGTTATATGCTTTTGGAACAAACAGGAACTGACCTCACAGATTTATTCTTTTAAAAAGGCACATCAATGTTCTTCCAATGCCTTGTCTCCTGGGGGCATGACCCACACTCACTGGACTATAGAGATGATAGCACACAACTGGAATTTGCTTATTAATATTGAATCTATGGAAAAGTCGACCCTGTAGCCAGCTGCCAGAGCAGATTGCTAAAATTGGCTCCTAGCAGTTGTCTCTCCCATGGGAATGCAGTAGTAATCTGGAAAACTGAGGGTTTCATAATAGAAATATCTCCTATATAACACATGTTGCAGTCGTATGGCTCTGGGTCAGAGGTTACTAAAAGCACGCACTAAGGGTCACCTAAAATATTAGAAAACTACTTTATTGGATCGGGTGCAGTAAATGCATTGGTCTCAGGGCCAAAAGAAATCCTAGCAGCTGGTTGAGTAGGCCATGGTGCTGCAGTCCATTGGATAGTTCTAGAATTGCTGGCCGGAGAAGAATAATAGCTCATGGTACCTGTTTCGCTTGGTACACTAACAGGACATCAGCTGCTTACCTGGCCAACGGGGTGTACCTAGCCTTTCTGCTTCCTGAGGGAAAAATTTAAATGCCCCTCCTCCATCCCTGACCCCCATGCCAAATTCTCAGTCAAACCCCTCCTCCCAGCCACACTGCTAAAGATATATTTGGATGAACGAGACATACAGGAGAATAAAGCACTACATACCTATTACATCCAGTGATGTCTTCTCTGAAACAGACGTTCTCTTTCCTCTTCTTCTCCATTCAGACTCCTGTAGTTCTAATGCCCCCAAAAGTTATACCCCCCCTATAGTATAAAGCCCCTTGCAGTACCAGTATGTATAATACTCCCTGCTGTAGTAGCTCAAGTATTTATAATGCTCCCCCCCCCACAGTATGCTGTAGTAGCTCAAGTATTTATAATGCTCCCCCCCCATAGTATGCTGTAGTAGTAGCTCAAGTATTTATAATGCTCCCCCCCCCCATAGTATGCTGTAGTAGCTCAAGTATTTATAATGCTCCCCCCCATAGTGCCCCCAGTATATATAACGTTCTCCCCTGTAATGCCTCCAGTGACATCACTGAGACCTCCAGCGCTGGGTCTTGCACAATGACATAATCACAGGAGACCTAGTGCAGAAGGTCCCGATGATGTCATCGCAACCTCCTGTGCTGTTCTACTGCCTAACGGCCTGAGGACTGCGAGGCTGGACAGCGGGGACAGGTGTGAGATGCTTCAGTACACCACTTTAAACTGCCGCCCCGCTCAGAGGCAGATCAGCAGCCGTCTGAGGCGAAACTATCATCTACCTCATGGTAGATGCGGCCCTGGTCTTGACCCTGAAACATTTCAGAAACACATAATGGATACACTTGAACAAACTAAAATGTAACAAAATATAATGTTTATTTAAGATCTTGGAGCCGCCCGTTGTGATTAATGGAATAAATGTGATGGATGGAAGAAATACAGCGCGTGATTTTGTTTTGTGTAAACCCCATCAGGAGTATAAATGAATAACTGGCCAGTTGTGTAGATGAACAGGATATTACTGTATTTACATAGCTGCACACCACATTATTGAAATAGAAGGTCAGTAAATTATTTGCATACAAGCATCTGCTGTGTGAGATCAGAGGAACGGGGAGGTACATGAATAGGCCCCTAGGAAACCTATTTTGGTTCTCGGTAGAGTGAATCGGCCACAAAGAGAATTTTTTTTTTAAATATCTTTTAAAGGAATATAAAAAATGTATGTTTTTATATAATTTAATTAGACATAGCAAAATTACCTCTTTGACCCACAAGCTTATGACTCACTTGCTTTGTGGTTAGTAGGGATGCGCGAATCGACTTCGGAGGAAAGATCCAAAGTCGATTCGCATAAAACTTTGTTTCAATACTGTACAGAGCGAGCGCTCCGTAGAGTATTAAAATGTATTGGCTCTGATGAGCCGAAGTTATTACTTTGCAAAGTCATGCGAGAATTCGCATAATAACTTCAGAAATTGATTTATACTGTAAAAAAAACATTTCCCGAACTCGGGTTCAGCTCCAAGTGGTACCTTATCGCAGTATTGAAAAGAAGTTTTATGCGAATTGACTTCGGATGTTTCATCCGAAGTCGGTTTGCTCATCCCTAGTGGCTAGGTAAAGAGGACCTGTCACCTCTCTTGATGTCTGTATTTTACAATGAAATTTCACATGAAATTACAATTCTGGGGTATTTATTCTTTAAAGTCGTATGACCCTGCTTCATCCCATTCCTCTGTTATTGCTACTAGAAGTTTAATGTTAGCTCTTCCTATCATTGTAAAGAAGAATTCACCAAGCGTTGGACTGTTCACCCACTAATGAGGCATGTGAGCTGGGTTTAGACCATCATGAGATAGGTTGCTTACTGATCATTGTGTTGTTGCACTAGTAATCCTGTAGTTTCCTGTTCTGCATAAATCTCTGCTCTTGGAGAAGTCTATTATCTCACAGCATTTCCATTTTGTATGATATTTTATACAATACTCGATCAGTGGAATGGGCCTTTTAAAGGGGTTTGCCCATGAGTAATGTAAAAAAATTAAAATCAGACATCGTATAGCACATATCGACCTCTTTCTAACAAAGTTAGAACCAGCCCTGTACCTCATGGATCCAGAGATCTCCCTATTCATTGCTCCAATTGCTCTGCTAGATTAATTTTAAAGGGCTTCTGTCACCCCCAATTTAGCAATTTTGAGTAGTGGACATTAGCTATTTGCTAATGTCCGCTGAGTTCATACATATTACTATTACCTCTCTCTGTGCTCTAAATTCTGTAAAAATCGCACTTTTATGTTATGCTAATTTCTTCACTACCAGCAAGTTGGGCGGTTACTTGCTGGTAGCCGCCGCATCCTCGGACTATAAACACGCCCCCTCCTCGACTTGATAGACAAGGCCAGCGAGCGCTCTTCTCCTCCCGCTGGCCCTGTCTTCCCATGAAATCCCGCGCCTGCGCCGTAGCGGTCTTCATTCGGCGCAGGCGTTCTGAGTGAAGGACGGGCACTTGCCAGCTCCTTCACTCAGAACGCCTGTGCCGAATGAAGACCGTACGGCGCAGGCGCGATTTCATGGGAAGACAGGGCCAGCGGGAGGAGAAGACGCCGCTGGCCTTGTCTATCAAGTGGAGGAGGGGCGTGTTTATAGTCCGAGGATGCGCGGCTACCAGCAAGTAACGCCAACTTGCTGGTAGTGAAGAAATTAGCATAACATAAAAGTGCGATTTTTACAGAATTTAGAGCACAGAGAGAGGTAATAGTAATATGTATGAACTCAACGGACATTAGCAAATAGCTAATGTCCACTACTCAAAATTGCTAAATCGGGGGTGACAGAAGCCCTTTAAGCTTAGGGAGCATGTCCTTTCTCAAGGGTGTGTTCTTTCTGCTGGCAGTTGAAGGATGGAACTGTGCATGTGCTTCCATCTCATTGAGCAGGACAGAGTAATAGAAAAAGAACACACAGCAGGTGGCACTATACAGATAGATTTAATTGAATTACCCATTAGCTATAATACATTTTTAATCACATACAACTAAAGTATTAATATTCAGATGCTAGTTTGAAAACAGTTGAATTTTTTTCATGGGACAACCTCTTTAAGAAATTGTTAATGCTCTTGCTAATTGGACACCATTAGAGCAGATACTATATTTTACTAATAGAACATAAAAGAATTGATACAATGTGTATAAAATATGAAACTTAAAAATAATATAAAAAGTAAGCAGATGGTTGCTTCTAATACCATGCTAGGCATAGGTCTGTATGACCTTTGTATATACCCAGGGTCTTTTGGGTGACTTCATTCTGCTCCTTGCACCTGATAATTGCTGTTTATTTTACCTGTACCAAGGACACGCTCTCCTGTGTTTTCCGAGGCAGGTTTCCTTTTCCCAGTACAGGAGCATTGTGGTTGCTGTGAGAGGAGACCACTTATGAGTGAGTGCTCTAGATGAAGTGCAATATACAAACTCCCTGTTCAGCTGAAAACATTCATTGTCTACAGTACATTGACTCATTATTTGTGTAGCACTTTGTATCCCTTTAAACACAAATGATCTATGTACCCTAACCATTTCCTCAATGTCATGTATACCTCTTATACTCTGAGACCGAGTGAACAAGTCAGTGTTTCATACAGTGTGTTGTGGAGCTTGTAGACCACACAGAGCCCTAGTATATACATAGTCTTGCCAAGGCGCTCATTGGTTCCTCCATGCCTCATACATCTGCAAACCAGCAATTACTCTACACAGAGGTCATTCATCCTGGAGGCTACACAAAACGAATGGAAACAGTTCCCACACATTTTGGCATTACAGATACTGGGTTTTATTGTATTCCTACATTGAGATCAGATATGTTTCTTAAAGATCTTGGGCCCCAGTGGAAAAGTTATGCAACCAAAATGTCAGTACAACTTTGTGCACTTTCATTGTGGTTCCTCATTGGCCACATGTTGTGTTGTAGAGAAGTTAGTAATAATACCCGTCAAAATAGGGGTATTATTACTCAAATTATTATTGCTCAAATCTCAGAAATTACTCAAGTAAATGGTTCCAAGGTATAAAACCCAAAGTCCAAGTCAACTTGGCTTGCTGAATGGTGAAAGCATGTATGATGTCCATCATAGCTTTAATAAGGCTTATGAAAAGGGGTTGTCTTAGTGAGATAACTACTTTTAGGGGCTTACATGTAATAACAAAAACTTTTAATGTTGCCCAAAATACTGAAATAATAAAGTTCGCAGTTTTCTATGTTTATATGTAGAATTCCTCGCTCTCATAGTTTGGGTCCTCCATAACCTGAAGGTAACATGAGTTGTCCAGTCAATCACGTGCCTCACATTGCCCGTGAGGAGCCAACCCACTCATCATGTAGACAGAGGTGAGGTGGAGGGCTCGAAAAGCTGCTGCACAGGTAAGGAGTTGTAATGATAAGTATCTTGATAACTTAATGTAACATGTTGTGGAAAAAATTTAATGTCTTTATTATCCCTGGAAAATCCCTTTAAATCTTTGGGGATTGAAAGCAGGTATAGAACATATGTACAAATCCTATTCATACGCCAAGTGAAGTAGATGTCGGTTTTGGAGGAACAGCCGTACCAACGTTAAGTAAAGGGCTTCATACTGTCAGGAACACCTTCAGAGAGACAAAAAGTACATTTGTGAAAAAGGATATTGGCAAGTTTAACTTAATGGTCTGAGGATTTAGTTGGCTTATGCGGCTTCAGGTTTAAGATCAGGGACTTCCAGACAAAGACCTGAAATCTTAGTATTTTTCAGCATGTGTTGTGAGATGCTGTGAACCTGCCCTCATAGTAACAATGTGAGAAAATACACTCTAGAAATTAATATCTGAAAATATTTAAAGTATTTTTTTTCAAAGACCTTTGTTGGTGGAGCCAGGGCCACATATGGCCATACATCTGGTAAGAACACAAACAACAAATATTTATTGGTAACCTTATAGGGGGTTCAGCAAGAATGGAGGTGAGTTTTGGCAACCCCCCCACTTGGACTGGTCTGTAAAGGGAAGATTACCTACCTATTTCCTAGCTCTGGCTCCCTGCTCCTTCTTCACTAGGCCTTTGATGCTCCACTGGGCTCCCTCTCTGCAAAGATCCCCAGTTCCGGGTCAAGTGAACTGGGCATAATAATGGCACATGTGCGGTTCCGTTGAAGAAGCCGAGATTTGAAATGACATCATGGTGACGTCGGGAGGTTAGACTAGGCTAGGAGGTGGAGAGAAGAAGAAGAGGGGAGGAGCGGGTGGTGTTTTTAAGGCTTGGCTGCACTCCTTTAAGGATAAGTACAACCCCTTGGGCTCTTTTATTCCTCATTAGCATAATAATAAGGAGCTGATTTTAATGGTCAAAAGAAGAGAAAGCAGGACAAAAAGATATATTTGGAAATCACAATAGGAGATACACTGTGGTGCAAAGGGTTAAAAACAGACACTGGTGCTGACAGACTCCCTTTAACCACCTCAGCCCCCCTAGCTTAAACACCCTTAATGACCAGGCCACTTTTTACAATTCCGCACTACACTACTTTCACCGTTTATTGCTCCGTCATACAACTTACCACCCAAATGAATTTTACCTCCTTTTCTTTTTGCTAATAGAGATTTCATTTGGTGGTATTTCATTGTTGCTGACATTTTTACTTTTTTTGATATTAATAAAAAAGTAACGACATTTTTGCAAAAAAATGAAATTTGTCGTTTTCTGTTGTAATTTTTTTTTTAAACTACATTTCTATATACATTTTTCTCTAAATGTATTGTTCTACATGTCTTTCATAAGAAAAAATGCAATATGTGTATATTTATTGGTTTGGGTAAAAGTTATAGCGTTTACAAACTTTGGTGCAAAAAAGTGAATTTCTGCATTTTGAAGCAGCTCTGACTTTCTGAGCACCTGTCATGTTTCTTCAGGTGCTAGAATGCCAGGATAGTATAAATACCCCCCAAATGACACCATTTTAGAAAGAAGACACCCCAACGTATTCGCGGAGGCGCATGGTGAGTTCATGTATGATTTCATTTTTTTTCACAAGTTAGCGGAAAATGACACTTTCTGAGGAAAAAATAGTAATAATAAAGTTTCCATTTCTGCTAACTTCTGGCAAAAAAAAATAAAAAATCTCCCACGGACTCACTATGCCCCTCAGTGAATACCTTGGGGTGTCTACTTTCCGAAATGGGGTGATTTGTGGGGTGTGTTTACTGTTCTGGCATTTTGGGCGGGGCTAAATTGTGAGCAACCTTGTAAAGCCTAAAGGTACTCATTAGACTTTACGCCCTTTACGCACCTAGCCTGCAAAAAAGTGGCACACATGTGGTATCGCCGTACTCAGGAGAAGTAGGGCAATGTGTTTTGCAGTGTATTTTTACATATACCCATGCTGGGTGAGAGAAATATCTCTGTAAATTGACAACTTTGTATAAAAAAAATGTAAAAAGTTGTCATTTACAGAGATATTTCTCACACCCAGCATGGGTATATGTAAAATACACCCCAAACACATTGCCCTACTTCTCCTGAGTACTGCGATACCACATGTGTCACACTTTTTTGCAGCCAAGATGCGCAAAGGGGCCCAAATTCCAATGAGCACCTTTAGGATTTCACAGGGCATTTTTAAGCATTTGGATTCCAAACTACTTCTCACGCATTAGGGGCCCCTAAAATGCCAGGGCAGTATAAATACCCCACAAGTGCCCTATTTTAGAAAGAAGACACCCCAAGGTATTCCAGGAGGCGTATGGTGAGTTCATGAAGAAATTTTATTTTTGTCACAAGTTAGTGGAATATAAGACTTTGTAAGAAAAAAAAAAAAGTTTCCATGCTAACTTCTGCCAAAAAAAAAAATCTTCTATGAACTCACTATGCCCTCACGTGAATACCTTGGGGTGTCTTCTTTCCAAAATGGGATCACATGTGGGGTATGTTATACTGTCCTGGCATTTTAGGGGCCTAAAGCTGAGAGTCTGAATCCAAATGCCTAAATGCCCGTGAATCTAATGGTACTCATTAGACTTTACGCCCTTACGCATCTTAGCCTGCAAAAGTGGCACATGTGGTATCGCCGTACTCAGGAGAAGTAGGGCAATGTGTTTGCAGTGTATTTTTACATATACCCATGCTGGGTGAGAGAAATATCTCTGTAAATTGACAACTTTGTATAAAAAAATGTAAAAAGTTGTCATTTACAGAGATATTTCTCACACCCAGCATGGGTATGTGTAAAAATACACCCCAAAACACATTGCCCTACTTCTCCTGAGTACGGCGATACCACATGTGTCACACTTTTTTGCAGCCAAGATGCGCAAAGGGGCCCAAATTCCAATGAGTACCTTTAGGATTTCACAGGGCATTTTTACGCATTTGGATTCCAAACTACTTCTCACGCATTAGGGGCCCCTAAAATGCCAGGGCAGTATAAATACCCCACAAGTGCCCTATTTTAGAAAGAAGACACCCCAAGGTATTCCAGGAGGGGTATGGTGAGTTCATGAAGAAATTTTATTTTTTGTCACAAGTTAGTGGAATATAAGACTTTGTAAGAAAAAAAAAATTTCCGCTAACTTGTGCCAAAAAAAAAAATCTTCTATGAACTCGCCATGCCCCTCACGGAATACCTTGGGGTGTCTTCTTTCCAAAATGGGATCACATGTGGGGTATTTATACTGCCCTGGCATTTTAGGGGCCCTAAAGCATGAGAAGTCTGGAATCCAAATGCCTAAAAATGCCCTGTGAAATCCTAATGGTACTCATTGGAATTTGGGCCCCTTTGCGCATCTTGGCTGCAAAAAAGTGTCACATGTGGTATCGCCGTACTCAGGAGAAGTAGGGCAATGTGTTTTGGGGTGTATTTTTACATATACCCATGCTGGGTGAGAGAAATATCTCTGTAAATTGACAACTTTGTATAAACATTTTATACAAAGTTGTCATTTACAGAGATATTTCTCACCCAGCATGGGTATGTGCAAAAATACACCCAAAACACATTGCCCTACTTCTCCTGAGTACGGCGATACCACATGTGTCACACTTTTGCAGCCAAGATGCGCAAAGGGCCGAAATTCCAATGAGTACCTTTAGGATTTCATAGGGCATTTTTACGCATTTGGATTCCAAACTACTTCTCACGCATTAGGGGCCCCTAAAATGCCAGGGCAGTATAAATACCCCACAAGTGCCCTATTTTGGAAAGAAGACACCCCAAGGTATTCCAGGAGGGGTATGGTGAGTTCATGTAAAATTTTATTTATACTGCCCTGGCATTTTAGGGGCCCTAAAGCGTGAGAAGTCTGGAATCCAAATGCCTAAAAATGCCCTGTGAAATCCTAAAGGTACTCATTGGAATTTGGGCCCCTTTGCACATCTTGGCTGCAAAAAAGTGTCACATGTGGTATCGCCGTACTCAGGAGAAGTAGGGCAATGTGTTTTGGGGTGTATTTTTACATATACCCATGCTATGTGTGAGAAATATCTCTGTAAATGACAACTTTTTAAAACATTTTATACAAAGTTGTCAATTTACAGAGATATTTCTCTCACCCAGCATGGGTATATGCAAAAATACACCCCAAAACACATTGCCCTACTTCTTCCGAGTACGGCGATACCACATATGTGACACTTTTTTGCAGCCTAGGTGCGTAAAGGGGCCGAAATTCCAATGAGTACCTTTTAGGAGGGCATTTTTACGCATTTGGATTCCAGACTTCTTTTCACGCTTCAGGGCCCCTAAAATGCCAGGGCAGTATAAATACCCCACATGTGACCCCATTTTGGAAAGAAGACACCCCATGGTATTCCGTGAGAGGCATGGCGAGTTCATAGAAGATTTTTTTTTGGCACAAGTTAGCAGAAATTGACTTTTTTTATTTTTTTTTCTCACAAAGTCTCCCTTTCCGCTAACTTGTGACAAAAAGTTCAATCTTTCATGGACTCAATATGCCCCTAAGCGAATAACTTGGGGTGTCTTCTTTCCAAAATGGGGTCACATGTGAGGTGTTTGTACTGCCCTGGCATTTGAGGGTCTCCGCAATCATTACATGTATGGCCAGCATTAGGAGTTTCTGCTATTCTCCTTATATTGAGCATACGGGTAATGAGATTTTTTTCCGTTCTGGGCTGAAAAAAAAAATGAACGGCACAGATTTCTTCATTCGCATCGATCAATGTGGATGAAAAAATCTCTGCCAAAAAATGTGCAAAAAAAGAAAGAAGAGGGGAAAGGACATAGGAGTGCTTGCGAAGTAAGGCCCCATTCACACGTCCGCAAAAATGTCCGCATCTATTCTGCAATTCTGCGGAATAGATGCGGACCCATTCAGTGTGAATGGGGCCGGCGGTGATGCGGAGAGCCCACACTTTGCCCCCGAAACATCCGGCCGCAGCTCCGCAAAAGATAGAGCATGTCCTATTCTTGTCCGCAATTGCGGACAAGAAAAGGCATTTTCTATATAGTTCTGGCAATGTGCTGATCTGCAAAATGCGGACAGCACATTGCCGGTGTCCGTGTTTTGCGGATCCGCAAAACACATACAGATGACTGAATGAGCCTTACAGGGGGGTGATTAGTGACAGGGGGTGATCGGGGGTGACATGGGGTGATCAAGGGGTTAATCAGTGACAGGGGGTTGGTGTGTGGTGATTGGTGCACTTACAGTGTCCTCTGGTGGTCCCAAGCAAAATGGACCACCAGAGGAGCAGGCAGCAGGCATATCAGATGCTGTTTTTTTAAACATCTACAGCCTGCCAGCGCATGATCAGCGCTGGCAGGCTTTAGTTAAAGTTCCTCTCGTTGCGATCCTGTGAGTGCGTGCGCGCGCTCACAGGTAATCTCGCCTCTCGCGAGATGACGCACCGATACGTCTAGGAGGAACATCCCAGCTGCCCGCAGGACGCATCCCTGCGTTAGGCGGTCGGGAGGTGGTTAAAGTTTATATGCAGGGCCTACAAAAATACATGACATAAATAAGACTGAATGGATGTCAAGAAGTATTCTAATTTCTTATATTACTGTGGCATTTGTCCAGATGTGCACTGGCCATAAACTCTACGGGGAAATTTCCCAGGAGGCCAATGCCCAGAGGAGCCACATGAGCCCTTCTTACTGCTGCTGGCTGGGTACGTAATACTGAAAGCATCAGGTATTTACATACCCGGTCAGCAGCCACAGGTCCACCACCTGAATTCAACTGTATTGCTGGCAGGACTGTGATACAGTTGAATCCTGCTGCAGGTCATGGTAGCCCATGGCCCTCTACCTCACCATTCACCCTCATAGGCCACAGGCCAATACATGAGGCAGTGTACAAATGGTTCAGGGACGCAGATATCTCAGGTCACAGGCTCCAAGAGGCCTGAGGCCTGCACCTCAGACGACCTCTTGGAACAGGACTCTGGTTTTATTTTTTCTTTACTTGGCCACTTAGGGAGAATACTACTGGGGGCACTATAGGGGGTCATTACAAGGAGAAGTCCAGGTAGCATGCTGAAAGTAGGCAGGCTTGGTGCTGTGGCCCGCATTTCCCCTCCCACGTCCCTGCTCCATATCTCAATTAGTGATAACTTAAGGAGCAGGAGGACAGAATGGGGCAGCTATTGATGGCCACCACAGAAAGACATCTTCTGGGGCAATATTTTGTGCTGCACTGTGGTATTGCTGACCTCACCTTCTTCTGTTTGCTTCATCTACTTGTGTTGCCCTTTCCTTTGTCTATTTGGACCTATCTAAAACATGGGGACCACATTTTTTCCAGTTCCCAGTCGCCTTTATATTTGCCACACGTTTCAGATCTTCAAATACAATTTTTTATAAAACATAGTGAACCTGGGTGACCACCAGTCTTGTTGATTCTGTGTAAAAAGTATTTCACAATAGAAAAGCTCTGCATTCGTGACATGTTCTCAATGGTTACACAATCCTTATGTCACAATGCCCCCACGACCCGGCAGATCAGTGCTGTGGGATAAATTAAAAAGAGGAACTGGGGATAGGCGCTGGTAATGGTGCTGACAGATGTTTTGGTTCACAACAGGCCCTTTGACTTCTACACTCAGTAGGATAAAGGCACAACCTCGCCTGCCCCACCATTGCCATAGCAATCCGAGCCTTTGAAGCCAGTGACTACTGGAGTACGATGGAGGAGTATGTTACATGCAGGCTGTATTTAATCTAATGCACAACTTCCTGGAAGGTGGCACCAAGAATGACCTCATTAGAGTAATTCAAAGTCATTATGAAGTGTTACCATCTATATTTTCATCTTTCTCCCGTCTTTTTTTTTTTCTAAAAACCAAAATGCTACAACATATGGTATATCATATAGGTTGACTTTTATATGAGCTCAGCATGCAGCAAATATATAAAACAGATGCAGACAACTGAGACTTCTGTATTTTATAAGCAGGAGGGATCATCAGCTAGTGCCCAAACACAAATTCCCTTACTGTGATGCTGTCAGCAAACTCTAAACCTTCACTGGTGGGCTAAAGTTTAGTTATGGAGCCAGGGCTGCAGACTTAAAGGGTTTGTCTGGGATTAGGGGGAAAATGCTTGTTTTTACCGAGAAACAGTTCTATTCTCATCCATGGGCTCTGTCTGGCATTGCAGCTCATTCCTATTCACAAAAAGGGAATCTGTCAGCAGTTTGGGCCATGCCAAACTGCTCACAGTGCTAGGTAGAAGCTGGGTAAAGCAGGCTAAACATACATTTGTGGAGCTTTTATCATATGGAGCAGTGTGAATATGAACTTTTATTCTCCACCATTCTGCTCCTTAAAGGTGTATTCTGGTTGGTACAATTTATCCCCTATCCTAACTTTAAGATCAGTGGGGGTCCTACCACTGGGACACCCACCGATCACAAGAACGGAGGCCCCATACCCCCTGCAGATCCCATGAAATGACTGGAGCATCCGGTCACACATGTGCTTGGTCGCTCCATTAATTGGTATGGGAGTCCCAGAGATAGCAGAGTACAGCACTCCACTATCTCCGGAACTGCTATAGAAATAATGGAGTGGCCGTGCACATGTGCAACCGGGCGCTTCGGTAATTTTGGGGAGCAGCAAGGGGCCTGCAGGGGGTACGGGGCTCCTGTTCTCATGATCGGTGAGGGTCCCAGAGGTTAGACCCCCACCGATCTGATAGTTGTCCCCTATCCTGTGGATAGATGATAACTTGTACCCACCAGAACACCCCTTTAAGAGCACTGGAGGCTGATCTTCACTGTAAAGTGCTCTCTGCATTGAGCTGCTTCACAGACTGACCCTATGTTCTAAGTCAGGCATGCTCAACCTGCGGCCCTCCAGCTGTTGTAAAACTACAACTCCCACAATGCCCTTGTAGTGTACGGGAGCTGTAATGCCCGTCACTACAGAAGGGTCACTGGTGTGCTGTCGTTTCCCCTTTATTTATGGGGAGGTTGGTATAAATCATCTTCACATAATGTAATGCTATGCACTTCCCTGTTACTGTGATTATTGCATGTGCAGGCCTGCTAGGGATTTCATTCCAGCTCTAGTCACTAGAGGGAGCTAGGGAGCCCTAGTTTATATAAGGCCCAGTCAGGGAAGGCACAAGCAGTTGAAGCCCAGGCCTTGAGCCTGTAAAGTCAAGCCCAGGCCATGAGCCTGTGAAGGCAGTGCAGGCCTGGAGCCTGCCGACTAGGAGAGGGCATTTCAGTCCCTGTAACCGGGTTCCAGATCCAAGGAGAAGGTTCCCCTCCTGAGTCCGTATTTACAGTAGGAGGAAGCTGAGAGAGGCAGAGCCAAGTACAGAGAAAGCAAGAGGTACTACAAATACCAGAGGAGGTACTCAGTAATTGTTGACCCAAGGATATACGCCAGATTGAGGGCATTGGGGCCTTGGAGGAAAGTGTCTACATTTCCAGGATCAGACAGGTAGAGAGTGCAAGCCGCCTGTACTGCAAGAGTCCTGTGTGTTAACCCTCTGTGATCACCTTGCTATGTCAGAGACTGCCGTATGTACTGTAACCTGTAACTTACTGAAACCAACCGTCTTCAAAGGAACTGCGCTTCCATCTATGTCCGTGTATGATAACCATCAAGTACTTCAGTAAAGTTCAAGTTCTGTTTTATCATAACGCAGTTCCTCATTTATTCCTACTATGAGCAAACGGTGTGCCACCGTTAATTGGCACTGGCGTCACGAACTCTACCTACAACTACCTGCCAGAGAGTCAGCCTGTCTCAGGTTAGTGGTCACCATTGCACTACCACACCCAGGAACACTATTAACTCTAACTTGAGTACGCTGCACCTCTCTTTTGGCGTCACGAACAGGATTCGCACGCTTGTTAGTGCAAAAAGCGTGAACTTTGTGCCTTATCCAGTTTGCCCTGTGACCAAAGTGACAAATTGCCTGTTTATTGAAAGTGGACTTTGTGGACTTAAAACGTACAGAAAAGTGTGCTTAAAACCTCCAAAAAGGCGCTGTGCAGTGTTGCACTATCTAGAGGAAGAAAATCGCCGCATCAGGGTGCATTTTTGTGGACTTTTATGCTGTTTTACTACCGCGGCTTGCTGTCAGTGAATAGCCGCATCATGGCGCCCAAGATAGCGCCGGCGCCATTGGACTTCTTCCTGCGCCATCACTATCCTCAGTGGCGCGAATATTTGGCGCCAAAACCCTCCAGGAGGGAGGAGAAACCGCCCTGGGATGCCGCCCCTGGATGTGGATTACAGTGTGAGCACCGCCTACCCTATTGCGAAGAACCTAGGGGCGGGCCTGATGATGGGCAAGGAAACCCGAGTCCAGGGGAGTGGCCAGAGAACTGTTCCCGGAGAGCACAAGTGTTGGAGTCGGCTAGACCAAAGATGGCGAGATTTGCAGAGAAGGCGCCGGGCCTGGAGCCCATATCCGAGGCTGAAGAGATGCCAGCCTATAGTCCGGAGCGAGAGAGCGCCCGCTCCCGATTTGAGTGGCCCCCGACACTGGGTGTGAAGTCGGACGAAGGATCCGACAGGCCTCCAGCACTGTGGACTAAATTAATGGCGGAGGTACGTGCGGCCGCAGTAAAAAGACTGTCAAGCAGAAAATTTACTCGAGGAACTAGCTAAGACAGTGCTAGACAAGCACGCCCATACGCAACCCCGCCTGGAACGGCGGACGGGCGTGGTGCTTACCTTTGACAAGAACCGTGGCTTTGGGTTCATCAGAGATTATGTCACCGGTCGGGACCTGTATGTTAACCGGAGGTCAGTGAAGAGGAGCTACCTGCCGGAGTACCTCCACAACCTGCGCGACGGGAAGAGATTGAGTTTACCCCGCGGAGGGCCTGCGAGGCCCATATGCTACCGCGGTGACCCGTCCAGGACCAGTACCCGAAAACTGGGAGGAGGCAGAGGAACGACCAGAGACCGAAGACCCGCCGGGCCGATCCGGAACACCTACCAAGAGAAGGGCTCCTTCTTAGGCCCGAATATCTTCTGGCAGCCGACCGTCTTGGACAAGCCTGTAAGTCCATATCCTTCTCCAGAGTTGCCACGCAGGGAGAAAACGGCGGCAGATTGGGCGCGGATGGCCCAGTTTGGTGAGGCCCTAGATAGTCTGCGGGGGAACCGTAAAGAGGAGACGCCTCCTGAACCTGCTGCAAGGGTACCGGAGTCCAGCAGTGAGATCGCCGCCGTGGAAGAGCGGATCAGCAGATTGCAAGCATACCTGGATGGCCTGCGTTCAGTGGCAAGTTCCAGGACCGCATCGCAGCAGCCCAGCAGTGGTGAGTCGACTGTGCCCCCGGTATGTTCTGAACCTGTAACCCAAGGTCCTATCATCAATAATGAGCAGCCCAAAATTAAAAGGAAAGCAGATAAGCTCACATATGCCAGGAGCCGAGTCCGCCTTGATGGGAGCATTATGTCCCGGCCAGAGGAAGTATTTACCCCAGCGCCGGCCAGTGTCCCGATACCTGCAGCTCCTGTGAATCCTCAGCCCAGCGGGCCAGTGAGATGGATAGGCCCAGTCCCAGTGATGATTCCAGCCCATTCTGTCTGGTGGGCACAACCTTCAAGTCTCCCTGGTACATGGCCCAGGCTGCGGGCAGAACCGGGCTGCACTACATCTGATGAGCAAGGCTCTTTTGACACTTACCTGTGAGCAGGCCTGCTAGGCCATGCTTCATCTCACAGGAGTGCCAGGATGTGTTGCAGGAGCTGTCCCCTATTGTTGACAGGCTGGTGGAGCTTGCTGCCAGTTCCCCACGGCCGGTGGCATGTTTGACAAATAAGTTGCCACTGTGGAACCACTGCTCCCAGCCTGCCCTGTTGGTTTCCGGGACATCCTGCCTGCTTTGAAAAAACAATCACAATCCAAGTTGTGCCTTTGTTTGCACCTTATCCCCATTTAACCCCCATTTCAGGTTGAAAGGGAATTTTATGTCAGCACTTTTAGGGTACGCAGGACTTGCCAGGATAACTTGTCCCTGGTATTGTCAGAGTCCTGTATTGTAATTTTATATGTGTGCTGCTGACCGTATTTATTGTTCAAAGTTTTATCCAAGTCTATGTGCCCGGAGATGGACTCCCCATGTGCGAGCCTCTGTGATCTTTATTTCCATGGACTCCCTGAGTGTGAGCCAAAATTTATAATATTTTATTATGGACTTATATAATGTCATGGACTATCCTGGTTCATTAATATCCGCTGTGCCAGGTCAGCGCCCCAGTTCCATTCACTATCCTGAGAGAAGAGAACGACGCCCCTTGTCACCGCACTTCACCCTTGCCAACTGGACCTGATATGAATATCTATGCAGATGATGCTGATATATATGAATATGTATGCCTGCATGTGTCTTTTTTCTATTTCAGGTGAAAATTCCAGTTGGGCGGGCCCTGTTGGAGTATGAGGTCGTACTCATCTTAAAGCAGCGGGGTATGTAGTGTACGGGAGCTGTAATGCCCGTCACTACAGAAGGGTCACTGGTGTGCTGTCGTTTCCCCTTTATTTATGGGGAGGTTGGTATAAATCATCTTCACATAATGTAATGCTATGCACTTCCCTGTTACTGTGATTATTGCATGTGCAGGCCTGCTAGGGATTTCATTCCAGCTCTAGTCACTAGAGGGAGCTAGGGAGCCCTAGTTTATATAAGGCCCAGTCAGGGAAGGCACAGGCAGTTGAAGCCCAGGCCTTGAGCCTGTAAAGTCAAGCCCAGGCCATGAGCCTGTGAAGGCAGTGCAGGCCTGGAGCCTGCCGACTAGGAGAGGGCATTTCAGTCCCTGTAACCGGGTTCCAGATCCAAGGAGAAGGTTCCCCTCCTGAGTCCGTATTTACAGTAGGAGGAAGCTGAGAGAGGCAGAGCCAAGTACAGAGAAAGCAAGAGGTACTACAAATACCAGAGGAGGTACTCAGTAATTGTTGACCCAAGGATATACGCCAGATTGAGGGCATTGGGGCCTTGGAGGAAAGTGTCTACATTTCCAGGATCAGACAGGTAGAGAGTGCAAGCCGCCTGTACTGCAAGAGTCCTGTGTGTTAACCCTCTGTGATCACCTTGCTATGTCAGAGACTGCCGTATGTACTGTAACCTGTAACTTACTGAAACCAACCGTCTTCAAAGGAACTGCGCTTCCATCTATGTCCGTGTATGATAACCATCAAGTACTTCAGTAAAGTTCAAGTTCTGTTTTATCATAACGTGGTTCCTCAGTTATTCCTACTATCAGCAAACGGTGTGCCACCGTTAATTGGCACTGGCGTCACGAACTCTATCTACAACTACCTGCCAGAAAGTCAGCCTGTCTCAGGTTAGTGGTCACCATTGCACTACCACACCCAAGAACACTATTAACCCTAACTTGAGTACGCTGCACCCTGCTGTAGGCAGATAGCTGTAGGCTGTTCGGGCATGCTGGGAGTTGTAGTTTTGCAACAGCTGGAGGGCCGCAGGTTGAGCATGCCTGTTCTAAGTCATAGCTGTAGTGGTCTCTTGGGTGGATGAAAAAGCTGTCACTCAGCACAAGGGGGGAGGCTGTGGAGCAGCCGAATGCAAAGCGCACTTCTGGCCCACAATCTGGCAAAATAAAAGTTATATTCAGAATAATCTTGATAATGAAAGCTCCTCAAAAGGTATATTTGAACTGCTGAGAGACTCTCTTTAAAGAGGACCTGCCTGCTCTTTGTACATGTCTGTTTTAGAAGGAAGTTACAATTCTGGAACATCTTTGCTTAGAACTCTGTTATTCCTCCTAGACATTTGTGAATACATCAACAACACTGACATTGGCGGCAGTGTGGAGGGTCAAACTCCCAGTTGTCAATCGTTTCATACATTTCTAGGAAGAATAACAGAGTAATGGCACAATATAGAACTCTGAGAATAGATTCTCCAGAATTATTTGCTAAACTGGAATAGTCGTGGACAATCTTGGAGAATCCCTTTACATAAACCAAAAATAAATTTAAGCAGAGGTACGGAGGGGGGGGGGGGGGAATTCATGTGAATGCTACATCCAATTACTAACGTCAGTGTTCACGTGTCAACTCGGGATGTCACTGCCCAAGCTTAGCGGTCACAGGCAGTTCTTAGGGACTGTTTAGACCAGTGATTGGCTACAGCGGACACATGCATGGGAGCAGCATGTCATCATCACTTCTGGGCTAGCACAGCGCTGGAATGGCGGGCTTCCACAAGGCAAGTGACTTTTTAAAATTTTTACACCCCCTGCCTCCTCCTAATTCCTAAAGGAATCGCTTGTGAAATTGAGACTGGTGTTTCTACCTCTAAGACACAAGGAACTGTAAAGCTGTTTATAATACCCCCCTTTAGTCTAGTCTTATAGTTGTGTATCTGATGGCTAACCCGTTGTGTCAGACAGAAAATGCAAGGATGCTTTGAATTTGTCTCCTGACATGCCTGTTTTATATTAATAGCTACTTGCATTCCCCATGTAATAACAATTCAGGAGCATCTGGTCCAGTGGTGGCGAACCTATGGCACGGGTGCCAGAGTGTGGGCACCTGCTCCCTGGAAAAAGTCTACAGTGTTCCAATATGCCTTCGATTTTTCCTGCCATTCATCAGCGCAGGGCGCGCTATGAACAGCACAGGCAGCACATTGAATGTAGGCAGGCTATGATAGCTAAATGATAGAATATATGGAAGATATACTATAGTGGACTGTAGTGTTCAGGTTAAATTTGCGTGTTGGCACTTTGCAATAAATAAGTGGATATTTGGTTGCAGTTTGGGCACTCGGTATCTAAAAGATTCGCCACCACTTTTCTAGTCTTATGTCTCTATGTTGTGCCATTCCTTTATTATCTCTACTAGAAGCTATGGATGAATTGCTAGCAGTCTGCAGTAAGGGTACAGACAATGGCGTGCCTAGGGTGTTTGGCACCAGGGGCGAGTCCTTTCTCTGGCTCCCCCCCTCCCCCCAAAAAAATTGTACCCCCTCACAGTAGTTTTGTACAGATGTGTGCCCCCTCACAGTAGTTATGCCCACATTGTGCTCTCTCACAGTAGTTATGCCCTCTCTGAGCTCCCTTCACAGTAATAATGCCCATTGTGCCCCCTCAATAGTAGTAATGCCCACTGTGCTAGTAGTGCCCTCTGTGCCCCTCCATAGTATAAATCTCCATTGTGCCCCCTTCACAGTAATAATGCCCACTGTTCCCCCGTCACAGTAATAAGGCTCACTTTGCCTCCTTCATTGTAGTAATGTCCTCTGGCTCTGTGCCCCCTCCATAGTAGAAAGGCCCATTGTGCCCCCTTTACATTAGTAATGCCCTCTGTGCCTCCTCCATAGTAATAAAGTCCTCTGTGCCCCCTCCATAGTAATAAAGTCAGCTGTGCCCCCTTCATAGTAATAAAGTCATCTGTGCTCCCTCCATAGCAATAAAGTCCTCTGTGCCCCTCCATAGTAATAAAGTCCTCTGTGCCCCCTCCATAGTAATAAAGTCCTCTGTGCCCCCTCCATAGTAATAAAGTCCTCTGTGCCCCCTCCATAGTAATAAAGTCCTCTGCGCCCACTCCATAGTAATAAAGTCCTCTGTGCCCCTCCATAGTAATAAAGACCACTGTGCCCCCTCCATAGTAATAAAGTCCTCTGCGCCCACTCCATAGTAATAAATTCCTCTGTGCCCCCTCCATAGTAATAAAGTCCTCTGTGCCCCCTCAATAGTAATGAAGCCTCCTATGCCCCCTCCATAGTAATAAAGTCCTCTGTCCCCCCTCCATAGTAATAGAGTCCTCTGTGCCCCCTCCATCGTAATAAAGTCCTCTGTGCCCACTCCATAGTAAAAAAACAAAAACAAAAAAAACACACAGTAACTACTCACCTTGTCCCGCTCCTAAAGCTCACAGTCCTCTCTCCCCTGCAGGCACAGATCGCTCTGCAGCACTGTGTGGGCGGAGCTTATGCAGATTTTCAAGCTGCAGGCTCCACCCACAAAGGCCCAAAGCGCGATCTGTGCCTGCAGGCTGAATGGTGGAGCGGGGAGAAGTCTTCTTGCTTCAGCATTCCGTGTGCTGCCGGCCTGAAGGAGGGGAGAAGCTGAGCGGTGAGTGACAGGACTGTAGCACCCAGCGCTCCAGCAATGAGCACTTCCATCTGTATTGATGGAAGCACTCATTGCTTCTGGCACCCCCTGAGAGCCGACACCCGGGGCGGACCGCCTCCCACTTAGTACGCCACTGGGTACAGAGGGGTGGTAACAAGTTGGGGCTGTGTCCCTGCACAATCTGAAAATGGCAGCACTGATTGCATAGAGTGAGGCTATGCAGGTACACACCCCCAACTGGTTACCACTCCCCTGTACCCTTACTGCAGACTGCTAACAATTTGTTCATAACTTCTAGTTGAAATAATAAAGGAATGGCACAACATAGAGCCATAAGAATAGAGGCTCCAGATTGTTTTTACATAGGGAATGCAAGTAGCTATTAAAACAGGCATGTCAGGAGAGGTGAAAGATCCTCTTTGAATATGCCAAGTAGAGATGAGGAAATTGATTCGTAAGAATCGACTTGTCTCATCTATCAGGGTTCTTCACATGTGACTGGGCACTCACATCTCACACTTGTGCCATTGATCTGAGTAGCAGTGCAAACACAGAGAATCTGCTCCTGTAACACCCCAGAATGGTGTTACCACTTCTGCACCTTGCTACTATCTTTTATGGTCTAACCTGTATGTCACCTATACATTTATTTCCAGGTCCCTCAACACTGTGCATTTATAATAATGTTATGTAACTGTTCATGTAATGTGCCTGGTTCACCAGCAGGTGGCAGCAAGTATGGCAGAGCTACACTTGGAGAGAATGAAACTCACCCATTCCATTCTTCCCTCCTTTTTTTTGGTCAAAAGTGGGCCAGTCCTGTTTGCTACCAGAAGGAGGTAGGAGTACTGGTGTGTTCTGGTTGAGACTCCATGTTGGAGCTGCCAGGATTCTAACCTATTCCCTGGCATAATTCAGAGTCAGACTACAGAGAGAAGTTGGAGCATCCTGCAGAAGCAGAGATTCCATTTAAGTCTGTCAGCAGAGAAGAGCCAGAGAGCAACTGATGTAGTAGAGTTGAGATTGTTTGCCTGCCAGAGTTAATGCTAAAGCCTGCTGGAACCAAGATAAAGTCTGTAAACCGTTTGGAGAAACGTTTATGCAAAGTAAAGATGCCATTGAACTTCATCACAAGGTCTTCAAATCCCTCAATCGTTCACCTTATTTGTCTGCTTCGGAGCCAACGCCTGGGGTTCCAGCGTATCCAGGTAGGAGCACCGTGACATATACACAAAACATTAAGGGACATTAAAGTCCACCCTATACCACTCGGCCATTCCTACACCTGGGTACCAACACCATTTCTTAAATGGACTCCGTCCCGTTGTTGCTTCATTGCAACTGACATCACGAAACACTTATCTCATCTTAAAGGGACCCCTTGCGGACCGCTTTGTTGCACTTCTACTGCTGAAGCAGCGACTGTGCATGTGCAGCTACACTTCTGGGTAACGGTCACTGCTCCAGAAGGGCCTCTGCATTACTGTTAAATGAAATAATTTTGAGAATCGTGATCATAGTATTATATTACTATGTTACTATTTCTGCAGGTCTCTGGTATATTTTATAAATTGCTTTCAAGTGCTTCATTAACCGTGCCCAGCTATCTAACGCGATGTTTTATCTGCCAGATGAATACAGAAGCGGAGACAGAATGGAACAGAATCTACTTCCGCTGTCTTCACTTTTCATCCTCGTCACGTTGCACACTCATGCTCTATGTCTGACTCATCTAATCTGCACGGTAAATACACATGGCTGCTATTTCTGTCCAGGCATAAATGTAGGTGTTATATAGACAGAGAAGCTTCAAAGTGGAACCGCACCTTTCCTTCTGTCTCAACCTGTCTGAAGCATCCAAAATAAATAGTAGCCAACGTCAAATAAAATGAGTGCACTTCATAACCGCTCATCACTTCCTCCCATTTACTTAATAAAGATGGCTGCTCGTTAAAACCTAAACACAATACATTAAAGTGAAATGTAGAATTATCCCCACCTATTAGAACTGCTTATAAAATGAGTGGAGGGGAGCCGAAATTGTCCTAAAACCATGTCTATGTGCACATCAAAACCATGTCGGCAAACGAGACCAATTAAGTCATTTTAGGGCGGTTGTGTATGAGATAATTAGTCTGGAGTCTTCCCCATGTGCTGTGTAAACGCAGTAACTGATCCATGGAAGCAATGTAAACAGAGGACAAGGACAAAAACTTCAAAGATTGCGCTGATGGATGGCTGGATGGCTCCTGCTTTGTTACTACTTGAAAGTATATTTTTAGAAGGAAACATACGTTCCTAGATTACCCTCATCTTCCAGCTTCAGGGCAACACACACCTGAACTCTACACAAGGAGTCTGGGCACCTGAACAAGACGTGCCAGCTTTTGTTAGGTTCATCGTTTGTTCTCCTGGGTCTTTGACAAAACAAATGGCAGTTAGACCCCCGAGCGTAATAATAAAGAAGATAAAAAGATAAAAAAAAGAATGAGAATCAGGGTTAGAAAAATATAGAAGCATAAGTAGTCATTACCGTCGCTGCAGATGACAGATCTGCTCTAACGACAGAGACAAGAGAATTATTAGTAGAAATACATCAATGGATAAGTAGTTACAATGAAGATCAACCTGAAAATGGATAATTCACATTGAAAGTCTGAAATGCGTGGTGTAACTATTCTTTTTCTTTGCCTCATATGCTGCTCTAAATGGATCAAGTGCCATTTGGATGCATTTGTAGCAATTTGTGTCATTTTCAACATCTGATACAGTGATTATTATTATTTATTATTAAAGGCCATTCATTCCATGGCGCTGTACATATGATAAGGGGAGAACATACATAATACAGACAATTGCACTAAGCATGAACAAGACGAGTTACAAACTGGTACAGAAGGAAAAAGGACCCGGCCCGCAAGGGCTTACAGTCTACAATGCATTTTATAACCCCATTGATCTAGTTTTATCTATACGTTCATTTCTAGTGTCACTTTTTTAGTTGCCTATGATAGTATGGGATTATATGTTGTCTACGCTTGTGTATTAGGGTTTTGCATATACAACAAAATTAGTTAAAGGGGTTGTCCCACAGAAAATATTCAACATTTTGCAAACCAGCACCTTGATCTGAATACCTTTGTAATTGAATGTAATTAAAAACGTTGCATAACCACTGAGTAATTCAGTGAAATCTATCTGTACAGCGCCACCTTCTGTTTGTCCTTTTTTTAATTTCTCTGTCCTCCTCCCTAAAATGGAAGCACATTTTCAGTTTCATCCTTCAACTACCACCAGCTGCAGCAGAAAGCAGAAAGGACACGCTCCCCTGAGCTGCCAGCTTGAAATAAATCTAACAGAACAATTGAAGCAATGAATGGTGAGATCTCAGGTTCCATGCGAGGTACAGGGTTGGTTCTAGCTTTATTAGAAATAGATTGTCGTGAACTTTACAATGTATGAGTTTAATTTTTAAGTGAATCATGGGATAACATCTTTAACCGCCTCAGCCCCCCTAGCTTAAACACCCTTAATGACCAGGCCACTTTTTACAATTCTGCACTACACTACTTTCACCATTTATTGCTCCGTCATGCAACTTACCACCCAAATGAATTTTACCTCCTTTTCTTCTCACTAATAGAGCTTTCATTGGGTGGTATTTCATTGCTGCTGACATTTTTACTTTTTTTGCTATTGATCAAAAATGACCGAAATTGTTGGAAAAAAATGAAATTTTTCACCTTCTGTTGTAATTTTTTTTTTAAAAAACTACATTTCTATATAAATTTTTCTCTAAATTTATTGTTCTACATGTCTTTGATAAAAAAAAAATCCAATAAGTGTATATTTATTGGTTTGGGTAAAAGTTATAGCGTTTACAAATTATGGTGCAAAAAAGTGAATTTCGGCATTTTGAAGCAGCTCTGACTTTCTGAGCGCCTGTCATGTTTCTTCAGGTGCTAGAATGCCAGGATAGTATAAATACCCCCCAAATGACACCATTTTAGAAAGAAGACACCCCAAAATATTCGCGGAGGAGCATGGTGAGTTCATGTATGATTTAATTTTTTTTCACAAGTTAGCGGAAAATGACACTTTCTGAGGAAAAAAAAATAATAATAAAGTTTCCATTTCTGCTAACTTCTGGCAAAAAAATAAAATCTCCCACAGACTCACTATGCCGCTCAGTGAATACCTTGGGGTGTCTACTTTCCGAAATGGGGTCATTTGTGGGGTGTGTTTACTGTTCTGGCATTTTTTTCAACTTTGTATAAAAATAATTAAAAAGTTGTCATTTACAGAGATATTTCTCACACACAGTATGGGTATATGTAAAAATACACCCCAAAACACATTGCCCTACTTCTCCTGAATACGGCGATACCACGTGTGACACTTTTTTGCAGCCAAGTCTACTCCCAAGATAAGGTCAAATCTTGTGAAGTAGTGTTTACTGTTCTGGCATTTTTCAACTTTGTATAAAAATAATTAAAAAGTTGTCATTTACAGAGATATTTCTCACACACAGTATGGGTATATGTAAAAATACACCCCAAAACACATTGCCCTACTTCTCCTGAATACGGCGATACCACGTGTGACACTTTTTTGCAGCCAAGATGCGCAAAGGGGCCCAAATTCCAATGAGTACCTTTTAGGAGGGCATTTTTACGCATTTGGATTCCAGACTTCTTCTCACTCTTTAGGACCCCTAAAATGCCAGGACAGTATAAATACCCCACATGTGACCCCATTTTGGAAAGAAGACACCCCAAGGTATTCCGTGAGGGGCATGGCGAGTTCATAGGCACCACCAGAGGAGCAAGCAGCAGGCATATCAGACGTTGTTAACAAAACTTCTCCCCGACGCGATCCTGTGAGCGCGGGCGGATGCGTCCAGGAGGAATACACCTGCCGCCTGGACGCATCCGTGCATTAGGCGGTCCAGAGGCGGTTAAGGGGTGTCTGTGACCTCCAAAATCAGTTTCAGATTAAGCACACTGCCATGTAGGGTAGATGCCTTGAAACATAGCCATACCTTTCTTGGGTTATGTGCACCAGGCTTCCCCTACATCTTGGCTGGCAGCTCTAAAATCTCAGGGACTCTCGATAAAAAAAAAGGAGGAGGTGCTGGGCAGTGTTATGGCAGAATAATGGTGCGCCGCCCGCAGTGCACTAAAAATCTTAGTTGCATAAAAATAAAAAGAACCATTTCTCAGGATTAGAGGACCCGATTTTCACAAGAAAGGTATGGTTATGTTCCAGTGCACCTACTCTACATGAAGGTATCTTTACTTTGATTTACAGATTTTGGAGGTGACAGTCTTTAAAACTATATTATTGCATTTGGTATCAATAATCATATTTAGCTGCCAATTCTGTTGCAAAATTACCTCCATATTCCCATTGCAAAAGTAGAATATATGTGTAGCTGAGGAAAGGCTGATGTTAGTAAGGAGATCATTTGATAATGCAATCATTATAGTGATTTTCCTCACTTCCATGATAACTTCCCTGCACATTGAAGCCTCACTTTAGTTCACTTGTATACTTAACATTTTTTTGCACAAATCGCCTATTTAACCCCTTCACGGCTGCTATACGGCTATATACGTGCTATCTGCACATACCCCATGCAGATAGCATGTATATAAACATTATGGCAGCTCTTTAACCCCTTCAGGACCCTGCCATTTTTCACCTGTGGTGATAACTTTAAAACGCTTTTAGTTATCCGAGCCATTCTGAGATTCTTTTCTCATCACATATTGTACAGTGGTAAATTTGAGTCAAAATATTTTATTTTTATTTTTAAAAAAAATACCAAATTTACCAAAAATTTGGAAGATTTTGCACTTTAAAAAATTTCAAATTCTCTGCTTTTAAAACAGATAGTGATGCCTCCTAAAATAGTTATTACTTTACATTTCCCATATGTCTACTTCATGTTTGGATCATTTTGTAAATGACATTTTCTTTTTTTGGGATGTCAGAAGGCTTAGAAGTTTAGAAGAAAATCATGAAATTCTTTTAAAAAATTCCAAAACCCACTTTTTTAGGACCAGCTCAGGTCTGAAGTCATTTTGTGAGGCTCACATAATAGAAACCACCCATAAATGACACCATTTTAGAAACTACACCCCTCAAGGTATTCAAAACTGATTTTACAAACTTTCTTAACCCTTTAGGTGTTCCACAAGAATTAAACAAAAATGTAGATGAAATTTTAGAATTTCACTTTTTTGGCAGATTTTTCACTTTAATCCATTTTTTCCAGTAGCAAAGCAAGGACTAACAGCCAAACAAAACTCAATATGTATTGCCCTGATTCTGTAGTTTACAGAAACACCCCATATGTGGTCGTAAACTGCTGTACGGCAGGGTGTAGAAGGAAAGGAACGCTATATGGTTTTTGGAAGGCAGATTTCACTGGGATAATTTTAAGTTGCCATGTCACATTTGCAGACCCCCTGATGCACCCCTAGAGTAGAAACTCCAAACAAGTGACCCCGTTTTGGAAACTACACCCCTCAAGGTATTCAAAACTGATTTTACAAACGTTGTTAACTCTTTAGGTGTTCCACAAGAATAAAAGGAAATGTAGATGAAATTTTAAAATTTCACTTTTTTGGCAGATTTCCCATTTTAATAAATTTTGTTCTGCTAACAAAGCAAGGTTAAACAGCCAAACAAAACTCAATATTTATTGCCCTGATTCTGTAGTTTACAGAAACACCCCATATGTGGTCATAAACTGCTGTACGGCACTCGGCAGGGCGCAGAAGGAAAGGAACGCCATATGGTTTTTGAAAGGCAGATTTCACTGGGATAATTTTAGGTTGCCATGTCACATTTGAAGACCCACTGATGCACCCCTAGAGTAGAAACTCCAATAAAGTGACCCCATTTTGGAAAATACACCCCTCAAGGTATTCAAAACTGATTTTATAAACTTTCTTTACCCTTTAGGTGTTCCACAAGAATTAAAGGAAAATGTAGATGAAATTTTTTTACTTTATCTTGGGAAAAGGCCGTTGTTTTTTTTTACTTGAAACTTTTTTTTTTAAATGGGAAAACTATTTTTTTTACTTTTTTTCACTTTCTGGGACTTTTGGTGGTCTGATCCCCTTTACAATACATCACAATACTTCTGTATTGTAATGCATTGGCTGTAAGTGTATTACACTGTGTAATACACTTACAGCTTCCTGCCTGTGAGATCCATGGGGCTGGATCTCACAGGCTGTCACGGAAGGCAGTTACGATGTCAAGCTGGCATCGGGCTGCCTTCCCTGCCATCGGGTCCCCATCACAGCAGCGCAGGGACCCGATGGCCACCCCGCACCTGGCACTATCCAACATGTGCCGCGGTCAGCGCTGACCGCGGCAGTGTGAGGGTTAATGCGCCAGCATCGGTGTTTTCACTGATACCGGCACATACAGCAGGGGTCCGGCTAGCAGTGACTGCCGGGCCCCTGACGCTGATTGAGCGGGCCAAGCTCCTACACCCGCCTGATCAGCCCGGCGTACATGTATGGCGCTGGTCCTTAAGTCACGTCCACCAGCGCCGTACATGTGCAGTGCGGGTCCTTAAGCGGTTAATACAAGCTCTGCAAAGCGCTTGGATTAAAGCTTCTGCCCCTGGACTGACGCTGTTCACAGTGGGTGACGTGTGTAGGGGAGGTGTTATGTGTTGCTGTAGAGAATGTAATGTGTGTGCTTATGGAATGTAGTGTATAGGGATACCAGTGTGTTGAGTGGATGCAGTGTGTGTGTGTAGTGGATTGCAGTGTGTTTTCGTGTAAGAGATAGAAAGAAGTTTGTGTATAAGGAATGTATTGTGTGTTTCTGAATGTGTGTATGGAATGCGTTGTGTGAATCTGTGTTTGTATGTGTAAGAGCTGCAAGGTGTGTTTCTGTAAGCGGTGCATTGAGTGTGTGTAAGATATGCATTGTGTGTTTCTGTGTGTGTAAGGGATGCATTGTGTGTAAGGGATGCATCGTGTATTTCTGTGTGTGTGTAAGAGATGCATTGTATGTAAGGGATGCATTGTGTGTAAGGGATGCATCATGTGTTTCTGTGTGCTTAAGGGATGCATTGTATGTAAGGGATGCATTGTGTGTTTCTGTGTATGTGTGCAAGGGGTACATTGTCTTTGTGTGTAAGGGTTGCATTGTGTGTGTGATGGATGTCACTCTCTTCTCCCCCCTCTCCCTTGTCACTCTTTCCCCCTTCTTGTCACTCTCATTCCCCCATCCCTCCCTTGTCACTCTCATTCCCCCCCTCCCTCCCTTGTCACTCTCTTTCTCACCCCCCCCCCCCGTCACTCTCTCCCCCTTCTTGTCACTCTCATTCTCCCCTCCCTCCATCCCTTGTCACTCTCATTCCAGTACCAGGCCGGACTGAAAGGAAGTGCACATCAAGTGCACACTTCCTGTCAGTCTGGCTGAGTACAGGAAACAAAAGCTTCTGTACCCGCGGACCCGGACAGAGCTCGGCCACGCTACACCAGAAGGACTGACAGGAGGGAGCGCTGAGCTCTCTATAGAGCGCTCGGGTGGCTGCAGCATGAGGGGGGCCGGCACTCCTGGTGGCGCCCCTCCCCAAGGGGCGCCCTAGGCGGCTGCTTAGTCCGCCTATAGGACGCGCCAGTCCTGCCTGTGCGCAATCTGTGTGCAGTACCTTTAACTTTGCTCTGCATGTGCCGGCCCCTGTTTCCAACTGTGCCTGCCTGTGTAGCCTGCCCCCATCTGAGCTCCCTGTTCCCATCTGTCCCCCCTGTTGCGGTCCTCCTGAATGTGAAGGAGTAAAAAAATAAAGCAAAAGTTGAAAAAAAAAATGTAAAAAGAAAAATAAATAAAAATGTAAATGAAAAAGAAAAAGAAAATAAATAGGCTTTTCACATATCCGCTCATTTATAAGAGATTAAAATTTTTTAAAAATAATATAAACTACTCATAATGGCATCGCTGCGTCCGTAATGACCTGATCTATAAAATGATTATGGTACTAATCTTGCTGTAAAAATAAAAATAAAAAATTATGGCAGAATTGCTGTTTTTTTTGCCTCACCTCCCAAAAAATGAATAAAAAGTAATCAAAAAATCATATGCATACCAAAAATGATATCAATAAAAACTAAAGGCCATCCCACAAAAAATAATCCCTCATACAACTATGGTAAAGTAAAAATAAAAAAATTATGGGTCTTTTGGTGATGCAAAAAAAAGGCGATTTTATGATATAAAAATGGTAATACACGACAAAAAAATTGGTGTTGAGATTTGGTGTTGCCATAACCGTATCAATCCACAGAACAAAATTATCTTAGCAAATATACCACACGGAGAACCCCATAAAAATAAAAATAAAAAGCAACTCAAAAAGTCATTTAGACCCCAAAATTGTACAAGTAAAAATTACAGCCCTTCCTGCAAAAAAACAAGTACTCACACAGCTACATTGATGGAAAAATCTAAAAGTTATTGGTCTTCGATTTGGTGATGCAAACAAAAAAAAATTAATAAGTGATTTTATGATATAAAAGTGGTGGAACATAAATAAAACAATATAAATTTGGTATGGCCATAACCGTATCAACCCACAGAATAAAATTATCATATAAAATATACCACATGAAGAACCTCATAAAAAAATAAAAATAATAAAACACTGGCAAATTTGCAATATAAGCCCACTTCACCTCACAAAAAATTAAAAAGCGATCAAATGTCATATTTACCCAAAAATGGTACCATTAAAAACTACAGCCCATCCCGCAAAAAATGAGTCCCTACACAGCTCAATGAACAAAAAAAAATAAAAAGCTATGGCCCTTAAAATCTATTTCAGCAAATTCCACGTTAGAATATGCATATGCCGCTCCTTTCCTTTTGAATTTTGATGTCTGCTCATAATGCAGTTAACAACCACGTATGGGATGTTGCCGTATTCAGGAGAAAATGGGTAACACATTATGGGGTGCATTTTCTCCTGTTATCCCTTGTTAAAATGAAAAATTTGGGCTTAAGCGATTTTTTCTTGTAAAAAATATAATTTTTCATTTTTGCAGCCATGTGTTTCTAAATATTATGAAACACCTGTGACATCGCAGTGGTCAGTAAACCCCTCAATAAATTATTTGAGGGGTGCAGTTTCGAAAATGGAAACTTTTGGGGGGGTTTAGTGTGCCACGACACCCAAAAGCCATTCCAGCAAAAGCTGCCATCCAAAAACCATATGTTGCTCCTTTCCTTCTGAACCCTGCCGTGTGCCCATACAGCAGTTTACGAACATAATTGGGGTGTTTCTGTAAACTGCAGAATCAGGGTAATAGATATTGAGGTCCGTTTTGCTGTTAACCCTTGCTGTGTTATAGGAAATATTGGATTAAAATGAAAAATCTGCACAAAAACTTAAAATTGTAAAGTTTACCTCCATTTTCCTTTAATTCTTGTGGAACACCTAAAGGGTTAACATAGTTTGTGAAACCAGTTTTGAGTAATTTGAGCGGTGTAGTTTCTAAAATGTGGTCATTTATGGGTGGTTTCTATTGTAAGGCCCTCAAAGAGACTTCAGAACTGAAAAGGTCGGGATTGAAAATCTTATAGAAAATTTTCAAATTTGCTTCTTAACTTCTAAGCCTTCTAGCATCCCAAAAAAATAAAATGTAATTTTTAAAATGATGCCATCATAAAGTAGACATATAGGTAATGTTAATTAAAAACTATCTAATAAGGTATCTTTATCTGCCTTTAATGTGTAGAAATTCAAATTTAAAAATACATTTTTTCCCAAATTTTCTTTAAAAATTGGATTTTTTATAATATAAAGGTGAACCTTATCGACCCAAATTTACCACTAACATCAAGTACAAGATGTCACGAGAAAACAGTCTCGGACTGGCTTGGATAAATAAAAGTATTCTAAAGTTATGACCACATAAAGCGACACATGTCAGATTTGCAAAATTAAGCCTGGTGACGAAGGCGAAAAATGGCATGGTCTTGAAAGGGTTAATATTAGTGTTGATCGAGCATGCTCTGCCAAACACCAGTTCAGCTCGAGCATCTCGAAGCTTGGCACATGGCGGCACTCGGCCGAGTACCGCATGTGCTCGAGTGCAATGCTCGAGTCTCCTCCCCAAATGTTTCTTGGCTGCTATGCAGCCAATAAACGTGCAGGGAGGTACTGACACGTACTGTAATGCCGTAGCCATGTTGGCTACTGGTATTACAATGATTGGCTGGCCGGAACGCGTCATCGGGTGCTATATACTGCTCGCCTTCTTCGGATATACTGTTTTACAGGGTCAGCTCACATGCAGGACCTCACCTACAATCTTTTACAGGGTCAGCTCATCTACAGGCCCTCGCATATAATGTTTTACAGGGTCAGCTCACCTGCAGGCCCTTGCATATAATATTTTACAGGGTCAGCACACCTGCAGGCCCTCACCTAGAATCTTTTACAGGGTCAGCTCACCTGCATGCCCTCGCATATAATGTTTTAAAGGGTCAGCTCACCTGCAAGCCCTCGCATATAATGTTTTACAGGGTCAGCACACCTGCAGGCCCTCACCTACAATCTTTTACAGCGTCAGCTCACCTGTAGGCCCTCACATATAATGTTTTACAGGGTCAGCTCACCTGTAGGTCCCTCGCATATAATGTTTACAGGCCCTCACCTACAATCTTTTACAGGGTCAGCTCACCTGCAGGTCCTCGCATATAACGTTTCACAGGGTCAGCTCACCTGCAGGCCCTCGCATATAATGTTTTACTGGGTCAGCTCACCTGCAGGCCTTCGCATATAATGTTTTACAGGGTCAGCTCACCTGCAGGCCCTCACCTATAATCTTTTACTGGGTCAGCTCACCTACAGGCCCTCGCATATAATTTTTTAGAGGGTCAGCTCACCAGCAGGCCCTCGCCTACAATCTTTTACAGGGTCAGCTCAGCAGCAGGCCCTCACCCCTAATGTTTTAGATGGTCAGATCAGCAGGCCCTTCTTCCAAATTTTTTTGAGGGTCACGAGCAGGCCATCAATAATAATTTTTCATCTAAAATCGATTTTATCTTTGCTTTTGTGCGTATTATTGTCAGTCTGCAAAAGTGTCGTACTACTCGGACAACATCGTTCCTAGCAGCGACCTGGGAGTCCAAGATGCATCCAGACATCCTCCCCATGCTGTTCCTGAACCATTTAGGTGGTGTCAATTTCTGAACCTTTCCTATGAACCAGGCACCCTCCCCTCATCAGAGCAGGGGGTGTCTGGTTTAATGCTCGGTTCCTCCCATTGACTTCCATTATACTCGAGCATTCCGATGTGTTTGGCCCAAGCACCCGAGCACTTTGGTGCTCGATCAACACTAGCTAATATAATAGAAGTTAGAGCTATATACTGTATACTCCAGAGGCTCACAATCAGTGCTTCACAGTCTTTTCACTTATACGCGTCATGCAACATTAACTCAATGTATAATTATGTATGGATAAAAATAGTCTTTATAAAAGCTCAATCATGTGAATGTGCTCTGTAAATGAGCCAACCAGTTATTAGGTAGTAAAACAGAGGACTCCTATGAATACTATACCACCCAGCCTGCCAATTCTAAATTATACAAACTCACTGTATGAAGACATATAATGACATATTACTCTAGACCAAGTGAGTCCCCCTTTAGACTTGTAGACACAGGACAGTCCTACAGAAATTGACACGGTTGTAAAAAATACAAATAAATCAGTAATAGATCGTATTTGGGAATAGATATATCAAACTGAAATCATTTGTAGTATGAAAAACATAGAACAGAATAGATCATAGCACAAGAACATAGAAAGTTTGCACAGAGAATGATGGAATGCTCGGCTTAGTTTATGCTGAAGGTCACCACACACATGAGACTGTCAGCCTTTTTTTGGTGGAACCAGCTAATAATGCATGTATGGAGGGCTCTCAACTTTCCCCTGACAGATTATGTTGGTGGAGAGAAAGGATCAGGTGCATTGACCTTCAATTCTTGAGCCTTTCTCCTGGGAGAGGAGCTGCCTCCAAAAGTATCTGACAATGGGTTTCTCCACTTCCCTACCACCCATTGAATACACATATACACTTGGCCAAACCCAGTGAGGATTTGTATGGTAGAGTTCTGGGGGATAGATGTCGTTCAAAAGAGTGTTCAGCCAACAGCTGTTGAAGGGCCATGTCCACCATTGGAATGGGACCTTAAAGGGGTTTCCATTTTGCAGGTTTCCATCAGCATCCTTTAAAATAATCATTCATGAAGGTAGCTGTAATTTTATAATGTATTTCTTTACACTTTATTGCTATCTTCGGTTCTAGGCTGAGGTCACATGACCATGTCCATGCAGTTCTTTCTTATTTCCTGTGATGTCATGTCCATGGGCGGGGCCGTGATAGAGAAGTGCCTATGTAACTAGCTGGTGGAAGGACCTAAAAACTAGCTGGGCGTTGTGACTGCAACACTGGACATCAGTATACATTTTAACCTCTGTTAAAAACCATAGTAACCTTGGAAAAACTCTTTAAGGCCAGGTTCACAAATAGGAAACAATTCACAGTTGACAGTCTGTTTTTGATGTGATATATAGTACATTAATAAATGATATATAGTATCATAGTATATTAATAAATGATAAATGATCAGGAACAGCACTGTTTCACTAAAGTTTTTCAGGCAACTGTAAATTTTGGTTACTATGAACAATTCCACAGTTTCACTGCTCATATCATTTCATGAAAGCCCCCAAACATTTTTATCTGAGTCAATGGGTTTTCATGATGACACATGACATTTAATGGGAATTTTGTTTTTACCCTTTTACTGCAGCTTTGCACACATATATCGTGCTATGACACTGTTTCCATATACTGTAGTGTAAAATGTCAGATCTAGGAGGGTTCATAGGGTTTATAGCTTCTGGATAGTGCAATCACAATTTGAAAAAAAAAAAAGTACAAATTTAAAGGCATTCTCATTGTCAGCTTCCATAATATTATTAAGGGGGTTGTCTCATCTGGGATATTGATGGCATATTACTAGGATATGCCACCAATGTCAGATAGGTGCGGGACCCCGCCTCTAGCACGCACAACTTTTTTCGTAAGTCCCATACAAATCAATGGAGACTGCACCGCACAAGCGCGGCCACTTTTATTGGACTACTGGAGATAGCCGAGCCATTGCTCTTCTATTTTCAAATAAATGCTATGAATGGACAGCGACCACGCATGAGACACTGTTCACTTCGGGGTTCCTGTTCTGGAGAAAGGTGTGGGTCCTGGAGGTCCCAGAGGTGGGACTCACACCTAACTGACACTGGTGGTATAGATAAGAAAACCCCTTTAAAAAATGACTTTTATTAATACAAACACATAATAAGTAGAGGTAGAGCCCTTTTACAGATTGGGGTCCAGGACTTTCAAGTTATGTTTCTGGCTCTACTGGAAAGGTTTGTGTTTCCAGTTTGGGTTATGTGCATATAACTGGCTTGTGTACATCATGCATTGTGTAGCATCATATTCCTTATGGCACATACTATATCTAATAATCACTTATATATGCCACAATTATATAATAACTAAGGCTTTGTTCACATCACCAAGAAGATTTTTGACGCGGAGACAAAAGTCCTGCATGCACAACTTTTGTCTCCGCTCCAAAATTATCTTCTGAGCGGAAACCTAACGGACCCCATTATAGTCTATGGGGTCCTTAGGCTTCATTCACATCACTGTTATGTGCCGAATCCATTCTTTTAGTTCTCCTACTCCCAAACGGAGCAGGAGAACGAAAAGGCTGAACGGTGATGTGAACTAAGCCTAACCACAATAAATCCTAAATTGTTTTGATGTGTTACGCTTAATACCCAACGTACAGATTCTTCATAACAGACATTTACATTGTGGAGTATGCTCATGGCTACCTATAAGCCCACCTTACACTAGAATAACAACAGTTTTATCTATTCGGTATGACATTCTCTTATTTATCATGAAAAATACTGCACCGTTTCTAATGGTAACACCAGGAAAATTTAAAAAGGTCTGTAGATTTGCTCAGGGTCATGGCTCTCGCAGCACAAGCATTTTTACTGTAAATGTATATTTAACTCCACCCAAATTATTTCAGGAACATAACAAGAAAAAGAGGAAGAAACAAAAAAAGGATATGCATTTTGTTATTTTTTTCTCACCCATTTTCACCCTAAAACTTTTTTTAAGGTGGAGATTTTAAAGGTGGAGATACTATTTTAAACTTTTGTCAGCTTGGTATCATTGGATTTCAGTAAGTCAATAGTTCCATATTTAAAGGGAAACTGTCACATTGAACACGGTGTCTCATCTGCCAGAACCATGCTATAGAGCAGGAGGAGCTGAGCAGAATCATGTATAGTTTGGTGGTGGGGGGCCAGCTATACATTTAAATTCATGCTCATAGATTTAGGAGTCCAGTGGGCGGTCCAATCAGTGATTAACCAATATCTGCATGTAACAACACTAGACTCCAATCATAGAGAGCAGTAATTTTGATCAATATATTTATACTGATTCTATTCCTATAAATCTATATATCAATCTGCTCAGCTCCTTCTGCTCCATAATATCATAACCATAGATTAAACACCAATTTCTTGGGGGCAGGTTTGCTTTAACCCTTTAGTAATCACCAAAATGCCTTTTTATGGCAGTTGCTTTAGGCTAGGCCTCTGCTTTTTTTTTTTACAGAGGCCTAGTCTGTAAGGCTACATTCACATGAACGTATAAGGGTACTTTCACACTTGTGTTAGGTGCGTATCCGTCTGTTATTTGCACAGACGGATCCGCACCTATAATGCAAACGTTTGTATCCGTTCAGAACGGATCCGTTTGCATTAGGTTTAAAGAAAAATGACAAAGTCCAAAACGGATCCGTTTTGATTTACATTGAAAATCAATGGGAAACGGATCAGTTTTCAAATGCACCATATTGTGTCATTGAAAACGGATCCGTTCCCATTGACTTACATTGTAATTCAAAACGGATCCGTTAGGCTCCGCCTCTTCAGACGGACACCAAAATACAGCAAGCTGCTTTTTGGTGTCCGCCTCCAAAACAGAATAGAAGCGGAACGGAGCCTAAATAGCAATAGGATCCAAAAAGTTATGGTCATTATCCACTGAAGAAGGGGACAATCCCGAAACGCGTCTGGGAATACTGACCACCCATATCAACTCTACCAAAGTCCGGACTTAGAACATATTTTACTTTGTTGCAGCTTTGGAAAATTGCGAATAGCGAAAAATGGAAAGACAGGTGTAAGCGCCTGTAAAGACAGACAACAGCAGGCGCTAGGACCCAGCAAGTACCTGCCCTCCTATCCCTCTAGTGCTCCGCGTAACCTCCGGCCACGTGGGATGCCACGTTGGGACCGATACCACGTGGGACGCCAGTGGTACGGGGAGGTCGCATACACGCAGAAGCCGACTGAACCACTACACGCCGGGAAGGAGGTAAGGGGACACCGTCATAGCTAGAGTAACTGTGGACCTGCGCTGTAGGAATGCCATTAATATTTGATATACTGCTAACTCCTTTACAGCAAAAACAACGCCACACACATAGCGGAATTTATAAATAGTACGGTGACTATATTGGGATTGACAATTATTACATCCAACACGAAACAGTGGATTTGGTAGCAGAAGTACATTACACTCTACTCCAATAGTGCACAGGACACTTTATACAGCTAAGCACGGCAGCAGCTTAAAGATATATCGGCAGCTGGCTAATGGTGGATTACTAGAAGCACATTGGAAAACAAATTAATTGTGGACACTATATACAAACGCTAATAGAGCCGCAAACGGCGGAATTTTTGGAGTGTGAGTGAACTGATGTGGTTTTATGAGGAACTTTTAAAAGTTGAAATTGACACATTCAAGTTTACACTGTTTATCACTTTTGCACGGTTTCATGCACTTGCTAGTAGAATGATGCACCTATGAATTGATGTACTGTAATGATTTATGCAATTTATGTATTTTAATAAACAAGCAATTTTAACGTGATCTTATGACCCACTTGGAGCAGTGTGCCCCCTATTGTTTCTTTGAGAATTTTTTGTAATATTGGGGCTTTGGGTGAAAGCCATTGGGTGAGCACCTGCGCATCATTGTCTGGTAACAGAGTGTAGCCACGCGAAAATAATTTTCCTGATTTTACAAGTTACTAAATTGCTCCTTACTAAAGTGTCTGTATAGTTTCTACTTGTATATTAGACCATAACATACCTAACATATTTTGTACAATTTGGACCTTAAAATATCTACAATCTGATTATTTATGTGCTAATATTTAAATGGATATTAAAGGGCAAGAAAAAAAATATCCCAGGGGCTCCACATGCTGTAAAAAAAATAAAGCAATTTATATTCACCCAACCAATTCCCAGCTGCTGCAGTTGTGACAGAGTCAGTAATTATGCTATGGGAGGAGTTAGAGGCATGGCCTAGCATGAAAAAACTGCCATCATGCTCGCTGCACATATTGTCCCTCTGGATTTCACCCAGGATGTCACAGTGGCAGACCTGACTGGAACTCACTTGTGAAGTCATAGTAGCATAACTGACTGGATTTCACCCATGATGTCACAGTAGAAGACCTCACTGGAAATCACTTGTGATGTCACAGTAGCAGACCTGAATAGAACTCACTTTTGATGTAGCAGTAGCAGACCTGACTGGCACTCACTTGTGATGTCACAGTAGCAAACCTGACTGGGAACTCACTTGTGATGTCTTAGTAGCAGACATGACTGGAACTCACTTGTGATGTCATAGTAGCAAGCCTAATGGGAATTCAATTGTGAAGTCACGGGAGCCAACCTGAATGGAACTCACTTGTGATGTCACAGTAGCAGACATGGGGAACTCACTTGTGATGTCATAGAAGCAAACCTGACGGGAACTCACTTGTGAAGTCATAGTAGCAAAACTGACGGGAACTCACGTGTGAAGTCACAGTAGCAGACCTGAATGGAACTAACTTGTGATGTCATAGTAGCAGACCTGACTGGAACTCACTTGTGATGTCACAGTAGCAGACCTGACTGGAACTCACTTGTGATGTCATAGTAGCAAACTTGACTGGAACTCACTTGTGATGTCATAGTAGCAAAACTGACGGGAACTCACGTGTGAAGTCACAGTAGCAGACCTGAATGGAACTCACTTGTGATGTCACAGTAGCAGACATGGGGAACTCACTTGTGATGTCATAGAAGCAAACCTGACGGGAACTCACTTGTGAAGTCATAGTAGCAGACCTGACTGGAACTCACTTGTGATGTCACAGTAGCAGACCTCACTGGAACTCACTTGTGATGTCACAGTAGCAGACCTGACTGGAACTCACTTGTGATGTCACAGTAGCAGACCTGACTGGAACTCACTTGTGATGTCACAGTAGCAGACCTGACTGGAACTCACTTGTGATGTCACAGTAGCAGACCTGACTGGAACTCACTTGTGATGTCACAGTAGCAGACCTGACTGGAACTCACTTGTGATGTCACAGTAGCAGACCTGACTGGAACTCACTTGTGATGTCACAGTAGCAGACATGACGGGAACTCACTTGTGAAGTCATAGTAGCAGACCTGACTAGAAATCACTTGTGATGTCACAGTAGCAGACCTCATTGGAACTTACTTGTGATGTCATAGTAGCATACCTGACTGGATCTCACCCATGATGTCACAGTAGCAGACCTGACTGGATCTAGCATGTGATGTCACAGTAGCAGACCTGAATAGAACTCACTTGTGATGTCACAGTAGCATACCTGACTGGAAATCACTAGTGATGTCACAGTAGCAGACCTGACTGGAACTCACTTGTGATGTCACAGTAGCAGACATGGGGAACTCACTTGTGAAGTCATAGTAGCAGACCTGACTGGAACTCACTTGTAATGTCACAGTAGCAGACCTCATTGGAACTTACTTGTGATGTCATAGTAGCATACCTGACTGGATCTCACCCATGATGTCACAGTAGCAGACCTGACTGGATCTAACATGTGATGTCACAGTAGCAGACCTGAATGGAACTCACTTGTGATGTCACAGTAGCATACCTGACTGGAAATCACTAGTGATGTCACAGTAGCAGACCTGACTGGAACTCACTTGTGATGTCACAGTAGCAGACCTAAATGGAACTCACTTGTGATGTCACAGTAGCAGACCTGACTGGAACTCACTTATGATGTCACAGTAGCAAACCTGATGGGAACTCACTTGTGATGTCATAGTAGCAGACCTCACTGGAACTCACTTGTGATGTTACAGTAGCATACCTGACTGGAACTCACCCATGATGTCACAGTAGCGGACCTGACTGGATCTCACCCATGATGTCATAGTAGCGGACCTGACTGGATCTAACATGTGATGTGACAGTAGCAGATGCAGCGGCCCACCGGCAATGTCTGGGGTATCCCTAGCCCCTTTAGGCGGTTTTTACGAAATATGTCCCTCTTATAGAGCAAGTAATCGTAACGCCAGCTGCGGATAAGAAGCGGAAGCACAGGGCTCCCTTTAGATGAAAGAATGTGCCCAAATGTAGGAAGGCCAGAGTGGTGTTAAATAGGCCACAATATCCCTGAAGATGTTGTGTAGCACGTGTCATGGTCCTCCTACCTTTGGCTGTTTTTGAAATCTCAGGCATGGTGGTCCAAGGCACGTGCAAAGGGGGTTGGTAACTTGGATGATGAATAAGTAGAATAAATGGAGTCTTGGTAAAACGTTGAACAGTTGCTTTACTTGTAATAAACGGTAATACAAACAATTTCCAGACTTGTTTTGGTTTCCAATAGGTTTCAGCAGGCAAATGGCAGGCAATGCAAGCCCAGGAAAGGAAATGCAATAAATATGCACAACCTCCAGTGATAAGGTTGGCTAGGATAAACAGAACCTGTCCAGACAGGACTAGGCCATCTGTTCTCCCCTAGCAGGGGTGAGACTCACTCCTCACACAACCTCTTCCCAGGAGGGGGGAATCTAGACTAATTGCTAACTAGCTAAACTCCTCCATTCCTTCTCTGTCTAGAGGGAGAAAGAGAATGGGCAATCCGGTCTATTCCCTGCAACTAGCACTGCCCAGTGTTTGCGTCTACCTGCTGGCGGACCAGGTAATTACATGAACATTTAACAGTTACAGGAAATACATATGCACATGGTGAAGATAAGTACACTATTGCATTAGATGACATTTATGTTAGCCTATAAGAAATAGTAGTGAGGTGCCAAGGAGTGGTAATGGCACTCCGGAACATTACACAGACCTGAATGTAACTCACTTGTGATGTCACGGTAGCAGACCTGACTGGATCTCACCCATGATGTCACAGTAGCAGACCTGACTGGAACCCATATGTGATGTCACAGTAGCATACCTGACTGGAACTCACTTGTGATGTCACAGTAGCAGACCTGACTGGAACTCACTTGTGATGTCACAGTAGCAGACCTGACTGTAACTCACTTGTGATGTCACAGTAGCAGACCTGACTGTAACTCACTTGTGATGTCACAGTAGTAAACCTGACGGGAACTCACTTGTGATGTCACAGTAGCAGACCTAAATGGAACCTACTTGTGATGTCATAATAGCAGACCTGACTAGAACTCACTTTTTATGTCACAGTAGCGGACCTGAATGTAACTCACTTGTGATGTCACAGTAACAGACTTGAATAGAACTCACTTGTGATGTCACAGTAGCAGACCTGAATGAAACTCACTTGTGATGTCACAGTAGCAGACCTGAATGGAACTCACTTGTGATATCACGGAAGCAGACCTGTGTAACGTAGGTTCATGGCACACTGACTGGAACTTACTTGTGATGTCACAGTAGCAGACCTGAATGAAACTCACGTGTGATGTCGCAGTAGCAGACCTGACTGGAACTCACTTGTGATATCACAGTAGCAGACGTGACTGGAACTCACTTGTGTGTCACAGTAGCAGACCTGACTGGAACTCACTTGTGATGTCACAGTAGCAGACCTGACTGGAACTCACTTGTGATGTCATAGTAGCAAACCTGACTGGAACTCACTTGTGATGTCATAGTAGCAGACCTGACTGGAACTCACTTGTGATGTCATAGTAGCAGACCTGACTGGAACTCACTTGTGATGTCACAGTAGCAGACCTGACTGGAACTCACTTGTGATGTCACAGTAGCAGACCTGACTGGAAATCACTTGTGATGTCACAGTAGCAGACCTGACTGGAACTCACTTGTGATGTCACAGTAGCAGACCTGAATGGAACTCACTTGTGATGTCACAGCAGCAAACCTGACTGGAACTCACTTGTGATGTCACAGTAGCAGACCTGACTGGAACTCACTTGTGATGTCACAGTAGCAGACCTGACTGGAACTCACTTGTGATATCACAGTAGCAGACCTAAATGGAACTCACTTGTGATGTCACAGTAGCAGATATGGGGAACTCCCTTGTGATGTCACAGTAGCAGACCTGACTGGAACTCACTTGTGATGTCACAGTAGCAGACGTGACTGGATCTCACTTGTTATGTCACAGTAACAGACCTGACTGGAACTCACTTGTGATGTCATAGTAGCAAACCTGATGGGAACTCACTTGTGATGTCATAGTAGCAGACCTCACTGGAACTCACTTGTGATGTCACAGTAGCATACCTGACTGGAACTCACCCATGATGTCACAGTAGCGGACCTGACTGGATCTCACCCATGATGTCATAGTAGCGGACCTGACTGGATCTAACATGTGATGTGACAGTAGCAGATGCAGCGGCCCACCGGCAATGTCTGGGGTATCCCTTGCCCCTTTAGGCGGTTTCTACGAAATATGTCCTTCTTATAGAGCAAGTAATCGTAACGCCAGCTGCGGATAAGAAGCGGAAGCACAGGGCTCCCTTTAGATGATGGAATGTGCCCAAATGTAGGAAGGCCAGAGTGGTGTTAAATAGGCCACAATATCCCTGAAGATGTTGTGTAGCATGTGTCATGGACCTCCTACCTTTGGCTATGTATGGAATCCCTGGCATGGTGGTCCAAAGCACGTGCAAAGGGGGTTGGTAACTTGGATGATGAATAAGAAAAATAAATGGAGTCTTGGTAAAATGTTGAACAGTTGCTTCACTTGTAATAAACGGTAATCCAAACAGTTTCCAGACTTGTTTTGGTTTCCAATAGGTTTCAGCAGGCAAATGGCAGGCAATGCAAGCCCAGGAAAGGACATGCAACCAATATGCACAACCTCCAGTGATAAGGTTGGCTAGGACAAACAGAACCTGTGCAGACAGGACTAGGCCTGCAGTTCTCTCCCCTAGTAGGGGTGAGACTCACTCCTCACACAACCTCTCCCCAGGAGGGGGAAAGCAAGATTAATTGCTAACTAGCTAAACTCCTCCTCTCCTCCTCTGTCTAGAGGGAGAAAGAGAATGGGCAATCCGGTCCATTGCCCTGAACTAGCACTGCCAATTGTTTGCTTCCACCTGCTGTTGGACCAGGTAATTACATGAACATTTAAAGGGCTTCTGTCACCCCAAAGTTTTGTTGCCTCACTAAAAAGCTTATAGGGCGATTATTCTAAACATATTCTTGTTAACCGTTTTTGTAGGTTAATTTTGCTATAAAACATTATTTTATAATATGCAAATTACCTTGCTACCAGCAGTGGGCGTTACTAGCTGGTAGTCGCTGCATCGCTTGTAAAAACACTCTCCTGTGGTTGATCAGGCCAGCCGCTCCTCCAGCTGGCCTGTCTCCGTTTAAAATCTCGACCTGCGCCATGCCGTTCTTCAGTCGGCGTAGGCGCACTGAGAGGAGTACGCTGCTCAGCCGCTCCTATCTCAGTGCGGAAGGAGCGGCCGAGCTGAGAGTACTCCTCTAGTGCGCCTGCGCCGACTGAAGAACGGTATGGCGCAGGCGCGAGATTTTAAACGAAGACAGGGCCAGCTGAGGAGGAGAGCGCCGCTGGCCCTGTCAATCAACCACAGGAGGGGCGTTACAAGCGGGATGCAGCGGCTACCAGCAAGTAAACGCCCTACTTGCTGGTAGCAAGGTAATTTGCATATTATAAAATAACGTTTTATAGCAAAATTAACCTACAAAAACGGTTAACAAGAATATGTTTAGAATAATCGCCCTATAAGCTTTTTAGTGAGGCAAAAAAAAAAAAAGGCTTTTGGGGGGTGACAGAAGCCCTTTAACAGTTACAGGAAATACATATGCACATGGTGAAGATAAGTACACTATTGCATTAGATGACATTTATGTTAGCCTATAGGAAATAGTAGTGAAGTGCCAAGGAGTGGTAATGGCACTCCGGGACATTACACAGACCTGACTGGATCTCACCCATGATGTCACAGTAGCAGGCCTGACTGGAACTCACTTGTGATGTCACAGTAACAGACCTGACTGGAACTCACTTGTGATGTCACAGTAGCAGACATGGGGAACTCACTTGTGATGTCACAGTAGCAGACCTGAATAGAACTCACTTGTGATGTCACAGTAGCAGACCTGACTGGAACTCACTTCTGATGTCACAGTAGCAGATGTGACTGGATCTCACTTGTGATGCCATAGTAGCAGACGTGACTGGAACTCACTTGTGATGTCATAGTAGAAAACTTGACTGGAACTCACTTGTGATGTCATAGTAGCAAACCTGACGGGAACTCACTTGTGAAGTCATAGTATCATACGTGACTGGATTTCACCCATGATGTCACAGTGGCAGAACTGACTGGAACTCACTGGTGATGTCACAGTAGCATATCTGACTGGAAATCACTTGTGATGTCACAGTAGCAGACCTGAGGAACTCACTTGTGATGTCACAGTAGCAGACCTGACTGGAACTCACTTGTGATGTCATAGTAGCAGACCTGACTGGAACTCACTTGTGATGTCACAGTAGCAGACTTGACTGGAACTCACTTGTGATGTCATAGTAGCAAACCTGACTGGAACTCACTTGTGAAGTCATAGTAGCAGACCTGAATGGAACTCACTTGTGATGTCATGGTAACAGACCTGACTGGAACTCACTTGTGATATCAAAGTAGCATACCTGACTGGAACTCACTTGTGATGTCACAGTAGCAGACCTGACTGGAACTCACTTGTGATGTCACAGTAGCAGACCTGACTGGAACTCACTTGTGATGTCACAGTAGCAGACCTGACTGTAACTCACTTGTGATGCCATAGTAGCAGACGTGACTGGAACTCACTTGTGATGTCATAGTAGAAAACTTGACTGGAACTCACTTGTGATGTCATAGTAGCAAACTTGACTGGAACTCACTTGTGATGTCATAGTAGCAGACCTGACTGGAATTCACTTGTGATGTCACAGTGGTAGACCTCACTGGAACTTACTTGTTATGTTTCAGTAGCATACCTGACTGGAAATCACTTGTGATGTGACAGTAGCAGACATGGGGAACTCACTTGTGATGTCATAGTAGCAGACCTGACTGGAACTCACTTGTGATGTCATAGTAGCAGACCTGACTGGAACTCACTTGTGATGTCATAGTAGCAGACCTGACTGGAACTCACTTGTGATGTCACAGTAGCAGACCTGACTGGAACTCACTTGTGATGTCACAGTAGCAGACCTGACTGGATCTCACTTGTGATGTCACAGTAGCAGACCTGACTGGAACTCACTTGTGATGTCACAGTAGCAGACCTGACTGGAACTCACTTGTGATGTCACAGTAGCAGACCTGACTGGAACTCACTTGTGATGTCACAGTAGCAGACCTGACTGGAACTCACTTGTGATGTCACAGTAGCAGACCTGACTGGAACTCACTTGTGATGTCACAGTAGCAGACCTGACTGGAACTCACTTGTGATGTCACAGTAGCAGACCTGACTGGAACTCACTTGTGATGTCACAGTAGCAAACCTGACTGGAACTCACTTGTGATGTCACAGTAGCAGACCTGACTGGAACTCACTTGTGATGTCACAGTAGCAGACCTGACTGGAACTCACTTGTGATGTCACAGTAGCAGACCTGACTAGAACTCACTTGTGATGTCACAGTAGCAGACCTGATTGGATCTCACTTGTGATGTCACAGTAACAGACCGGACTGGAACTCACTTGTGATGTCATAGTAACAAACTTGACTGGAACTCACTGGTGATGTCATAGAAGCAAACCTGACGGGAACTCACTTGTGAAGTCATAGTAGCAGACCTGACTGGAATTCACTTGTGATGTCACAGTAGCAGACCTCCCTGGAACTCACTTGTGATGTCACAGTAGCATACCTGACTGTAAATCACTTGTGATGTCACAGTAGCAGACCTGACTGGAACTCACTTGTGATGTCACAGTAGCAGACCTGACTGGAACTCACTTGTGATGTCATAATAGCAGACCTGACTAGAACTCACTTTTTATGTCACAGTAGCAGACCTGAATGTAACTCACTTGTGATGTCACAGTAACAGACTTGAATAGAACTCACTTGTGATGTCACAGTAGCAGACCTGATTGGAACTCACTGAATGAAACTCACGTGTGATGTTGCAGTAGCAGACCTGACTGGAACTCACTTGTGATGTCATAGTAACAAACTTGACTGGAACTCACTTGTGATGTCATAGAAGCAAACCTGACGGGAACTCACTTGTGAAGTCATAGTAGCAGAGCTGACTGGAATTCACTTGTGATGTCACAGTAGCAGACCTCCCTGGAACTCACTTGTGATGTCACAGTAGCATACCTGACTGGAACTCACTTGTGATGTCACAGTAGCAGACCTGACTGGAACTCACTTGTGATGTCATAGTAACAAACTTGACTGGAACTCACTTGTGATGTCATAGAAGCAAACCTGACGGGAACTCACTTGTGATGTCACAGTAGCATACCTGACTGTAAATCACTTGTGATGTCACAGTAGCATACCTGACTGGAACTTACTTGTGATGTCACAGAAGCAGACCTGACTGGATCTCACCCATGATGTCACAGTAGCAGGCCTGACTGGAACTCACTTGTGATGTCACAGTAGCAGATCTGACTGGAACTCTTGTGATGTCTAAGTAGCAGACCTGATTGGATCTCACTTGTGATGTCACAGTAACAGACCTGAATGAAACTCACGTGTGATGTCGCAGTAGCAGACCTGAATGGAACTCACTTGTGATGTCACGGAAGCAGACCTGACTGGATCTCACCCATGATGTCACAGTAGCAGGCCTGACTGGAACTCACTTGTGATGTCACAGTAGCAGATCTGACTGGAACTCACTTGTGATGTCTAAGTAGCAGACCTGATTGGATCTCACTTGTTATGTCACAGTAACAGACCGGACTGGAACTCACTTGTGATGTCATAGTAACAAACTTGACTAGAACTCACTTGTGATGTGATAGAAGCAAACCTGACGGGAACTCACTTGTGAAGTCATAGTAGCAGACCTGACTGGAATTCACTTGTGATGTCACAGTGGCACACCTGACTGGAACTCACTTGTGATGTCACAGTAGCATATCTGACTGGAAATCACTTGTGATGTCACAGTAGAAGACATGGGGAACTCACTTGTGATGTCACAGTAGCAGACCTGACTGTAACTCACTTGTGACGTAACAGTAACAGAAGTGACTGGAACTCACTTGTGATGTCATAGTAGCAAACCTGACGGGAACTCACTTGTGAAGTCATAGTATCATACGTGACTGGAATTCACTTGTGATGTCACAGTAGTAGACCTCACTGGAACTCACTTGTGATGTCACAGTAGCATACCTGACTGGATTTCACCCATGATGTCACAGTAGTAAACCTGACTGGAACTCACTTGTGATGTCACAGTAGCAGACCTGACTGGAACTCACTTGTGATGTCATAATAGCAGACCTGACTAGAACTCACTTTTTATGTCACAGTAGCAGACCTGAATGTAACTCACTTGTGACGTCACAGTAACAGACTTGACTAGAAATCACTTGTGATGACACAGTAGCAGACCTGACAGGAACTCACTTGTGATGTTACAGTAGCAGACCTGTGTAAGGTAGGTTCACGGCACACTGACTGGAACTTACTTGTGATGTCACAGTAGCAGACCTCACTGGAAATCACTTGTGATTTCACAGTAGCAGACCTGAATGGAACTCACTTGTGATGTCACAGTAGCAGACCTGACTGGAACTCACTTGTGATGTCACAGTAGCAGACGTGACTGGATCTCACTTGTGATGTCACAGTAACAGACCTGACTGGAACTCACTTGTGATGTCATAGTAGCAAACTTGACTGGAACTCACTTGTGATGTCATAGTAGCAAACCTGACGGGAACTCACTTGTGAAGTCATAGTAGCAGACCTGACTGGAATTCACTTGTGATGTCACAGTAGTAGACCTCACTGGAACTTATTTGTGATGTTACAGTAGCATACCTGACTGGATTTCACCCATGATGTCACAGTAGCAGACTTGACTGGACCAAACACGTGATGTCACAGTAGCAGACCTTAATGGAACTCACTTGTGATGTCACGGTAACAGACTTGACTGGAACTCACTTGTGATGTCACAGTAGCATACCTGACTGGAAATCACTTGTGATGTCACAGTAGCAGACCTGAATGGAACTCACTTTTGATGTCACAGTAGCAGACCTGACTGGAACTCACTTGTGATGTCATAGTAACAAACTTGACTGGAACTCACTTGTGATGTCATAGAAGCAAACCTGACGGGAACTCACTTGTGAAGTCATAGTAGCAGACCTGACTGGAATTCACTTGTGATGTCACAGTAGCAGACCTCCCTGGAACTCACTTGTGATGTCACAGTAGCATACCTGACTGGAACTCACCCATGATGTCACAGTAGCAGACCTGACTGGAACTCACTTGTGATGTCACAGTAACAGACCTGAATGGAACTCACTTGTGATGTCATGGTAACAGACCTGATAGGAACATACTTGTGATGTCATGATAGCAGACCTGACTGGAACTCACTTGTGATGTCACAGTAGCAGATCTGACTGGAACTCACTTGTGATGTCACAGTAGCAGACCTAAATGGAACTCACTTGTGATGTCACAGTAGCAGATCTGACTGGAACTCAATTGTGATGTCATAGTAGCAGACCTGATGGGAACTCACTTGTGATGTCATAGTAGCAGACCTGACTGGAACTCACTTGTGATGTTACAGTAGCATACCTGACTGGAACTCACCCATGATGTCACAGTAGCGGACCTGACTGGATCTAACATGTGATGTGACAGTAGCAGATGCAGCGGTCCAACCGGCAACGTCTGGGGTATCCCTTGCCCCTTTAGGCGGTTTCTACGAAATATGTCCTTCTTATAGAGCAAGTAATTGTGACGCCAGCTGCGGTTAAGAAGCGGAAGCACAGGGCTCCCTTTAGATGATGGAATGTGCCCAAATGTAGGAAGGCCAGAGTGGTGTTAAATAGGCCACAATATCCCTGAAGATGTTGTGTAGCACGTGTCATGGTCCTCCTACCTTTGGCTATGTTTGGAATCCCAGGCATCGTGGTCCAAAGCACGTGCAAAGGGGGTTGGTAACTTGGATGATGAATAAGTAGAATAAATGGAGTTTTAGTAAAACGTTGAACAGTTGCTTTACTTGTAATAAACGGTAATACAAACAATTTCCAGACTTGTTTTGGTTTCCAATAGGTTTCAGCAGGCAAATGGCAGGCAATGCAAGCCCAGGAAAGGAAATGCAATAAATATGCACAACCTCCAGTGAAAAGGTTGGCTAGGACAAACAGAACATGTCCAGACAGGACTAGGCCATCTGTTCTCCCCTAGCAGGGGTGAGACTCACTGCTCACACAACCTCTCCCCAGGAGGGGGAAAGCTAGATTAATTGCTAACTAGCTAAACTCCTCCTCTCCTTCTCTGTCTCCAGGGAGAAAGAGAATGGGCAATCTGGTCTATTCCCTGCAACTAGCACTGCCAAGTGTTTGCTTCCACCTGCTGGCGGACCAGGTAATTACATGAACATTTAACAGTTACAGGAAATACATATGCACATGGTGAGGATAAGTACACTATTGCATTAGATGACATTTATGTTAGCCTATAAGAAATAGTAGTGAGGTGCCAAGGAGTGGTAATGGCACTCCGGGACATTACACAGACCTGAATGTAACTCACTTGTGATGTCACGATAGCAGACCTGACTGGATCTCACCCATGATGTCACAGTAGCAGGCCTGACTGGAACTCATTTGTGATGTCACAGTAGCAGACCTGATTGGAACTCACTTGTGATGTCACAGTAGCAGACCTGATTGGAACTCACTTGTGATGTCACAGTAGTAGACCTGACTGGAACCCACTATGTGATGTCACAGCAGCTTACCTGACTGGAACTTACTTGTGATGTCACAGTAGCAGACCTAAATGGAACTCACTTGTGATGTCACAGTAGTAAACCTGACTGTAACTCACTTGTGATGTCACAGTAGCAGACCTAAATGGAACATACTTGTGATGTCACAGTAACAGACCTGACTGGAACTCACTTGTGATGTCATAATAGCAGACCTGACTAGATCTCACTTTTTATGTCACAGTAGCAGACCTGAATGTAACTCACTTGTGATGTCACGGAAGCAGACCTGACTGGAACTCACTTGTGATGTCATAGTAGCAAACTTGACTGGAACTCACTTGTGATGTCACAGTAGCAGGCCTTACTGGAACTTACTTGTGATGTCACAGTAGCAGACCTGATTGGAACTCACTTGTGATGTCACAGTAGCATACATGACTGGAACTTACTTGTGATGTCACAGTAGCAGACCTAAATGGAACTCACTTGTGATGTCACAGTAGCAGACCTGACTGTAACTCACTTGTGATGTCACAGTAGTACACCTGACTGGAACTCATTTGTTATTTCACATTAGCAGACCTAAATGGAACTTACTTGTGATGTCACAGTAACAGACCTGACTGAAACTCACTTGTGATGTCATAATAGCAGACCTGACTAGAACTCACTTTTTTTGACACAGGAGCAGACCTGAACGTAACTCACTTGTGATGTCACAGTAGCAGACCTGATTGGAACTTACTTGTGATGACACAGTAGCAGGCCCTTTAAAGAGTAATGATGAGGGAGTTACAGAGAGCGATGAGGAGAAAGCAAAGCTGTTAAATATTTTTTTCTCCAATTTCTCTTCTGACCCAAGAAGAAGTTCAACAGTGACTTAAGAAGATTAAAATAGACAAATCGCCAAGACCGGATGGCATACACCCCCGTATCCTAAGGGAATTAAGTAATGTTATAGCCAGACCCTTATTTCTGATATTTTCGGACTCTATACTGACAGGGAATGTCCCACATAGCAAATGTGGTGCCAATATTCAAAAAGGGTCCAAAAACAGAGCCAGGAAATTATAGGCCGGTAAGTTTAACATCTGTTGTGGGGAAACTGTTTGAAGGTTTTCTGAGAGATGCTATCTTAGAGGATCTCAACAGAAATAAGCAAATAACGCCATATCAGCATGGCTTTATGAGAGATCGGTCTTGCCAAACGAATTTAATCAGTTTCTATGAGGAGGTAAGTTCTTGACTTGACAGCGGCGAATAAATGGATGTCGTATATCTGGACTTCTCAAAAGCATTTGATACTGTACCACATAAAAAGTTAGTATATAAAATGAGGATGCTCGGACTGGGAGAAAATGTCTGTAAGTGGGTAAGTAACTGGCTGAGTGACAGAAAACAGAGGGTGGTTATTAACGGTAGATACTCAGATTGGGTCACTGTAACTAGTGGGGTACCTCAGGGGTCAGTATTGGGCCCTATTCTCTTTAATATATTTATTAATGATCTTGTAGAAGGCCTGCATAGTAAAACATCAATTTTTGCAGATGACACTAAACTGTGTAAAGTAATTAACACTGAAGAGGACAATATACTGCTACAGAGGGATCTGGATAGATTGGAGGCTTGGGCAGATAAGAGGCAGATGAGGTTTAACACTGACAAATGTAAAGTTATGCACATGGGAAGGAATAATGCAAGTCACCCGTACATACTAAATGGTAAAACACTCGGTAACACTGACATGGAAAAGGATCTAGGCATTTTAATAAACAGCAAACTAAGCTGCAAAAAGCAGTGTCAGGCAGCTGCCGCCAAGGCCAATAAGATAATGGGTTGCATCAAAAGGGGCATAGACGCCCGTGATGAGAACATAGTCTTACCACTTTACAAATCACTAGTCAGACCACACATGGAGTACTGTGTACAGTTCTGGGCTCCTGTGAACAAGGCGGACATAGCAGAGCTGGAGAGGGTTCAGAGGAGGGCAACTAAAGTAATAACTGGAATGGGGCAACTACAGTACCCTGAAAGGTTATCAAAATTAGGGTTATTCACTTTAGAAAAGACGACTGAGGGGAGATCTAATAACTATGTATAAATATATCAAGGGTCAGTACAGAGATCTGTTCCATCATCTATTTATCCCCAGGACTGACGAGGGGACATCCTCTGCGTCTGGAGGAAAGAAGGTTTCTACACAAACATAGAAGAGGATTCTTTACGGTAAGAGCAGTGAAACTATGGAACTCTCTGCCTGAGGAGGTGGTGATGGTGAGTACAATAAAGGAATTCAAGAGGGGCCTGGATGTATTCCTGGAGTTTAATAATATTACAGGCTATAGCTACTAGAGATGGGTCGTTGATCCAGGGAGTACTTCTTTCCTCTGGATCAACTAGCAGGATGACAGGCCGAACTGGATGGACAGATGTCTTTTTTCGGCCTTATGTACTATGTTACTATGTTACCTGACTGGAACTTACTTGTGATATCACAGTAGCAGATCTCACTAGGAAATCACTTGTGATGTCACAGTAGCAGACGTGAATAGAACTCACGTGTGATGTCGCAGTAGCAGACCTGACTGAAACTCACTTGTTATGTCACAGTAGCAGAGATGGGAAACTCACTTGTGATGTCACAGTAGCAGACCTGACTGTAACTCACTTGTGATGCCACAGTAGCAGACATGACTGGATCTCACTTGGGATGTCACAGTAACAGACCTGACTGGAACTCACTTGTGATGTCATAGTAGCAAACCTGACGGGAACTTACTTGTGATATCATAGTCGCAGACCTGACTGGAACTCACTTACGATGTCACAATTGCAGACCTGACTGGAACTCACTTTTTATGTAACAGTAGCAGACCTGAATGGAACTTACGTGTGATGTCACAGTAGCATACCTGACTGGAACTCACTTGTGATGTCATAATTGCAGACCTGACTGGATCTCACATGTGATGTCATAATTGCAGACCTGACTGGATCTCACATGTGATGTCACAGTAGCAGACCTGACAGGAACTAAGTTGTGATGTCACAACAGCAGACCTGGCTGGAACTCACTTGTGATGTCATAGTAGCAGTCCTGACCCTTACCTCCCAAGTGTCATTCTTCTGGAGGAACAGTCCCTCTTTTTGACCCAAGTCCCTCTCTCCCTCTCCCTCCATAAATGTCACTCTTTTTGACACTGGGAAATAAAGTCACTAAATTGCTCCTTACTAAAGTGTCTGTATGTTCTTTACCTGTATATTAGACAATAACTTCATTATTTTGTGTAATTTGGACCTTACAGTATCTATAATCTGATTATTTATGTGGTAATATTTAAATGGATATTAAAGGTCAAGAAAAAAATTGTCCCACTGCTGTATAAACATAAAGGAGTCAGTAATTATGTTTTGAGCAGAGTGAGAGGTAAGGTCTAGTATGTAAAAAAACTGCTGTCATGCTCACGGCACATATTGACCTTCTTTGCGATTTCTAAAAGTTGGGAGGTACGCATTTATCCCTTACATGTCACAGCCAACAGCAAATGTGGCATCTAAATGGTTTCATAGAGAGAGGGCTCATCTGCACTCCTGTGAATAGGAATGCATGGTGCTGGTGCCTTTGCCTGCCATCTGGGAAGTCTAAGGGCAGGTTCACATCTCTTTTATGTGTACACCAGAATGGTGCATATGGCTACATTGACAGAAAAATGAAAAGGTTCTGGCTCCTGGAATGTGACAATGGTACAAAACAGGTGCAGGTGTCAGCTATATTACATACTCTCTTCCAGGATTGGAATTAACCCATTAGATGCTGCAGTCATCTAAGTGGTTAGAGAGAGGTAGGGGCCTTTCATGATGTAATCACAGGGTGATGATGGGCTGCCATGGCAGTCCTGGGGCCTAATAGTAATCCTCAGGACTGCCATGTAAGGATGTCTCTTAGGCCCTGCCTTTAGTAGTGCCTAAAAGGCATTCTGTCAGTTTTACTGAAATTGACACAATACACTGCAATACAGAAGTATTGCCGTGTATTATAGGGGCGATCAAAAGATCACAGGTTCAAGTTCCACACTGTTTATTCCACCTCCTGAAAAAATAATCATAATAAAAGTTCTATAATACATTAGTTGCACCCCAAAATGGTGCCAAAATACAATTCCCACAAATAAAGAAGCCTAGATAGGCCATGTCCATAGGAGATTAAAGGGGCTCTTTACTCTTTCATTATTGATGACCTATCCTAACTGACCAGTACCCACTGCAGTCAGCTGTTTCAGAGTAGTGGATGTAACTGCAACCCTGCTTCCTTTTACTTCAATGGGAACAGCACTGCAGTTACAAGCTCCATCCACTACACCAGGCATGCTCAACCTGCGGCCCTCCAGCTGTTGCAAAACTACAACTCCCATCATTCCCGGACAGCCTACAGCTATTAGCCTACAGAAGGGCATGGTGGGAGTTGTAGTTTTACAACAGCTGGAGAGCCGCAGGTTGAGCATCCCTGCTCTACACAATGGACAGAGCTGTGTAGTTGTCTACTCTGAAACAGCTGATCGGCTGAGGTGCAGGGTGCTGGACCCTCGCTCATCAGATATTGATAGGCCAAAAAATAGTAAAACAGTGGAGAACACCTTTAAAAGGAATGCGTCATCAGAAAATGACCTATTTAAAACACGTTTTTCTGTTAAACATATTTCATTTATCATTTTTGGTTCATTTTTTTTTTCCATCTCACTATATTTAAAAAATGTATATAATCCTGCCATTTTCACACTGGCCACTAAGTCTAATAATAGGTCATGATTTTCTGTTCTGTACAGGTCACTTTTCAGTAACTATCTTGTTATCATCACAGGCAGAATTACAATGATGAACACCTCTGTATAGACAACACAGGATCTAGCATTCACAATAGGTGATATTATAGCTCGCTTGCCTAGAAAACTCAGATTGTATTTACCTCGCTCCCTGGCACCCGCGACACTTCTGATGGCCGCACGGCCGCCGCTGCATCTCCCTGTCGTGTGGATGAAAACTTCCAGCGATGGGGGGCAGCCAATAGCAGGCCACAATGGAGACGAGCCTCCCTAGCATCACGGGTGACACTAGGGAGGCTTGTCCCCATCACGGGGCTCGGGCATTTGGAGAGACATTATAGGGGTTGGATAATCCCTTTAACATATTTTAGGTCTAGTGGCCAGTGTGACAACTGCATGACTATATACATTTTTTAATATAGATAGGGACATGGAAAAAAAACACCATTAATTGAAAAATATATATGTTTAACATAAAAACGGATTTAAACAATAGGTGATTTTCTGATGACACATTGCCTTTACGGACATGTCCAATTCAGCATCCAGAAGGAAGAGCAGATACAAAATGTGTCCTTCTCTCTGAAGGACCCGACACATCTGTGCATCGCATGGGCTGCTCATTCACATATGCACAGCATGTATATATGCACCACACACATATACTGTCTGTAAGTAGTATCAACATTTCATTTCCATTGGTCACATGTGATCCTCATAGATATACGAGCTACTAGCTTAGTGGGGTGTCTGGAAAACTAGGTTGAACTTTACATATCCTGGTAGGAATCCTGAATACACCCTCTATTTCCCTGGATGGTTTATGGCTTTTCTGGCATGTGAGTTCAGGGGGATGTTACACACATGTTTGCAATGTGGAGTATTTTACTAGTTCTGTACAGTATGCAGATGAAGCTGTTGCCTTGGGGTCTATGGGAAGTTCTTGTGGTTGATAGACATTCAGCTTTTAACTTTGTTCTTTAATTGGAACAGCATGTATAAAGTGAAAATTGCCATCTTTATTTCCAGGGGCACACTGGATGAAAGGTTAGGGTATTTAAAACAAGATTCGGTCAGTCCCTCGAGGATTAGGCCTGACAAAATGTGTGGGAGACAGTTGATAGCGCTGATAAAAGAGGGGCCCATCAGATTTTAAGAAGAATAATAGTACAAGTCTTGGCCATCCTCATTAGTCCCATGGATTGTGAATGAAGCAGCAGCGCACATGCAAAACCCCTGGTTCATTCCTGTGATGGGCGAAACCCCCAGCGATCACTTATCTTGTGGATTGGTGATCACTCCTTTAGGCCCCACGCACACGACCATATCCGTTTTATGGGTCACAAATTGCAGATCTGCTAAATACAGATGCGGCCTCTGTGCCGTTCGCATTTTATTTAGGGACTCATTGTTTTCAATGGGTCCGTGGCCTGCACTTTGCGGACATAGTCTATCTCTTTGCGGAATGGGCATATGGATGCAGAAAGTACACGGATGATCCATGTGTTTTCTGCATGTGTGTTCTGCTAAAAAAATAGACCATGTCCTATGCTTGTCCACAAAATGAGAACGCATTGAAGTCAATGGGTCCGCAAAAAATGCAGATGCAACATGGACCACATCTGTATTTTGCGAATCCACAATTTGCGGATTTGATGCGGGTTCTTAAAATCAGCCATTATTGATCAGTAACTGATGGCATATTTGGCTAGGAGCTGCATAGGGTGTTTGCCCCCCCCCCCTTCTTTATACATTGTACGACCTTCACAGTAGTTTTGTACAGATGTGTGCCCCCTCACAGTAGTTATGCCCACAGTGTGTCCTCTCACAGTAGTTATGCCCTCTCTGTGCCCCTTTTACAGTTATAATGCCCTCTTTGTGCCCCCTTCACAGTAATAATCCCCATTATGCCCCCTTCATAGTAATAATCCCCATTGTGCCCCCTTTATAGTAATAATGCCCTCTGTGCCTGTTTCACAGTAATAATGCCCATTGTGCCCCCTTAATAGTAGTAATGCCCTCTGTGCCTCCTTCACAGTAATAATGCCCATTGTGCCCCATAATAGTTGTAATGCCCTCTGTGCCCCCTCCATAGTAGAAATCCCCATTGTGCCCCCTTCACAATAATAATTCCCTCTGTGCCCCCTTCACATTAGTAATTCCCTCTGTGCCACCTCCATAGTAATAAAGACCTCTGCGTTTCTGAAAATAAATATGAAAAATCAAGTTTTTGTACTAGCCCATGTGATTATCTTCTCTGTAATGACTGCATGAAACTGTTCTGCTTCCTCGTGCCTCCGGTCACACTCAGTAGGCAGGTGTACAGTATGTGTGAATCTTCTGAATGTCTTGGTTCAGTCACTTCCCTCCTACATCGGCAGGCATGACACACTCTCACGTGTTATGTGACATCTGATATGATCATTGATCCATACAATAATTGTGTTCATTTTGTGATATGCGCCAATCTTTCTTTATAAAAGCAGTTTCCAAATATAAATGTATAAATGGTGGGAACTTAACGCCTGTGACCCCCCAATAACTGTTAAAATGAAGGGACTTTCACTCATAAATTGAATGCCATGACCCCTGAGCAACATATAATTTCTTTTCATTTTTTGGAATTCAGTTAAATAAATAATTAAACACGTGAATAAAAAAATAAAAACATTAAATCAATAATAAATAAGAACATGTTTAGGTCGATATAAATGTTTAACACTGTTTAGATTTTTTTATCCCCTTTTCCACTGAGTTATTTTATAAGTTGACTCTATATATCACTTGTCCTTAAAAGTTAGGCTGGGTTCACACCTGATGGTTTCCATTTTCCTGATGGTTTCCATGGTGTCCTGTTGCATCTTGGCAGCAGAAAACAGAAAACGACAGAGAGCTGAATCCATCATAAGACAGATAACAACAGTGCCTGATAGACCCCATGGATGCAAATGACACTATTCATAAAAACAAACTTACCACTAATAAATAACGACAGACACAGCAATATGGAATAAAATGGCCGCAATGCTTTATTAGGGGTATACCAATAAATAATAATCTTTAATAAATAATTAAAACCATAAATTTAATTGCTCAATAACCACTGTAAATTTCCATAATGACAGCAATAGCTGAGTGACACAGCCCCTCAAAAAAGCAAAGCGACAAAACCCAGAACTTTGAGGAGGGAGGGCAGGGCGACGCTCCGGTCTTCTGAACACTGGCCCAGAAGCACCGCCGGACCCTCAATATAAGGACCCAAGCTTCCCACCGCAGGAGCAACTACCAATCAGGAGCTCAGAAATCTCTCTCAGCAACGGATCCACCAATCAGATGTCATCTTGGCTGTCACAGGTAAACTGGAACAAACCAGCTGATTGAAGTAAAAAATCCTGTCAGAGAAAGAGCGGGAAAACAAAAAGGGGGGGGGGGAGAGAGAAACAGAACAAAAACTGACAGACTACATACCCTAAAATTAGTGTCATTGCCCCCATGTGTCCCCCAAGCTAACCGCTCTGGGGGGCCCGTACATTTACTTATAAATGGGGTTCTTTGGTTTCCAGCATGATGTCTATCATGTAACCACAAAACTAGCAATAAATGCTGCGCTATTTTGTCCAGAAAATTTTACGGAGTTTGCAACGGAGGCTTCCGACACAGATGTGGACATAGCCTAACGTATGGAAGTCATTTAATACACATTACACGTTAAACCAAAACATACCTCAACCATTTCTATAATTTTCCCGTCTGTTTCATGTAATGCTGAACATATGATGGACAATTAATAGTCTCCTTGGATTATAGTTACCAGATCAGTCCTAGAAATGTACTGATACATAGAGATTTCCAATTCCAAAGATATAGATATACTGATAGAGAAGGGCTGGGAACAGTTTCATATACATATATGTAAATGCTTCTGGGGCTTTTCACAATTGAGTAACCCTTTAAATTTAATCCAGAAAATGAATGAATTAGCATACTTGAGCCAATAAACACAAGAAAAACACATGACGTAATGAGTTGTTGTTAGGGCCTGTTCACATACACTCATGCCCAAAATTCGCCAGTGCAGTGGCTTCTGCCTCCCATTCATTTCAGTGGGAGGCAGCGGTAAAGATCACTGAGCAGTAACTTAAAGCTGGAGCTGTGCTGAGAGCGGACATGTCCCACAGCTCCACTATCGTTAGTGCTGCTTCCGATTGAAATGAATGGCCAAAATTTCGGCATGGGTGTCCATGGCAAAATTCTGCTGGCAAAAATGCTGTTTGGAGCTCCAATGGGGATTCCCAACTAATACACCATGTGTGAACCTGTGCTATTCTCTCACACCAGTTCCTTTTTTTTCGATTCACGTGTCACGGTCGCAGCAAACATGTGAGTCGCACTGCGACACCATTCATTCCTATGGCAGCCCGCTATACTGTGATACTTGGTAGCGACACATGTAGACGTACCCTATTACAGCTCTGCACCTCTTTGGTAATGAGGAATACATACACTCAGGCTCGGACTGGCCCACAGGGGTACAGGGGAATCCCCCGGTGGGCCCCTGAGCAAGGTGGGCCCTAGTCTCCCACCCCCTGCACAAGTGGCACATAAGACATTAGATTTACTACACTACATACATATATTCAATGTACAGCACCTCAACCAGCCGATGTTGATATAAAAAAACTTGTTAGATGATTTATTATATTTGAATGCATCCGTACGGTGGGCCCCCAAAATACATTTTACTGGTGGGCCCTAGACACCCCAGTCCGACACTGCATACACTGCTGGCAGATCTTGGGGATGGGATTTGGTGAGCACTGATGTATGTGACTAGAGATAAGCGAATCGAAGTTGACGAAGTGGAATTCGATCCAAATTTTAGGCTTTATTCGATTCGCACCGAATCCTAATTTCCTCGCGATTTGTGGTAACTAGGGATGAGCGAATCGACTTCAGATGAAACATCTAAAGTCGATTCGCATAAAACTTAGTTTCAATACTGTACAGAGCGAACCCAAGTTTGGGAAATGTTTTTTTTACAGTATAAATCAATTTCTGAAGTTATTATGCAAAGTCTCACGAGATTTCGCGTAGTAATAACTTCAGCTCATCAGAGCCAATACATTTTAATACTGTACTAGGTATTCGCTCCGTACAGTATTGAAACAAAGTTTTATGCGAATCGACTTTAGATGTTTCATCCAAAGTCAATTTGCTCATCCCTAAGTGGTAACGAATCTCAGTTTTTCCTAAAATGGCTGCTGCACATGTTAGGACATGGAGCAAGGAACTCTGGGAAGGGGGGATCACCTAAAATGCCATGCATGCAGCCAATCAGCAGCCAGCCAGCCCTGTGATGTCACAGCCCTATAAATAGCCTCAGCCATCTTGGATTCTGACATTTTCCAGTGTACTTAGTGCAGGGAGAGATGTCAGGAGGTGCTAGGGACAGTGCTAGAAAAGACTTTATTGTGCTGAAAAAACAAATTACAAGTTCAGGGAAAGATTATTCAAGGTGTAGGAAAAGGAGAGGGAGGAATCATTCCACAGCATTTATGTAGAACAGGGTTCAGTAGCGGAGGTTACAGCCTGGGTAATAGGAACAATCCTATTACACCTTGCTGCACTGACTGGGGATCTAAATTGCCATTATGCAGCTCTGTAATTCCAGCAAACCGTTCTTGTTATTGGAGTACAAGTGCTATTTGATATGGCCATTGACAGGGTTTATTACAAGGAAATATTTCTATGTCTTATTTGCCCTTGTGCGGTGCAGTTATATGTTCTAAGCATTTTTTTGCTTGTATTAGTGGGAAAAATTTGCTTATTAGTCGTGGTGTGGTGAAGTGCGAAATTTATAGCCCCTTTTGGCATGTATTAGTGGCAAAAAAATATATATATTTGGTGTTCAGTGGTGCAGTTATATGTTCTAAAGCCCTGTATTAGTGGCAAAAGAAAAATATATTTGCCGTTCAGCGGTGCAGTTATAAGTTCTAAAGCCCTTTTTGGCGTGTATTAGTGGCAAAATAAAAATATATTTGCCGTTCAGCGATGTAGTTATATGTTCTAAAGCCTTTTGTGGCATGTATTAGTGGCAAAATAAAAATATATTTGCCATTCAGCGGTGCAGTTATATGTTCTAAAGCCCTTTTTGTTGTGTATTAGTGGCAAAAGAAAAATATATTTGCCGTTCAGCGGTGCAGTTATAAGTTCCAAAGCCCTTTTTGGCGTGTATTAGTTGCAAAAGAAAAATATATTTGCCGTTCAGCGTTGTAGATTTATGTTCTAATGCCCTTTTTGGTGTGTATTAGTGGCAAAAGTAAAATATATTTGCCGTTCAGCAGTGCAGTTATAAGTTCCAAAGCCTTTTGTAGTGTGTATTAGTGGCAAAAGAAATATATATTTGCCGTTCAGCGGTGCAGTTATAGGTTCTAATGCCCTTTTTGGTGTGTATTAGTGGCAAAATAAAAATATATTTGCCATTTAGAGGTGCAGTTATATGTAATAAAGCCTTTTGGGGCCGTGTATTAGTGGCAAAAGAAAAATATATTTGCCGTTCAGCGGTGCAGTTATATGTTCTAAAGCCCTTTTTGTCGTGTATTAGTGGCAAAGGTAAAATATATTTGCCGTTCAGCAGTGCAGTTATAAGTTCTAAAGCCCTTTTTGGCATGTATTAGTGGCAAAATAAAGCTATATTTGCCGTTTAGTGGTGCAGTTATATGTTCTAAAGCCCTTTGTGCCGTGTATAAGCGGTGCCGGCAAAAACACGTGGGACGCCACGGTCGGCGGAGCAAGAGTACTCCTTCGGGAGACCGCTCCGGTTCCGGTGAAAACACATGGGAAGCCACGGTCGGCGCAGCGAGAGTACTCCTTTAGCAGCTAACTGTAAGTGAACTTCTCTCTAAATAACAAGGTGCATGACAAGTGAGGCCCCGATAGTAATACATATAATGAATGAAAGCCACTAACTACATCTGCCGGCAGTACAATATGCCAGTAAAGACTGAGACAGGGGCGTAACTACCAGGGAAGCAGGGGAAGCAGCTGCTTCGGGGCCCGGGCAAGCACCTGTTGTCCTCACTTCTCTCCTCCCCTGGGTAATCAGCACGTGTCCTCACTCCTCTCCCAGTCGCTAATTACACAGTGAATCGCACTGTCCTCTTGCCCTTGTCTATTTAAAACTTATTTATTCTTTTTTTCAGAAAAGCTTGCCTTGGGGATCGAACCTGCGACCATTAGGTTCAAAGGCAAGACACTTATCCACATGGCTATATCAGCTGGATAGCTGGATAGCTGGATAGCTGGATAGCTGGATAGAGCTGGATAGAGCTGGATAGAGCTGGATAGAGCTGGATAGAGCTGGATAGAGCTGGATAGAGCTGGATAGAGCTGGATAGAGCTGGATAGAGCTGGATAGAGCTGGATAGAGCTGGATAGAGCTGGATAGAGCTGGATAGAGCTGGATAGAGCTGGATAGAGCTGGATAGAGCTGGATATAGCTGGATAGCTGGATAGCTGGATAGCTGGATAGCTGGATAGCTGGATAGCTATAAATAAATAAAAAAAAAAAAAAAAATAAAAAATAAAAAAAAAATAAAATAAATAAATAATAAATGACCTCTAGATGTGGAGAACTTTGATAGTGTATCCATACACATTACAGCTGCACCAGCACATTGTATATGGATGTAGCAGAGCTTGGTGTGTTGGGGCAGCTGTAATGTGTATAGATACACTATCAAAGTTCTCCTTATCTAGAGGTCTTATTTTTTTTTAGCTACCTGGCTATGCAGCTGATATAGCCTTGTGGATAAGTGTCTTGCCTTTCATCCTAATGGTCACAGGTTCGATTCCCCTCACAAACTTTTCTGAAAGACAGGATAAATGAGGCTTGCCTAACATGACAAGTATATGTGTTGTTGTTTTTTTTTTTAAATACTGGACTTTTACTTTACTGCCACAGGGGAGGAGGGGCTATTGGCACTATGATATTGGCAAATGGGGGGAGATAGGCACTTCATATTGGCACACACATTAGGGGCAGGGGTAGAGGATGGCACTATGATATTGGGATGGGGGAAGACAGAGGCACTTGATATTGGCACATTATAGGGGGCACTATGGGGAGAGAAGCACTATGGGGGCATCTGGTGCTATATGGCTGGCTACTGGCACATTATAGGGTGGGTTTATATGGCTGACTACTGGCACATTATAGGGGGTTATATGGCTGACTACTGGCACATTATAGGGGGTTATATGGCTGGCTACTGGCACATTATAGGGGGGCTGGGGGCTATATGGCTGACTACTGGCACATTATAGGGGGGCTATGTGGCTGGCACATTATAGAGGGGGAGCGAAACGCGCGGGTGGGGGGCCCAATACAAAAATTTGCTGTGGGGCCCAGTCATTTCTAGCTACGCCCCTGGACTGAGACTTACCACCGGAGACATACTTAAAATATTTAAGGAGGTGGTCAACTTTTGGACACTGGTATGCATCTGGAGTGATGTACATGAAAAACGCAGCGTGAATTGACCTGAAATCTGCAACATATTTATGATCTTGTAGAAGGCTTCCACAGTAAAATATCTATTTTTGCAGATGACAGTAAACTGTGTAAAGTAATTAACACTGAAAAGGACAGTTTTCTGCTACAGAGGGATCTGGATAGATTGGAGGCTTGGGCAGAGAAATGGCAGATGAGATTTTACACTGACAAATATAAAGTTATGCACATGGGAAGGAATAATGCAAGTCACCTGTACATATTAAATGGTAAAACATCCGGTAACACTAACATGGAAAAGGATCTAGAAAGGATCTAACAACAAATTAAGCTGCAAAAATCAGTGTCAGGCAGCTACTGCCAAGGCCAATAAGATAATGGGTTGCATAAAAAGGGGCATAGATGCCCGTGATGAGAACATAGTCCTACCACTTTACAAATCCCTAGTCAGACCACACATGGAGTACTGTGTACAGTTCTGGGCTCCTGTGAACAAGGCAGACATAGCAGAGCTGGAGAGGGTTCAGAGGAGGGCAACTAAAGTAATAACTGGAATGGGGCAACTACAGTACCCTGAAAGGTTATCAAAATTAGGGTTAATCACTTTAGAAAAAAGATGACTGAGGGGAGCTCTAATAACTATGTATAAATAAATCAAGGGTCAGTACAGAGATCTGTCCCATCATCTATTTATCCCCAGGACTGTGACTGTGACAAGGGGACATCCTCTGTGTCTGGAGGAAAGAAGGTTTGTACACAAACATAGAAAAGGATTCTTCATGGTAAGAGCAGTGAGACTATGAAACTCTCTGCCTGAGGAGGTGGTGATGGTGAGTACAATAAAGGAATTCAAGAGGGGCCTGGATGTATTCCGGGAGTGTAATAATATTACAGGCTATAGCTACTAGAAATGGGTCGTTGATCCAGGGAGTTATTCTGATTGCCTGATTGGAGTCAGGAAGGAATTTTTTTCCTCTTAAGTGGGGAAAATTGGCTTCTGCCTCACAGGTTTCTTTTTGCCTTCCTCTGGATCAACTTGTAGGAAACAGGCCGAACTGGATGGACAAATGTCTTTTTTCGGTCTTATATACTATGTTACCTTGTTGGACCCTCGCTACTGGTTTAAAATGGGGGCATTTTTTACACCCGCTGAGAGGGAGGACAAACTGAACTACTATAGAGACATCCTATGTAGTCAGTTGGCCGCTGCCTATCTGCGCCATCGTCCATCCTCTTGCAGGTCTGACCGGGGTGGCCCTTTGCGCTCACGTTCCACTGCCATGACTGCTGGGAAGGGGTGGGGTGACAGGAGCAGTACCAGCTCCATCAGCAACAGCCTGAGTCTAGAGTCGCTGATGACCAGCTTTCTTTACCTGCATAGTGAAGAAACTATTCACCAGCAGGTAGACATAGAGCAGAACCTGAACCAACAGGTGGTGGCATACTTGGACAGCACCCTGCCACCCCAAGTTGAAGATCTGCTGGACTACTGGGCAGCCAAACTGGATTTTTCGCTGCAACTGGCAGAGTTTGCCCTGGAAAATGTGCAGAGACTGACCTTTGTCAAGATGAATCAGGCGTGGATCAGCCAGGATTTCCACCCACCAATGCCTGATGCATTTAAACTAGATCATCCATGGTGCTACACCAACTCTTTGACAAAAAAGATAGTTTTCTTCTGCCTACCTGCCTCAGCTACTATTCTGATGCTGCCACCCGCCTGATGCCACACATCTGATGCCAAGTGCTCCTTATTTCACCCATCATCTTCAGCTGGTACTGGTATTGCCACCCACCTCCACACTATGTCACCTTGCCACTCCGTGGCCTCCTGATGCTGCTGCCACCTCCAAACGATGTCACCTTGCCACTCTGTGTTCTCCTCATGCTGCTGCCACCTCCACACTATGTCACCTTGCCACTCTGTGGTCTCCTCATGCCTCTGCCACCTCCACACTATGTCACCTTGCCACTCTGTGGTCTCCTCATGCTGCTGCCACCTCCACACTATGTCACCTTGCCACTCTGTGGTCTCCTCATGCTGCCGCCACCTCCACACTATGTCACCTTGACACTCTGTGGTCTCCTCATGCTGCCACCTCCACACTATGTCCCCTTGCCACTCTGTGGCCTCCTGATGCTGCTGTCTCCTCCACACTAAGTAACCTTGCCACTCTGTGGCCTCCTGATGCTGCTGCCACCTCCACCCTATGTCACCTTGCCACTCTGTGGTCTTCTCATACTGCTGCCACCTGCACACCATGTCACCTTGCCACTCTGTGGCCTCCTGATGCTGTTGCCTCACACTGTCATTGTGCCACTCTGTGGCCTTTTCCTGATGCTGCTGCCTCCACCTCCACACCGTCATTGGGACACTCTGTGGCCTCCTCATGCTGCTTCCACCTTACCACTATGTCATAGGGCCACTCTGTGGACTTCTCATGCTGTTCCCACCCTCCCCACACCATGACTGGGCCACTATTTTGCCTTTCAGCATGGCTGACATCATCATTTATTTGACCCTTCTTTTCATTCCATTCAGGTGTCATCTCTGTTTTGGATCCACTCCTGTTTTATTTGGCATTAGCAATACTGATGGATTACTGACCAAATGCTGACTGGAGTGAAGGCGGATGCTCAACAGACAAGCTTACTGCTGACACCCTCTCCATTCAGTCGGGGGGCTCTACTTGTATAAGCGTTTAATAGAACAGGATCTGTTGACATCTATGTGGAATCCGCTGACGACAGTATAAAAGGAGAGCGCTTCTTTTTGGCGCTAACGTCGACCTGTAAGGCTGAGTTCATACTTGAGTTATTTGGTCAGTTTTGGCCCCGTGACTGCCCAAATAAGTGAAGTGTGCAGTGATTCTTAGAGTGACGCCTGTCATCTGCATGTCATACTGACACACAGCATTATTTCACTACCAGAGCAGACCTATGCATGTTACTGCAAGGCACAGTGTTCTACACCACTATACAGGCTCTCTGCAGCCAGGAAATAGCCGTTTTATAATGCGATTTGCTGCGAATAAATTTGGAAAAAAACTAATTTTTTCAAAAAATTTGGCGAGCCAGCTAAATCGAATTTTTTAAAAAATTCGCTCATCTCTATATGTGACTCTCTGCATCACTCACCTGGACAATACATTTCTTTGAAAATCAGATTCCTGTAACACAGGTTTTTGTAGAATTCCCTTCTAATAGTGAAAGTAAAAAGTACATTTAAAGTAGTAATCATAACGAGAGATCAAAGCAGAGGACGTGGGACGGCACCCGCCTGTAACTTACACTTTTCACACTGGAATCTCCCAGTACTGGTAGTATCTGAAAAGTCATCACCTAGTGCAAGATGACATCGCTGCACCTGAATGTAAAGTGCCTACTGACTAGTTCTGCAACTTTTCAGAAAGCAAATACCTAGAAAATACCCTCCCTCCTAAAGAAGATCCTGTAATTGCAGCTTCACGCTGCTATCTCTACATCTTTAGCCATCTTGATGTGCATCAATGTGATTACAATATAGAAGAATGCATAGGACCTCATTATTCAACATAACAATACATGGATTTTTTTTAGATCTGTTCCTAAAACCTCAATTGTTTTATTAGGCTGGATTCACACGTCCGTTTAACACGGACGTGAACTGTCCGTAGGAACCTGAGCTGGATTCCTGCTTAGAGCAGGAGCGCACGGCGTCATTGGTTGCTATGACGCCGTGCACTTCCTGCTGCCGCTGTTGTACAGTAATACACTGGTATGATCTATATGAGTGTATTACTGTACTGCAGTGGCGGCAGGGAGCGCACGGCGTCATAGCAATCAATGACGCCGTGCGCTCCTGCTCTAAGCAGGAATCCAGCCCAGGTTCCTACGGACAGTTCACTTCCGTGTTAAACGGACGTGTGAATCCAGCCTAATATGTTTTCTGGAGCCTGAGATTCCAAATACCCAGCGAGTTTATGTCTGAACTTGTGCTTTAGTCACCCATCTCTCAGGCAAGGAGAAAACGAACCACATCCTGAGCTTTTCACCTCAATTTCTGTGATGAATAAAGAAATTAGGCAAAAAAAAGGTATGACAGCACTCACACCCTTCTCCAAGACGCTGAGATGCGTCTTTCTTAAATTAAAGGGTTTAGCCATTTTTTTTTTACAAGGGAAGCTCTACCCTCAGGATAGGCCATCAGTATCTGATCGGCTCTGTTTTGACACCCCACCTATCAGCTGTCTCACAATAGCTTTGGGGGCTGGGAGACAGGCACCAAAACTACACAGCTCTATGCTCTGTGTGGTAGATAGGGCCGGTTAATGCACAACTGTTCCTATTGAATTGAAAGGGAGCAGTGCTACAGCAACCAGCTCCATCCACTACACCGTGGACTGGACAGTGCAGTTCTGGTGCCATCTTTCAGTGCTACTATGAAACAGCTGATTGGTGGGGGTATGGGATGTCAAATCCCACCATCAGATAATCCTGAGGTGAACCCCTTTAAAACAAGTCTGTGAACATCCGTGCACTTTGTAAATATAGACATCTTAGGCCCCTTTCACACAAGCGAGTATTCCGCACGGGTGCAATTCATGATGCAAACGCATTGCGCCCGCACGGAATCCGGACCCATTCATTTCAATGGGTCTGTGTACATCAGCGTTGGTTTTCACGCACTTGTGCGTTGCGTGAAAATCGCAGCATGCTCTTTATTGTGCGACTTTCACGCAAGGCTGGCCACATAGAAGTGAATGGGGCTGCATGAAAATCGCGTTGCATTCGCAAGCAAGTGTGGATGCGATGCGATTTTCACGGATGGTTGCTAAGAGATGCTGTTTGTAAACATTCAGTTTTTTATTGCGCGTGTGCAAAACGCAATACATCGCATTGCACTCACGAGATAAAAACTGAACAACTGACCGCGATCGCAAACAAAACTGAATGTACTTGCTTGCGAAATTGCGCATGTTTAACTGAATGCATCTGCAACGCATCCGGACCTAATCCGCTCACGCTCGTCTGCAAGGGGCCTTATAGTCCAGTGGAGTAGTGGCCACGTGGCAATACTCTTCATTGGAGTATGTTTAATAGGGGACACTTAGCACCCACTGTTTCTACCTCTCTGGGGCATCTAGAATGCGGTGAATAACTTGTAAGTCTACCAAGCTGTTCTATACGACTCCCAATTATCAGGACACACATACTACTAATCTGTGTCTCATTATTTCAAAAAGGCAGTCTCATCACTCTGACGCAGTGTGGTCAGTAGACATCATCTCCATCTTTTCATCCTAGCGCTGATAATAGATATCAGTGCAAGTCTTGGAAGATACATGATTCCTCTTATGCCAGAGATAATAGGAGTTGCAAGAAGCTACACGCAGCTTAGGGGGCAATGCATGGCTGGCACTACAGACTTGGCTGATATTTTTATAGGGTTGAAGCCCAGTGCTAGCCTGAGGAGGTGGTGTATGACTGGTATTGACTGGTATTGCACTGCCCTCTCAGGCTCTGAGTCATTTTGCCTAGAGGAATCTGTTAAAGGATAGTCTCATTTGATACATTTCTTGCATACCTCTTGGAACCCTGTTCATTACTCTGGAGAGCATGAGGTGAGGTGTAGAGATGGACATGCCTGCTGAGCTCTCAATTGTAGGTTTTGGGAGTTGCAAAATCCTTTACTGTTTCTTTGATAGGTGGGATTTCTAAAACTTGAACCCCTTTAATTTACGGCATATGCTGTCAATATAACCATAGGTATCCCAGATGAAGGTTCATTTACTTTTGGAAGTGGTACAATATGGCAGTGTGGCCCTTGAACAAGAGAAGGTTGTGTACCTCTGCTCTAGATGATGCTGTGCTTCATAAGAAATATACTATATGGAGAAAAATACTGTGACGCCTACACATTACAAGAGCTTTTATGGCATCCCATTCTACATCCATTAATATGTAGTTGTTCCCCCTACCTTTGCAGCTAAAACCGCACCACTCGTCTGTGGGAATTTACCCATTCATCCAGAAGAGCATTTGTGAGGTCAGACACTGATGTTGGATGAGTGGGCCTGGCTCACAATCTCTGTTCTAGTTAAACCCAAAGGTGTACAATGGGGTTGAAGTCAAGGCTCTGTGCAGCCAGTCAAGTTCTTCCACACAAAATGGACCAAACCATGCCCTTATGGACCCAGCCTTGTGCAATGTGGTAGTCATGCTGAAATAGAAAATGGTCTTCCCCTAACTGTTCCCACAAAGTTGGAAGCTTACAATTTTCCAAAATGTATTGATATGCTGAAGCATTAAGCTTTCCCTTCACTGGAACTAATGGTACTAGGCCACCACCCCTAAAACACCATCACTTTATCCTGCCTCCTCCAAACTTAGGAGTTGGCATAAAACAGTCAGACAGGTAACGTTCTCCTGGCATTCATCCATCAGACGAGAAGTGTGATTCATCCCTCCACAGAACATGTTTCCACTGCTCCTACGTCCAATGGTGGCGTGCTTTACATCACTCCATCCAACTCTTGGCATTGTGCTTGGTGATGTAAGGCTTGCACGCAGCTGCTCAGCCATGGAAACCAATGCCAGATTTTGTGCTGATGTTAATGCCAGAGGGGGTTTGGACTCTGCAGTTATTCAGTTGGCAGATCAATGGTAACTTTAATGCACTATGTGCCTCAGCACACGGCAGCCCCGCTCTGTAACTTTCTGTGGTCTCCACTTTGGCCCGAAATGCTTCAGTTTTGCAAAAATCGCACTTATGGTTGATTATGGAATATTAGGAGGGAAGAAATCTCATGAACTGGCTTATTGCAACACTGTCATGTTATTACAGGACCATGCTCTAAGGCCTAATGCACACAGGCCATTTTTCATCCAATTTTTAGCACATTGACGCATTAATTTCTATGGGGCCATGCACACATCCATATTTTGGCAGATTCTTATGTGGGTACTTTTTTTTTTTTACTGTGTTTCTACTTTGAGTAAATCAGTCTGAACAACCTCTGAATATAAACTCTTATCTTATACTCTGTTTGACCATCACTTTTAGACTGCTACTCAAGAAGTTGTTCCTCTTTGCGCTCGGTGGAGGGCTTTAGCAAGGGATTCGAATCGCTGTTTCAGGTCCTCCTCACCTCCTCCCAGCCTGTCTATCGGTGACGTGCAAGCAGTGTGTGCTTCATTGCCATTGTGACGCCTCTGTGGTTTCTCTAATTTTCCACTTCCCCTAATCAGACACTTCTGAGAGTTTCAGCGTTTTCTTCTACTGTAATAGGTTTCTAATCAGTAAGACCAGGAACTGAGTGGTTTGCAGTGTGCTTGTTGTCTTAAGATATAGGGGGCAAACCAGGCAATTTTACCTACATACAAATAAATGTATTCTTCCTGCAATAACAGTAACCACTGAACTAATTGCTTAACTTTACCCACAACATGCACTTCTAAATTATTCACAGCTTGTCTGTTTCTAAAACACCTAAGGGAGCAAACCGAAAGCTCATTGCTGTTCGAAAGAAAGAAAACTGCAATTTTCCACCAATATATGGTACAGCAAATTGCTTAAACAGCAACTCAATAATGCATGCAATTAATGGAAATGTTCCCTATAGGCGCTACTAGAGTGTTATCAAACTCACCTTCCCGCTTGCCACTGTGCACTAGGGATACATGGGCCCTTGCTCTCCAATTGCTTGATAAGAGCCATAGAGCACCTTCTCCATATTTCATCTAAACCACCAAGAGTTGCATTTCAGGCTATGATGGCCCAAGAAAGTTGAAAATATTGTAAACCTAAGGCCCATTTATGAGGATTAATCACCTCTAAATAGTCTTAGGGTCCATTGCTCCCGCAGGTCTTGGATCTCCTTGCATGAATATCTGGTTTGATTGACCACAGCTGTAACATCACCCATGTGTCATGTCACTGGGTCATGTGATGCATCGGGGACACGTCAGTACTGTAGCCAGTTTATTGGTTGCAGCGGCCAAATGACCCAAGACAAACTAAGAGGGAGCAATGGAGGCGGGACCCACAAGCAGGGATCAGGTAAGTGTGACTTCCCCCACTGGCCCAGCCACACTGGGGGCAGGGTCAATTTTGCAGAAATAGTCCTCAGGGGTAAACCCCTTTATTGACAAAAAATTCACATCTTCTCAACAAATGCTGTATTCACCACCAAAGGAGTTTTCCAGGATTTAGATATTGATGACCAATATAGTCAGAATAGGTCATCAAAATCAGGCTGGTTGGGCAGTCTCACATCTGGCACCTTCACTATTGATCTGTTTCAAACAACCACTGGTTCTGGAAACTATACAGTGGAGAAAGCTCAGCCCAATGTGTTGGTTTCCAGCTCTGGAATACTGGAGCTCCACTGCCATTAACTTTATTGGAAGCTGAGATGCAGTACCCTAGCATGGCCACTACACAGGAACGAAGCCATTGGTTTCCAGCGGCTGCTTGAAACAGCTGATCGGTGGGGGCCCAGGGAGTTGAACCTCCACTGATCTGATATTGATGACCTATCCTAAGGATAAGCCATGAATATCTAAGTCCCGAAAAAAAAACTTTAAGCACTGGTGCATATATAACCACTAAGGATTATCCTTTCTATCCTACTCATTAAGAAAAGCCACATATATGTTAATAAGCATTTCTAACTGTACTAAGACTGTCATTATAATTTCCAAAGTCTAGTATTTGCTAAATTGGCACCATTGTGCATGGGCATGTCCTTCCTGTAGACAGCAGGTGAAAACTCTACATGGTAAATAATCTAAACGCTATGTCTAATCATCAAATTCTGAATAATCTCTAAATACATCTAAAACCACAGTATTGTGAGTATTTTTTTCAGTTCAGAAGTCACATAAGGTGAAACTCAGATTGAGTTTATTAAAACAGATCATTGTTGTTTTATGGTAATGAAACGGAATAGGAAGTGCAAAGTCTAACCCATGACGACGACGTTGAAATAAGACTCGGCGTTGACAAATAGATTAAAATAGCAATCTTGTATTATCACAGACGAGGCAGTATAAAAGGGCATGTAAGCATAAAAAAGCAATAGTCATGGTTTAAAGGTGCAAGGAATCAAAAGTTAGAAAATATGCAGGCGATAACAAACGTGTTACATTCCAGTAGAGTAAAAAATAAATAAAAAATGGGGTGAAATCAATTAAAAACATTTCTATTCAAAATGTAAAAAAGGCAATCAAGATCAAATTCACATAGACAAATCCAATATTACAACAAGAGCACCCTTGTAGCAGTTGCATATGTATACCTCTCCATGCGCTTTGGCTTATTATCTGACAACGATCCAGTTATTGGAGGATAACCATGAGGTAGTATTGCATAGCACCTACAGAGGATGTATGCTATTGTATGAAGTCACGTAGGAAGGTGACCTATGTGGCTGTTACATGACATACAGGAGATCTGTTCTTCTTAGACCAAAAGAAGGATCTAAGCTGAGCACAAGAATGCGGGAAAACTTTCCTAAAGACCTCAAACCACAGATACCGTCCGTGTGCATTTTGAATCTTTTCTAACAGATATCGATTGACATGGCTATTCTTATCCGCTATACGGACCAGAATAGGATATGTTCTATCATTTGCAGAAAAGCCACATATATCCGAAAATAAAAAGGATGTGTGTAAGTCCCCATAGAAATGAATGGGTTAGGGCAGGGATGCCCAACCTGCGGCCCTCCAGATGTTGCAAAACTACAACTCCCAGCATGCCTGGACAGCCTACAGCAGGGCATGGTGGGAGTTGTAGTTTTACAACAGCTGGAGGCCCGCAGGTTGGGCATCCCTGGGTTAGGGTGTTAGCTGCAAAAATTGCAGTAATCACATGGAAGAAAAGTGTGGATGTGTACATGAGGCCTAATATTGTCCGCTTCCTCTACCTAGTGCCGAGATCTGCTGCTCCTTCTGATCTACTGGTGGAAAAGAGCCTTACAAATAACCAAACCCTGAGTGTATACGGCAGTGTGAAAAGGACATCTATGCAGGCGATTGCGCAGGAGATATCACCTATAACAAAACATTACATCAAGAAGGGACCCAATACCAAATGCTGGGTAAGTAATGCAGTTCCTCAGTATGTGGTGTCTAAAACCACTCTAAGGGTGGTATCACACAGGTTTTTTTGAGCCAAAGCCAGAATTGGGTTCGGAAGGGAATGTGAACTATAAAGGACTTATACTTCTGGCTTGGACACAAAAAGATGTGTGATACTACTTTTTTTTTTACCAAGTAGCACAAGTTAGCCATGAGGTCCATGCTAGATGTCCATACCTGCACACCACTAACCCTGAATATACAGTTCACCAGGTGACACCGATAAGTTCATCAGTGAAGAACCTTTTAAAGGTCTCATTCCTATGACCGCAATGTGGGCACATTATAGATTGTGGGTCTAATGATCCAAACTTACAGCATCCCATGATGGCTGGGCCAGGATTTAAGACTAATTCAGATGCTTAAATCCGCCCAACATTACAGACATCTGAATGAGGCATGTCCTCAGCAGTATATTGCAAGCACAAGTGGACTTGCACGCTCTTTGAGGACATGGCATGAAAACCACTGGAGGGGCTATAGTATAAGGCAAACTTGGCTAACATTAGATGACAGATTCAGCCAATGTATGGAACCATTGATGGTTCAGGTAAACCACTTGGTTAAATACTCAAATTACAAATATCATGCTGTTCCTATATATCTAGAACCAGAACATGGAAAATCATGAGGTTGATTGCTCACTAGTGGACTCCTGTATGACCTGATGCAACATACCCAGATTCAAACAAACAAGTGTTACAAAGTACAGTTTATCCTATAATCATATTATGCCAAATGAATCATTTCTGTAATATACATTGCATACGCGATTAACCACTGCTACAAGCAGCTTCCCTGATTTATAGAAATGTTCCACATACGTCAATTGCTCACAATACGTGTGACCATGTGTTGGGATTCAAAGCAGCTTCCTCTGCCTTCTCATGGGGGCTGGAGGTCTTAGTCATTTGGAACAAGCCTCAAGATGCCTCAAGCACTTTATTCAGAGATATTCTGTGGGTCTGGACAAGGTTTCTTTCATGTCTTTGTAATTTCTACCTATGATGGAGTGAAAAATTATGTAAAGAAATAAAGGCAGTGGATAGGGAACATACTGACAATCCAACCAGAGCAGATCCTAATGAAGAACATACTGTATCAGAACCAAGCTGTAATGATAATCAAATAGATGTACAAAGGAAAGACTTCAAAGACACTGCTAAGTATTAGCATGCTGCCCAATATCTAAGGGGTGGCTTGTAGATTATGAATCTAAACCGAAAATCATGGAGAAGTAGTGATTTTTAGGCTGGGTGAAGTGCAAGGGTTCTTCAACAAAAGCAATGTGCAAGAATTCGGCCCAGCTGTCCCAGCAAGTGCACAGCATTTCTGCCTTCACTGCATGTGCTGGCTTGGTCTATCACCTGCGTGGATTGAATTAAGCACATGTCTTCTGAAATTCAGACAAGATTCCAAAAGACGTTTCCATGGCGGACCACTCCTATGACAACATACAGTCATGGACAACTATGTAGAAATGCAAGGGAGGGGGCTCACAAAAATTTCTGGCGTACAAAATATCTGAGATTAATAAAATGAGATAAATATAGCAGTTAAGATACTGTACTGAGGTGGATCCAGTTCCAACAGAACTTCAGAAGAGAAGGGCATGGACCCGATTATAGCCATTTCCTGGTGTTAAAGGGATTCTCAGGAAACTTAAACCGCAATAAATTAATAGAGCTCCTAATAACTTCTAAGGGTGTGTTCAGACGGAGGTTCTCAATGGGAGGCTGTGCCGCAGTTCATGTAGCACTGGATTTTTACCACGTTCTCAAGACCGCAACCAAGAACGTATAGGTCCATTACCGCATGGATCCCTCGCAAAGCTGCAGTGGGAGCCTGTTTGCAGTTGAGCTCCACTCAGTGGAGCTGAACCTAGAGCAGGTCCACATGAATCCCATGGCAGAAACCTCAGTGCAGCGGCTTCTGCCGTGGAATACGTGGCGGATTTTGTTGCAGACAGGTTCCTTAATAAAGTTTTGGAAGCCAAAAAAAAAACCTGCATCTGTCCTTAATACTTTCATTTTATGATGCACTCCTGGCTTTGGCTTACAAAACTGCATCAGGAAACCTGATCATATGGCCGTGCCCTAACATTTAGAGCAATTTCAGACAACCAATAAACAGCACTATTATAGCGTCTATATTCAGACTATCAGCTCGCAGTTTTACTATGGTCACCTTTGATCAAAGCTTCTTGGTGCCCATGTTAAAAACAAAAAAAAAAAAAAAAAAGCACTATACCATGTGATTTTTTTACTGGGCACCTCGCAATCTGTTGTGCTATTCTATGCAGCTAAAAAACAATACAAAAAAAAAAAAGTGCTCTTGGCATCTGTTTAATAGATGGCATATGTGCAAAGAAATGCTCCCGTTCCAACGATAAAGACGCAACGTGAAAACGAGATCTTTGCAAATAATCCGCAAGGTAGTGGCAGGTTAAAAAAGCCAATCTGCGGGTAAAATAATTCACAGCATGTAGATGGAAATTGGAAACTCTCAGACTCTCACCATGTTCAAAACAACTGTAAAAGTTTAATCTGAAAAGGTCACGGAATATTAGAGGAATGACCCATCTTAGGCATTAGGGTCTAGGGTTGAGCGAACTTGTGTTTTTAAGTTCGGCATACAGGTTCAGGTTATCCAAGAATCCAGTTATGAATACCGCTACCACGGACCATAACGGAATTCTATGACGGCATGCACCACGGAAGCCTATAAGAGGCATTCTGTATTGCATTCCGTCATAATAGAAGTCTATGGCCAGCATAGACTTCTATTATGGCGGAAAGCCTCATAGGCTTCCGTGGTGCATGCCGTCATACAAATCGGTTATAGTCGGTGGTAGCGGAATCCATAATGAGATGCTTAGATAACCCGAACCTGTATGCCGAACTTGAAAACACAAGTTCGCTCAACACTATTATGGCTCTGTAGAGGAGCAGTGTATCAAATCGACACAGTCAGATCCCTTCAAGAATCTGTGGGAAATTATTCCCCGCTTCTTCCTGGCAGTAAATACATAGTTCCCGTACACAGCCATATTAAAGTAATACGAACGGCAGTCCTTTTCGATTTTTGCACCAAATCCTGCACGTGTTACTTGCAGACTTTGGTGGATTTGGATGCAGATTTCCCCCTGATCTCATGCTTTGCATAGCAAAGGGTGAAGCCTGCACAAGCAATTGACATGCTGCAGATTTCAAAATCCTGAGATTTGGGAGACCTTGTCTACTAAGCTGTATTACCCTGCAGATTTTCTGGAGAGATGTCATCGACCGCGGGACTTGCGCTCCAAGGTCCTGCATACAGCCTGTCACAGCTGTGGTGCCTTCCTTGGGATGCGGGAATGTGGACTTGTGGTTGGAGCTGCTGTGAGGCCTCAATGACAGTAACATTTGTCCAGCACATGGCGATTGCTCTGCCAGTGTGCTTCTGACTGGCATATTGTACTGTGTCAAAGGAGATTTGTAATAGCTACACATGGGAACAATTCTCCAGCATTCCTCCCACACAGGCAGGCAGGAATTTAGGAGCGCCCCGTTAACGTCCATAGCACAGCGGTAGCATATGGAGTGCGTGCTATAAAACAGCGCGCGTGTTGTAGGAAGGAAAAGGTTACCTTTATGAACTGCAAGAAGACTGCCGAGCTGCTTATGATTTGAAGATGTGGCACTGAGCGCCTGCTTAATACAGCTCATGTGAACCGTGCGCTGCTAACGCCAAAAGAAGCACGGGGTCATCTCAGGACAGCGCGCCGATCGCTTTCCTGGAAGACATGTGGAGACCGACTCCAATAAGCTGCGGATTTACAACACCTAGAAACTTAACAGACAGGTCGTCTAATAAACATGCACCCCTGGTAAATCCTGACTGTAAACCGGTATAGATAGCAATCATCACTTTAAAGGTTAACCCTTCAAGTGCTTCCGTGGGAGGATCAGGCAGTTGGCTCCCTGATCTACATCTTAACCCTTCACACTCCCTGTTTTATGTTAATGAAGAGAGCAGTCGCTGCCGTACCTGGCGACTATTCCACTGACACAATGTGTGTGTGGTTACTGTCCTTGTAAGAGCGATTTTGTGGATACAGTAGAACTGGTCAGTAGGCAGGTCCCTAACTCAGTGTTTCCCAACCAGTGTGCCTCCAGATGTTGCAAAACTACAACTCCCAGCATGCCCGCACAGCCAAAGGCTGTCCGGGCATGCTGGGAGTTGTAGTTTTGCAACAGCTGGAGGCACACTGGTTGGGAAACACTGCCCTAACTAAAGCTTTTATAAGTAGAGCAAATACTACAGGAATACTTAAAACACGCAAGGAAATTCTGAAATCTGGAGACCATAGTCAGCCAAGACGTTTTGGATGTGGATACAAAATTCTGAATTGTGTGGAATTGACCAGTCACTACCCCTGACATGTCTGTTTCGGTAAATAATTGTATTCCACATTCTGGAACATCTATTCTTATGACTATGTTGTGTCATCCCTCCATTATTCCTACTGGCAGTTTATTAACGAATGTACTATTTGGGGTGTATTCTACACAGTATGACACTACCCAATCAGTGTGCTGGGACAACCACCAAATGATAATTCATTCGTAAACTTATAGCAGGAATAATAGAGGAATGGCACAACAGAGTATAGATGCTCAAGAATTATTACTACAAGGGGAAAGCAGGCAGTTACTAAAACAGACATGTCAGGCGAGGGGACAGTCTTACTTTACAGACCCAGACTAGTACAGCTCTCCTATAAATGAAGCATCTGACAATGTGGGCACAACTGCATTAACTAAACAGCCCATAAAGTGCCAAAAAACAGGCCAGAAGACAGCACTCCATGCCCCCCCCATTAGAAATGTGAGTTTTCCTGTTCCTTATAAAGGTTCAGGACAGCCACCCCTGAAGGAAGAGACACTATCTTTTGGGTAGTCGCGGGTGCCAAATAGTAGTTCTTTGTGCCCACTACTCCACCATTTATGTGGGAAAGTATAGATTTACATCCACCCAAAGGAATTAAAGGGGTTGTCTTTTTTTGAAAAAACAGTGCCACACCTATCCATGCTGTATATCTTGTATTGCAGTTTGGCTCCATAGGAGCTGCAATACCGCACACGACCTGTGGACAGGTGTGGCGCTGTTTTGAGAAAAAACCCGCCATGTTTTTCTAATCCTAGACAACAAATTTAGAGGCAGCTTCATATGGACCTAATCTTTATCTCTTCACCACACTAAGGTTTCAGCAAGCAACACAGCTACGAAGGAGATACATTGAGGCGGCACGAGAACTGCGAGTGTATACTGGACAGTCAGAGAGGACATATAGCAAGGGAAGGAGATATCCCCGATTACTACATCTGCCAAATCCCAACTGAATAAGCCTGTACATAAAAATCGGTCAGTCACCTTCAAAGAAAAACGACGACATCAGTAAGTTCAATGAGAGCCTTGTGTGCCAAGAGTTAACTATAAATCTAGGAAATTAACCATTTAATGTATCCACAAGTTAGCCGTGGCCCATGCCGCCACACAATGGGGAGTGTGTTGCATACATAAAACCTGACAGAGCTTTAGATTTCGTGTGCGGCAGGTTCCCCTGGCATTTAAGGAGCTGGTCTGCGGCTGCAGTGTCTCGGCTCTCGCACCATACAGGAAGCAGGATTCTATAGTGCTTTGAACCAGAACAAAACCGTTCACTGTGCAGCAGCGCCCCGCTAGCTCGGCTCCGCCTCCGTAAACCTTTGAAGAACCAAATTCACTTGAAGAACGTGTGTCATAGAAAAACCTGGCATTCGGCACCCACCGCCTTTGCAAACATTTTAATGAAAAACAAAAAATGGTATAAAGTTTAACAATAAAGTCTAACAAATCAAATACAAAGATTTTCACTCTTCTCCAGAACAATAAATAAATAACTTAACTTTTTATATAAGGGGGGGGGGGGCTAAAGAGGACTGGCCTCCTCTTCTAAAGATCTGTTTAGTCCAGGGATAAACTTCAGAAGTCTTTTCCGAAAACTTTTGTGTTTTTTCCTGGGTAAAGACACAAAGGTGCTCTGCTCCTTGGGCTTCTCCCAGTTCGTAGCAGGACTTGTACACTTAACACTCGAGCTGCGAGTTAGTGGCGACTTGTAAGGCTTGATTGTGCTTTTGTTGGGAATGGTGTGAATATCATCTGTAGAGTCGGAGCTGAAGTAGCACGTCTGATAGACCGCTTCCTCGTTATCCTCGGCTGTGCTCAGGCAACTTGCGCTGCTGCATATACTTCCCGTGGCCAGGGAACTGGGGAGTGGATCTTTGGTACATAGTGGAACTGTCCCGTAAATGTATGACCTGACGGATTCCAAGGTGTCATAAACACTGGGGTCCTTTACAACGATGCCTGGAAGACAGAAAATGATTGCATGAGAAAACAAAGAGAACTGAACGACGTCATGGCAAAGTTGACTTGCCTGAGCACCACATGTCTCAACCTTAACCTCAAGTCATAGTATATTATTCAGCTGAAACAAGTATTTGCCTTGTCTCCTTTGGTGGCATAAATAAGCCCATTATGACAACCTAGGGCATAGTTATCCAAAACTTTTTTTTTTTTTACTATTAGAACCTGGTTCAACTTAGTCCAAAAACACCTCAAGACATTGCAAGCAACGTATGCAAACATGTGTCATCTGTTTGGAAACCATAAAAAACTGCCGTCTCCAAACATTTTTCCACTCCTTGCGACGAGATCTAGGAAATTCCATCCATTTAATAACTAATCCAGTAAAAGACAAACAATCCTCCCGACCCCATATGTAACCTTTGACCTGGCAATAAACCGTTCTTCTGCACAGGTCAGGTAGTGTGTTTGTCTGGGGTCCTGGTGTTGTACAAAAAAAAAAAAAAAAAAAACAGCTGACAATATAGACAATCTAGAAAGAAAAAGGAAAGCCGTGCAGTTATGCCAGGGATCAACAACCATCTGTGGTTAAACTATGATTCCCAGCATGCACACTTGCTTGGCTGTTCTCGGAACTCCCATAGAAGTGAAAGGAGCATGCTGGGAGTCGTAGTTTCGCCACTGCTGGAGTGCCAGCAGTTGCGGACCCCTACATTGCACCATATGAAAAAATGTTGGAGTAGCAACCAATTCTGAAGAATTCAATTTGCCGACCAATGAAGTGAATTCATAGCGGACTGAGATTCTAATCGCACAATTCAGTCCTCCATTAAGACCGATCTGGATTATAGAAGCAGCGACTGAAAGGTCTGTTCAGCAGGAAGAACTCTGGGGCAAGCTTTAGGTTTTAACCATGTGACCTACCATGTAACAGCCTCTGCTCCTGCACCATTAGTGAGCGATATTCTTCCCATTTCTCATATAATGTTTGCTGTAAGAACGAGAAAAAAAAAAACAGTAAGTTCAGAGCAATGGGAGAAAATAGTACAAAGCGGTGAGCTCCAAGCTCGACTTTGGAACCTGAGGAGTGTTTTCTTATTGGGTTATATAATAAATTAAAGGGGTTATCCCATGAGTAATGTAAAAAATAAAAATCTGATATAGTACATGACCATCTCTTTCTAACAAACTTAGAACCGGTGCTAAACCTCACATGGATCTGTCTGGTGATCTCCCCCTTGATTGCTCTGTAGATTTATTTCTAGCTGGCAGCTCAGGGGTCATGTCCTTTCTGCTGCAGCAACTGCAGGTGAAGGATGAAACTGTGCATGTGTGTCCACCTCAGCGAGCTGGACAGAGAATTTAAAAGGGTTTTCCGAGATTTTTATACTCATGACCTATCCTCTAGATAGGTTATCAGTATCTGATCGGTGAGGGTCCGACACTCGGAACCCTCTCCGATCAGATGTTTGAGAAGGCACTGGCAGCTCCTGTGCACTTTCCCTTGGCCAGTGACGACATGTTCATCTATCACGTCGCCTAGGAGCAGTTCAGCCCTCCTGAAATGAACGGGGCCAAGCGCGATACCAAGCACAGCCACTATACAATGTATGGCGCTGTGCTTGGAGTTGGACCCCCACCGATCAGATAATGATGACCTATCCTAAGGATGGGCAAACTGCGGCTCTCCAGCTGTTGCAAAACTACAACTCCCAGCATGCAAAGACAGCTTACAACTATCAGCCTACAGCACAGCATGGTGGGAATTGTAGTTTTGCAACAGCTGGAGAGCCGCAGTTTGCCCATCCCTGACTATCCTAAGGATAGGTCAGCAGTACAAAAATCTTGGAAAACCCCTTTAAGGGCAAAAAGTATGTGGTGCTACAGATATAGATTTTATTGAATAACTCAGTATCTATGCTAAATTTTTAAGTACAAAAGTATTCAGATCCAGGTGCTGGTGTGAAAAATTTCGAATATTTCTCGAGGGATAACGTGCTTGACAATGAGTATTATATTATATCAGGTTATGCTCAGCCATACAGCCCAATGGACCAGACATAGCTCATCTCATTTCGAGGCACTGCAATAGTACATCAACAAGGGAGACATATATAGGAGATTCCCCGTGGAGTTACTGACAATCACTGACCTTTAGATACTGTAGTCTGGCCTCCAGTTCGGCTCTTCGGATGGCGGAACCATAGACCGTCTCCAGCCTGTTAGACAATACAAGAGAATGAATCCACAACCACTTACAAGGAGACTGCCGCAGTGAAACCCTGAAGCCTCGTACAAATACAATTTATTCTATTTCACAGGTAGGATAAATGAATCCAATATATCAGTAATAGACTCCACTCCGTAAATCAGCAGCCATGTCAAGGCGCTCAGCTACCCACTGATTGAATAATTAGGCTCACAGCTAGAACTCCCAAATATCATAAAGAGGAGGAATAGGAGAGTGGCTGCCCAGAAATGGATCAGGCTACTTTCACACTTGCGTTTTTGCCTGACCCGACAAGGATCAGCAAAAACGCTTCAGTTTTTGGTAACACAACCGTCTGCATCTGTTATGAACGGATCTGATTGTATTATCTTTAAAATAGCAATGACGAATGCAGCAATAAAACAATTGCATGTCAATAGGGGACGGATCTGTTTTCTATTGTGTCAGAGAACGGACCCACAATGTAAGTCAATGGAGCCGGATCAGTTTTCTCGGACACAAGCTTGCTGCAGTTTGCTCTCTGGTAAGGGAACGCAACCAAAAGGAATGGAAGGCATTCCGTTCCGTTTAGTTTTGTCCCTATTGACAATGAATGGGAACAAAACGGAAGTGTTTCTCTCCGATACTGAGATCCTCTGCCGGATCTCAATACCGGAAAACCTAAACGCTAGTGTGAAAGTAGCCTTAGTTAGCATTCTAGGGTGACTGTTGTGGGTCCGCCATTATGGGTATTACTACGGGAGCCAATACTTGTACTGAGTAACCAGTATATTCAAGGTATGACCACTCTGCTAAAGACTGGAAAAACAACTATGGCATCAGGCTGTGCTTGTCACATGTAGCCATGCCTCTTACCAATTTGGCAAAACGAGGGACGGTGACAACATTTTACCTTCCACCACTGGCAGCAAAAGGCTAGAAGTGCCGCAGCGATGTACAGGAAGCTTGCAAATACATTTGTGGGAAACGAGAACTGGCTGCGTTCCCCAGTGCTTTGGACTAGATGTAAAATAGCACATTGTTCTGGAACTGGAAAAAATTAAATAAAAATCCTACCTGATTTTATTCCCAGACGCTTTAATCAGTTCTACAATGTCTTTGTGCCTGACTCCTTCCATGTTGAGGCCATTTACACCAGCAATTATATCACCTTAAAAAAAAAAAAAAATAGGTCAGTCACAGAACTAAATAAGCAGCATACATTTTGCTAGCACATGCAACCTTGTCATATGCCCTAATACTCTAATAGAAAATCACTGGGTAGATCTGAAATGTACGCTATAAGGCCTCAAGCACTCGGACATTTTTAGTCTACATCCGATCTGCAGTTTTTGCGGACCGGAGGTGGACCCATTCATTTCCATGTGTGGTGTCCCATCCATATATCCGTTCCGTCGTTCTGCAAAACGGATAAAACATGTCCTATTCTTGTCCAGTTCGTGGACAAGAATAAGCATTTTTAACATAAGACGGGATGCGCAGAACGGGAAAATATGGAATGCACACTGCCGATTTTTGGACTGCAAAATGGATACGTTGTGGATAGACGAAGGTTTATGGATAGACGCTAGCTAGGTTGCACCGACTCAAGTGAGGGGAAATGTACTGTAGAGAATGAGGTCCAAGTGGTAAAAAAGAGACGATATCTACTAGAAGGCCGCAATGCAAGGCACCGACTCAAGTGAGGGGAAATGTACTGTAGAGAACAAGGTCCAAGTGGTAAAAAGGAGACATATCTACTAGAAGGCCACAATGCTGTTATATTAGAGATTTACAGAAACTAGAACCTAAACTCTAGCCTGTAGTCATAGGGACTGGAGGGAAGGGGCCTGAAATTCAAGGATTTCCCTGAAATTCTAAAAGATTTGGCAGCTCTGATTAGAGCAGGAACAGAAGGAGTTCATGCTCTCTCCGTCCTGTGGACACAATTGGAGGCTCCTGTCCAAGTCCTCGGCTTCACTGACTCATTTCCTGCACTGAACATGCGGTATAATGTAAAAAAGCAACAGGGACTTGAACAAAAACATCCCAGCGAACATGAGTTTCACATTAACACACTGCTGCTCAAAGTCACAGAATCATTAGCCAGACAAACACTGGACATGGACGGCAGATTTTCTTAAAATACAAGAAATGAACCGGATTTAAGAAAGTAACCAGAGTTGAGGGAAGGAAACACTCGTAAACAATGCTGTCAGGGTTCATATACATTATACGGTCATTCACCAGGATCTGTCAGGTCCGCCATACGTAGGAATACATGGATAGTTTGTATTGTTCTCTTTATACTATTAATGTACTTTCTGCACAGATCTCAGATCTTGCGAGTTTGACCATATCACCAAATATACACCTTAGAGGCAGTGGTGTATCTTGGTTTTGTGCTGCCCTAGGCGAGACTAAACTCGGGCACCCCCTAATATAAATTTGACCCGCCCCTTCCTGTCAAGGCCAAACCCCTTTCTCTGTAAACCCCGCCCTTCCTTTTAGGCTCCATCCTTTCCTGTATTCCTGTATTTAAAAGTGAATAACGACAGCCACACCTCACACCCCTCCCTTGATCCCACTAAGTGTCATCCACAGATCCCCCCCTTAAGTGTCATCCACAGATCCCCCCCTTAAGTGCCATCCACAGACAGATCCACCCCTTAAGTGCCATCCACAGATCCCCCTCCTTAAGTGCCATCCACAGATCCCCCCTCAGTGTCATCCACAGATTCCCCCTCTTTAGTGTCATCCACATATTCCCCCTTAGTGTCATCCACAGATTCCCCCCTCAGTGTCATCCACAGATTCTCCCCCCTCAGTGTCATCCACAGATTCCCCCCTCAGTGTCATCCACAGATTCCCCCTCTTAAGTGTCATCCACAGATTCCCCCTCAGTGTCATCCACAGATTCCCCCCTCAGTGTCATCCACAGATTCCCCCCTCTTTAGTGTCATCCACAGATTCCCCCCTCTTTAGTGTCATCCACATATCCCCCCTTAGTGTCATCCACAGATTCCCCCCTCAGTGTCATCCACAGGTTCCCCCCTCAGTGTCATCCACAGATCCCCCCTCAGTGTCATCCACAGATTTCCCCCTCTTTAGTGTCATCCACATATTCCCCCCTTAGTGTCATCCACAGATTCCCCCTCAGTGTCATCCACAGATCCCCCCTCAGTGTCATCCACAGATTCCCCCTCTTTAGTGTCATCCACAGATTCCCCCTCTTTAGTGTCATCCACATATTCCCCCTTAGTGTCATCCACAGATTCCCCCCTTAGTGTCATCCACAGATTCCGCCCCCTCTTTAGTGTCATCCACATATTTCCCCCTTAGTGTCATCCACAGATTCCCCCCTCAGTGTCATCTACAGATTCCCCCCAGTGTCATCCGATTCCACTGATTTCCTACCTGCCCAGCGCCGTTGTAGGTAATTTATTCACTCCACTTGCCTGAGAAGAAAAGCGCCGGAAGACTCACAGGCGCACTGGCAGGCGCATGCGCACTTCAATGCCTCTGCCAGTGCGCCTGTGTGAGTCTTCCGGCGCTTCTCTCAAGCAAGTGGAGTGAATAAATTACCTACAACGGCGCTGGGCAGGGAGGAGCGGCGCCGGCGCACCCCCAGCAGCGCAGCCCGGACAAAAAAAAAATCTATCACTGAGGCAAACAAGGCATCTTGCCGCCCCATTGGAAGTGCCGCCCTAGGCAAATGCCTTGTTTGCCTCGTGATAGATACGCCACTGCTTAGAGGTCGGTAATGTTTCCTCCCCACTTTCCGACAGACATTTCAGCTTGGCTAAATGTGTAACATGCCATCTACTATTGGGGATAAGTCTGGACACCCCACCCCCATTTACATAAGACGGTCAAAACCTGTGTTGCAAAATCATACAATGTGGATTAGGCACCTTAAGTTTCCTAATGGCTTCAACCTCCCTTAGAAATTCCTGCAAGGCTGGCCATTCACATGAAACACTTATTCGACCACCGCTTCGCCCTTCTCATCCGAATTGTAGTGGAAGACACTATTTGACATATCTGGAGGCAGCTTATCTCCCAGAGAACAAAAGAATTGGGCATTTTGAAATCCAGCAGCCCAATCCTCATATCTCCTGTAATATGCAGCCAGGGGAGGGTCAGGAGGCCCCTACCCATATACACATTTAATATGTATTGCCCTCTTAAAAGGGATTCGCTCAGCAATTCTGGCCATTCAAAACTACTGAGAGCAGTAGGCGGGGACTGGAGAAAGCAGCAAAAACAAATCAGGAGTAGTGTGAATATGAACTTTCTTTTCTGCTTCTGTAAATGTCCTGGAAGCAGAGCTATGAAGTGTCCTTCCCTCTGCCCTGAGTGACAGCTGTACTGGTCTCCTGGTTGGATGCTACAGCTGTCACTTAGAGCAGAAGTGAAGGGCTGTGCCTAGCAGAGTAATAGTTTATATTCACACTACTCCTGATAATAAATGTGTGTGTCCTGCTCTTCCCACAGCCCTTAAGCCTCATTCACACGTCAGTGTTTTGGTCAGTGATTTCCATCAGTGATTGTGAGCGAAAAACAGGTTTGGAGCCTCCACAGACATAAGGGAAAGATCTGCACCTCTTCTGTGTTTAGAGCCGCACCTGGTTTTGGCTCAAAATCACTGACCAAACACTGACTGTGTGAACAAGGCTTTACCCTAGTGCATGTTCAACAGTGCGGACAGATTCCCTTTAAGTCTAAGGCCTACCATCATTTCACAAAAAGGCACATTCACAGGGGACATATTGATGTGGCAAAGACTAGATAAAATGGAATTTCACCATGTACAGTGAAGCAACCACAGCTTCATTTTGGAAACTCCTCGAAAGTAAAAGTTGTGCATTTTATTATCAGTCACTCATCTCCGTTATTTATTATTTTATTTTTTTACCAGCATTCTCCTGTTTTATGGGAAAAATATTAGATACACAATAGTTTAAATGTTTGAAATTCTGTGACACCTTAGAGTGTTTGACAGGAAATTGCATTGCTGAGCAACATCAGAATTCAGTCTGACCTCACGCAATAAACAATGGAGGGCGATTCACGTGATCACGCTCGGGCTGTGTGTTGTTGAATCTCCCCTGACCGGAACTGACTGCATCATAGTGACTTATGATAGGCCGGTTCCTAGCTGATCGTGGCTCGGCTGTACTGTACTCACATGGGTCACGCGAGTACAGTACAACAAACCCACAATCAGATAGGAATGGACTGTTTTATAAACCACTATGATGCAGTCAGTTCGGGTTAGGGAAGCAGCGGTCGGACCGGGAGATGTGGCCAACACATGGCCTGTCTTTCCTGAATCAGCCCTAAAACTTCTTAGTAAGACATAATTATAGTACAAACTATGCAGGGACCCCGTCTGCTTAGATAAATGTCCAGCGGTCATATTTGTCTTCTAGGTGATGGGAAAAGGAAAATCCTATTTCCTCGTAGTCAACCAGTCGATCGTCTCTTACCATTTACCTCTCAGTATGGTCAGGTCTGTATACCTGTCAGTCATACCCACTATACGACATATACATAAGCAACTGTGTTACACTTAGAGTAATTGCTTTGTGCTGCTTATTATCAAAGAATCATTAACTGGAAAGAGCAGCTCAGACAGGAAGTCACGTCTGGTTTCCTAAGCAAAACCACTCGCATTACTTCTAACGGCAGCAGGATGATGGTGATAACCCAAGGAAATTCTAGATAAATGCAACGCTCGCATTTTACTTGAACCGAGGCAAATGTTAAAAACCTGCTCTGGGGGCTTATCTTGGAAAAAAAAAAAAAAAAAAAACACACACACACACTTACCAACTTTTAACCCACACAACATGGCAGGACTTCCTTCGTGTACCCGACAGACGAACGTGAACATTTCCACAGCGTTTCTGTCCTTGTGATGCAGTCCGTACGTCTAGAGAATGAGAAAAATGGTAGATATATAATTAGAGACAAGGATAAAGAAGCGGATGGATAACTGGGTAGGAGGCTACGAAGTCAATGTGCAACTTTTTGGAAAATACTGTCTAGCTTGATATTGAGCGATAACACAAGAATAAACCTCAGCAGTCCTCGAGAGGAGCTGCAAATGGTCTGACAAATATGGAAAAAATGACGCTGCGCAAACACTTGGTCTGAACACTTCCTAGCAACCATGACAGGCGGCTGCGCTGGATGAACACTGTGCCAGATGCTTCTGTTTGCTTAACAGATGATAATCCAGGAGCCCGGCTAAGTGAACGGATGTAGCCATTATTAATTAACCACTTGCTGGATCCATAATCACAGGGCACATTATATTAAACCGTTCATACTTGTCCAGTATTAATACAGTCTAATTAAGAGGGATTCGAGATGTACTGAAGCATATTCTAGGAAAGGAAATGCATCAAAGAAAAAAAAGTGGTGGCCTATCATGTTCCATCAAACACCGCCGGCAAGATTTCTAGAATATCAGCAATGGAGCGGTAGTGGTCCAGCCACTGGGGAGACGACTGCTCTTGTTCATGAAATGAAAAGAACTAAAGGGATATTCCAATTGTTACAAGTTACCCTCTATTCCCAGAACTATTAGATTGGCTGACGTCCTACTGCTGGGAATCCCACTGATCACGAAAACCAGGACTCCATACCCCTCGGAGCCCCTCAAAACTGCCATTCCATTCATCTCTAGTGACGTTCTAAACTGGGATCCGCAACCATCGACACTGTAAAACTACAGCTCCCAGCATGCGCACACACTCGCCTGTTCTTGTAACTCCCAAAGAAGTGAATAGAGCATTCTGGGAGTTGTAGTTTCAGAACAGCTGGAGGGCCGGAGGTTGCTGATCCCTGATCTAGAAATAGCTGTGCGCCGTACTTGGCCGTCTCCAGAACTCCCATATAGAGATACGGAGTGGCAGTGTGCTTGGTCGACATTGGGCCTTAAAGGGGCCCCATTCAGTTTAATATTTATTCTCCATCCTGTGGACAGTGAATAACTTGTGACAACTGGAATACCCCTTTAACTTGGGTAAATCACGAAGGCCTTCATTCATGAATTTAAGTCACTTTTTTCTTGCATAAACTAAGCCTTTAAAAAAAAAAAAAAAAGGTTTTCACTTTTTACACAGTCTTTTCCGAAAGTTAAAGGCAGCAAGGCGGCCTGCTGGCGGGGGACATGGACTAGAACTTTTAGACAGATTTATTAATACTAAAGCCAGAAAATGGCGCAAGTTTCGGCATAAATCTATTCCTGCCAATAGCAGTCTAAAGTGTGTCACATTTATTAAGAGGTGTGCCCCTTTTTGAATAATTTGCTACCATTCACAACAATCTTTATTCCTACACTGGCATAAGAGTGACATGACAAATATACACGCCAGGCTGAGCATGCATGTTTACAACCATAGAAAAGGGGGTCAGGAGTGGTTTAAGGCAGTTTCCCAACCAGTGTGCCTCCAGCTGTTGCAAAACTACAACTCCCAGCATGCCCGGACAGCCTTTGGCTGTGCAGGCATGCTGGGAGTTGTAGTTTTGCAACAGCTGGAGGCACACTGGTTGGGAAACACTGGTTTAAGGAGTTGTCCAGTTTAGAAAATCTATTTTCCTATACCCTATTAGAGATTTAGTAGGGGGACGGGCAGGGGCACATTTCTTGGCCAGAGTGAAGAATGGTTAAAAAAAAAAAGCCTCTCTCTCTCTTACTGCCCAGTAATGTGAATGGGCCCTGAGTAATGTTCAGTTTCTCCTGTGGTGGCGCTCTAGATCTCAATATATATGGATGATTCCATCATCATTGGATCTAACAGTATCACAAAGGTTTGACTGTAACTGACCAGAAAGCCTAGGAAATGAACATGACAAAACTCAGAGGCAGGGCTCCTGGTGATGAGACACCATCCTAGCCGTCACACTTTACTCACCTGAATCTCAAATCCAAAGGTTTCACAATCTTCTTTTTCTAAAGTGACTGTTTTCCTGGAAGAACAAAGAAAAAAATGCTTTTATACTTAATGCCTTCCTTCCCCCATATATCTACAGTCGTTTGCCACTAACCAGGACAAAGCATATGTGCCGCGTCTTGCACAATACGTCTCATTGTTCTTTCTAAATGAGGCTGTGGGCTGCTCACACAGCAAGCCACAACACCCACCAATGCTTGAGGAGCCCTTTATTCAAGAGTCTCCTTGAAAACTAGTCGTGCATAAACGCCATCTATACTATGCTACCTAAAAAGCAGTCCACTAACCAAACAAAAATGTATAATGCATAGTTAATATACATTATAAAAAGAAAGAAGAGACAATGATGAGCGACGCTCCTCCATATTAATTGCAGAATTCCACGGTTCCCAACTACAATACAAACTCATAAGCAGAACATGGAAGGCAGATGCCATATGAAACTGAACCCAGGAGTCTGCTAATAAATATCCTAGTCCACAGACAGAGCAAGCAAACAGGGAATCTGAAATGTTTTTTAAAGGGGTTGTCCAGATCTTCTATACTGATGGTAGGACAGGTCATCAATATCTGATAGGTGGGGGTACAAAGCCTGGCACCCCTGCTGATCAGCTGTAAGAAGAGGCGGCGGCACTCCAGTAAGCGCTGCATCCCCTTCCGAGACCAGTGATGTCACATGGCAATTTAAATGAATGGGCCTGAGCTGCAATACCAAGCACAGCTGCTATCCAATGGACAGCGCTGTGGTCCGGCGGGGGTGCCGACAGGTGATCGGCGGGGGTGCCAGGAGTCAGACCCCCATGAATCAGATATTGATGACCCATTCTGACAATAGGTCACCAATATAGGAGACCCAGAAAACCCCTTTAATAGCACACCACCAGACATTTTGACAGAGATAGATATACATCGTACAGATGTCTTACCTGTGATGCTCTGATGCCTGGCTTACGTTCTTCCAACCCACTGGAGATCCCTAAATGAAGACAAAGAACGGTGAGACACGAATGATACATCTGCATGCGATACATGGAATCATTCTGCAAAAATTAATATAGGAAAAAGTGAGAACAAAGGAAAGGAAACTGTTTGTATTAATACACGGGTGAATAATTCTAATAGTGCAGGGTCTGACAGCACAGAGTCTAAAGACACCTTTACATGGGCTGATGATCAGGACAATGAATGGTCCCATGAACATTGGTTCCTGACTAATGTCCCATGTAAACATCCCAATTAGCAGGCAAACAAGCAAGCGCTCTTTTGTCGGCTGATTGCAGGCTTTAGTCGGCCGTATAAATGCTAGCGTGTCAGCAGGACTGTTCGCCGTGTACACAGAGGATGTGCTGCTGACAAATGCAAACTGAATGGGGACGAGAGAATTTAGGTAACACTCAGAGAACCTTTTTTTTTTTTTTTACAGCTGCCTATTCCTCGGTCCATGCTGAGCACATGCACGCTTGGACAAACAGTGCGTGCATGTATGTGGGGAGGGAGAAGTCAGGAGGAACCATTTCATCCAAAAAGTTTATGATCTGTTAAGTGCGGAGTTAAGTGGCTGTGACAGACTTTAGGCCTTGTTCACACTTCCATTTTTCACGTGTGCCATCTGCATTTTCTAAGGACAGCACGCCTACCCATTGAGTTTCTTCACACATCAGAAGTCAATAGTCAGTGGTAAAGTCACGAGAGACGTGCACTGCTCTGTTCTGCGATGTGGACCAAACACACCTATTGAAGTCTATGGCCCTTATCATACTTTCACTCCAGAATTCTGGTATCAAAAACATGCAAGAACAGGGCTTTTGCAACTTTTTGCACTTGCATGTGCAAAGTTTTGTGCCTTTTTGCATTTTTACACCTCTCACTCCAGTTTTGTAATGTGACTTTTGTTAAAAAGTTACAAAAAGTCGCAATCTCTCTCCTGGAGTAGGAAACTGACAGAACTGTTAGGCCTCTTTCACACGAGCGAGTTTTCCGCGCGGGTGCAATGCGTGACGTGAACGCATAGCACCCGCACTGAATCCTGATCCATTCATTTCAATGGGTCTGTGTACATGAGCCTTTTTTCACGCATCACTTCAGCGTTGCGTGAAAAATGCATCATGTTCTATATTCTGCGTGAAAACTGGCCCCATAAAAGTGAACGGGGCTTCAGTGAAAACGCCTTGCATACACAAGAAGGTGCGGATTGCAATGCGTTTTTCACTGATGTTTGCTAAGAGATGTTGTTTGTAAACCTTCAGTTTTTTATCACGTGCATAAAAAAAATGCATCAAAACGCATTGCACCCACGCGAGGAAAAAACTGAACGCAATCACAGACAAAACTGACTGAACTTGCTTGCAAAATGATGCGAGTTTAACTAAACGCACCCTGAACGTATCTGGGGCCAATCCGCCACGCTCGTGTGAAAGAGGCCTTAGGGCTGAGGATAAGACAAGTTTATCAAGTAACATGAGCCATTTGATAAATGTGGCATAAAGTACTCCAACACAGGCTCAAGCAGAACAGGCTTAAAATTTTCACTGATGTGAGTGGCATCCGTGTTCTGTCAGTGGTTTTTCACGGACCACTGGTAGAAGATGAGTTGAGCAGTTTATGCGGAATATGGATTATGATGAAGGGCAAAAAATAGATGCGCATTCTTCATGTATGAAACATGGTCGATTGGACGGATTTTCCACGGACGTCAAACAGACAGGGAAATGTGAACGAGGCCTTACAGCATTTATACAGCGGCCGTATGAATGCAAACAAATGATTCAATTCTTTAAAACAAAGACATGCATTAAGAGTGGCATGCTAAATGAGATGATAATCTTAGACGTGGTACCAAGACAACAATAAGGAATTCAGCAGGTTAATCTGGGATTAGACGTATTAAATACATTGTGTGCAAATGCAAGTCTGGTTAACGAACAGGCAAATTAACACCGAGGTGTCTACTGAGCCCGTTAGGCTGTTGGCGATGACCTTTTCTAAGGAAATGAGGTATAATGACCTGTATCAGAACATGGGCCTCATTAACAAGTGAATGCAAATGTTGCCCTTTTACACTATAGCCAGATACAGTCACCTTTTTATTCTTTGTTTTACTCACTTTATAGCACTGACATATTCTGCAGTGCTTTAGGCCTCATGCACACAAATGTATTTTCGTTCCATGTCCGAGACGCATTTTTTTGGTGTCTCGCATGGACCCATTCATTTCTATGGGGCTGCAAACATGAGTAGAACATACAAACTTCATGTAGATCAGGGTTCCCCAACTCCAGTCCTCAAGGCCCACTTACCGGTCAGGATTTAGGAGTATCCCACAGAATGAATACCTGTGGTAAATCCTGATGGATGGACACTAATTATATCAGCTGCCCAATACTAAGGAAATCCTGAAAACATGACTGGCAGGTGGGCCCTGAGGACTGGAGTTGAGGACCACTGAGTAGATGATGTTGTACTTGGTCAGGCTGAACCTAGGAGCCCGGCGCTGCGAGGCACCAACGCCAACCACTGAGCCACCATCCGGATCAGGCTATGTTCACATCTAGCATTGGAGGCATATATGCATTCATTTTTCCGGTAAAAGTGATGGACACATTCAATAGGGTCCATCAGGTTCTGTTGGTGCCCATCATGTAGCAGATGTGTCACTGCTTTAATGCCCTTTTTCAGGCTGAACCTAGGAGCCCGGCGCTGCGAGGATATCAATGCCAACCACTGAGCCACCATCCTGATCAGGCTATGTTCACATCTGCATTGGAGGACATATATGCATTTATTTTTCCAGTAAAGTGATGGACACAGTCAATGCGGTCCATCAGGTTCTGTTGGTGCCCATCATGTAGCAGATGTGTCACTGCTTTAATGCCCTTTTTCGCACCAAAGACGGAATAGTACAACAGAATTTCTAACACCGATGTGAACTATGCAAGACAGGACAGTTCTGGATTACAACTCCCAGCAGATGCGGACAGCAATTCTTTGTAACTGCTATGGTCACATCAGATGTGGTCCTTAATGACTTGAGTCTCCATCTGCGAGCCACCCGTAGATCCTGGAAATTTTCGCCCCCGTTGCCATTGGCTTACATTTGACAAAGATGAAAAACTAAATTTTTCTTGGCCCTGTATTATAAATTCCACTAAAAATCTCAAGAACCGTCAAGGAAGAGCGGAGCCTATAGTAAGCCATTCCAATGTGGGCAGCTCCACGCCTTCAACTTGGCGGGCCACTACTGCATGGCACAAGTCGCCCAGGCACAAGGCAGGAGTGACGTCAAACATCTGCTTGTATCAAAAAGTCAAGCAAAATGACGCTGGTTCCACGCGGACTCTACAAAGCCACCATTATTAAAGCGATCACAATATTTAAATATTCATATATTTAAATACGCAAAAAAAAAAGAAGTTTGCATCTAAATGGCATCTGCATAGCGTTCAGCGTAAGCCACATTCTTGTCTTCACTCCATATTTCTCCATAACGCGCTCCTGCTTATAAGGAGAGCCCTTTATCCACAGTCCACACTCATAAGAGTCTCTTTCACGTTGTCCGGCGTAAACTTTAATAACTCGCAATTCATTACCAAAGACAATTTCTGCCATTGTACTACTCGAGGTCCAGAACTGAAAACAAGGGGCATATTCTGTGGGGAAGATGGGCTCATTCCAAGTTCATTTATTACATCTCAATGGGAACCTCAATCTTTCAAGCAGGCGTAGGGGGGAAACGTGAGAGTATCACAGCATTAAGCTTCACACGGGCAAGAATGCTAAATATGTATTAAACGTGCAAAGTCAACGTAATATTTGCTGCAAAACATTGAGGAGCGGACCATGCCAATAAACGGCTGTGAAGCATTATAGACGGAGAAAACACTACCAGTCCAGAGGGTAACATATTACATCAGCTGAAAAGAAGAAGAAACTACAATTCATCTTAAATTTGCTAGAAACAATAATAGGGAAGTACTGTGCAAATCTATTTCTGTTCAGGGTGGTTCTATCCGCACCCCTTTATAGGGAGGATCGCTTTAAAACAGTTAGGCTACCTGAACGCATTGCGTGCAGAAAAAACGCAGCGTATTACTGCACCAGCTAAGTGAATGAGATCCGACAAATGTCACGTACCTAAGGGCCATTCACACGACCATATTTTTCTGTCCGCCTCTGTTCCGCAATTTTGCGGACCCATTCATTTCAATGGGGCCACCAAAGATGCGGACAGCACACAATGTGCCGTCTGCATCCTAATAACCGTTCCATGGCTCCGCAAAGAAGATAGAACATGTCCTATATTCGCGTTTTGCGGATCTGCAATTTTCGGTCTGCAAAATGGTCGTGTGAATGGGCCCTTACACTGCAGCTGAACGACCTTACTGCCGGGCCAATTCTGGGACTAAGGTAATCCAATCAATGTTATTAAAGAATAGAAGCCCTGCTTGGTGTGGCCAAAGATTTAGTTCTAAGGAGTTACGCATTTTGGACCTGGCTGGGTCCTTCTTCAGGTATAAGACCACAATTATTGGCATCCTTTGCAATAAATCCCTGATTACAGAACCAGTAAAGAGGTCCATTCTTTCTACAGAACTCACTGGGGTGGGTTAGCCGTTTCTGGTGAACTCGCCACTGCTCAGTCTGACACATGGATCCAGCAGAAAGTAGAAGTATATGTCCTATATTTCTCATTCCTTTTGAATCCACTTATGGCTTTAGCTCAAAAAACTGCATCCATTCTATGTGCGAAACCAGCCTAATACAACCCACTAGAATTTAATAAATTAGGGGTTTAATGCTCGCATGCTACCACTACTTCTGTTTCAGTGTGTCAGCTAGCGTTGCTCTACTTTACTCTAACCAGTGTTATATAAAATTTCAGGCAATGCTCTGGTCTGCAGTGGACCCTCCACTCAGGCCTTCTGTCGCAGATCCCTTCAAAAAGAGAGGGCAAACAAAGTCCCAAATGCAGGACTTTTTTGTCCGGTAAAAAGCAGCATCTCAAATAGAAACCAAGCCCTGTTATAGTGAAAAGAGTGTGTTCACCTCCATTCAGTTCAGTTATATTCCAAATCCCAAACTTCCTGTATTTTCGTTGTTCTACTCCTCTTATGGAGCAGAATGATGGAAATTGCTAACGCTGGTGTGAACCCAGCCTTAAAAAGGGTCCTCAAAGCCTCTGCAAACAACACCTGTTGGTCTGGCTGATCAGTCTAGGTATCTAGAGTCAGACTTTCAGTTTCAGAGACAAATGCTTACTTAATGTAAACGGGTGGTGTCATGAGGAGACATTCCCTTTAAGGTGCACAATTCTGAGAGTTGACGGAATAGTTGTCACTTCTTGCCAGGTCTGAAAGGGACACTGCATTTCCAGCCTGCGCAGAATAAACTTTTTGACACAATGAAATGAACATAAAAGACTTTGCGAGTCTGGTGAATACAAAGCTGGGGGCGTGGAGTGGGGGGGTTACTACTTCATTTTATAACCTGTTGCACAGACTTTAAAGGGGTCCCCAGTCATGAGGCAAACTAGCTATTCAACTTGTCATGTGGTTGGCTCCAAAGATGCACATGACTCCTAGAGTGGACTCCTGTGAGCATAGCGACAGCGAATAGTACCCATGTAAAAAGTTTAATGTCTATGGGTAAGTGCTTAGTGCTGAGATGGAGGAAGAAAGTAACGTCATCAAATCCAACCCCAAAGCTTCTGTTCCTTATTGCTAAACCTTAAAGACAGCAAGTGATGTACGGGATGACCACAAAAGGTCTCATTTCTACATAGCAACAATGCTTATAAAGAAGACCTAACGTAAAGGCCTCAAACCCACAGAAACTTCCATAATTATTATAGGCCGTGAGAAGGTGGTGACAAGGACTTATCCAGACATGTAAACAAGCCTTCAGGCCGTATCACCAGTGTTTGCTGCTGGTGCTTAGATACTGCAAAACCAGTTTAGGCCATCAAAACCAGGCTGACGTGTCAGCAGAGGTCCTGAGAACGAAGACAACGGTCATGGAGGGATCTGGCTTCACCATCAAGACACGACAGGTTCAGTGAACTACGAAGACGGATTTGAAACGGAGATGAAGCTTCATCGTTGTTAAGAATGAGCAATACAGCAACATGAACATTACATAGTGAAAGAGGAACGTCTACAAATGAGGATACAATACTACTATTTGCTTGACCATAAAATAAAAAATGAGCCATATGGAGAATGGAGAACTTGTAATTGTATGGTATCTTATGGTTCCCGCTTGTGACACAAAGTAAATAAACTAGTCCTGGCTATAAAACTCCAACGAGCATATGGGTACCAGCTTTCAAGGGCCCGTGTCCCTGCTCCTGTCTACCAAAAGCTCAATCATCTTATTGTCTCCAACTCCATGAGCCATCTGCTCCCCAAAGGAAAGCGGCTAATACAGCTTAAACAAAGCAATCATCAAATGTGGGCAATTTAGAGAGACAGGGTGTGACTACCGCGCCACTGCTTGCTGGGGAGACCGGAAAAACGGATTATTAAAAAGATCAAGTACAAAAAAAGCCACAGACAGCAGCGTGTCAGGGTAATGTCACTAACAAAAGTGCAATTACGGTAAATTAGATCAAGTTAACAGACAGCGACTGGGGAGCAAACATATCATTAGCCGATTAGCCGCAACGTAACGCGGACTAGCACCAAATGTGTCGCTGGTACAGCACGCACAGGCTGCCGTCACTCAAAGGTAATTAAACTGAGAAAATGTGACCTCTGCCGTCACGACCCTTCAATACAGAGAGGACCTGGCATTACCCATTAACTCCCTAAATATAACAGAGTAAAACATACGCTTCTCAAGTTATGGCAGCTCAAGGGAAAGCCATTTCTCCACGTGGCAAAGCCTTGGCACCTGTTCCACAATTAGGCAACGTAATGTAACCTGTCTCTGGGTAGATCTTGCTACATGCAGATGTTACGTACCGCTAGTGTCAATTTAGAGAAGCAAATTTTACAGAAGTTCTCAAGACTAATGACGTATGGCCAGACGAGTGACATTTCATCACTATGGGTAAGGCAAGCTCACTTCTCCATTCAGATGTCTGAGTGCCAGATGACTAAGCTTTCAATAAACCAGGCTTATGGTCCTACAGAACTACAAATATGTATGGAGGTCTGATATTAACTACCACTCAAAACATCAGAGACCTTGAGGATCCAGAACTTAGCCACTGACACAATCATAAGGAACAGCAAACCTCGAAAGGGTTTCCCGAGACAAGGGGAGAGAGATTCCTTTCTGTTGCATCTCTTATTTCTTGAGGACATTGTGATAAATGAAGTTTCTTGCTTGACCGGCCACAAAACTGCTCAGCGTGAATGGCCTGTGATCTGATGCCGATCCGTCAGTAACAGGTTGGATCTCACAATTAATAAGTCACCAAATGTATGCACTTGCTGTTTACTTATCAAGCTCAGGGATCCTTGGGAGGACACGTTTCTAACAAACCCATAACCTTTCCAGAACAATATTTTAAGGTGAAGTCTATAAATGAATGTAGAAGGATGTCACTGTCAACTGAAAAGGTCCTCCTTACCAAGAGTGATCTTCATGATTTTACTTAGGGTGCCTATATAACATTTGTCTAAAGTTGATCAAAATGGATGATTTTAACCAAAACGATCAGTCAGTGGCTAAAATTTAGCAAATGATTGTTTCAGAGGTTGATGGCAGAGCATCATCATCTAAAGAGAAGTCGGCCACGTTTGAAGATTTTGGCCAATTGTTGGATCTTTAGTACTTCTACCTAATGTGTATGGTCACCTCTACAAAATGTGGCTTCTTACTACAAGATCAGATAAAAATACATATATTAAAAGGAGTTTTATAAGAGCACACATTAGTCCAGATTTAATAATTCTAAAGATGGCAGAAGCTAAGAGACCGTCTAGGCCAGGGATGGCCAACCTGCGTCTCTCCAGCTGTTATAAAACTACAACTCCCACCATGCCCTGCTGTAGGCTAATAGCTGTAGGCAATCAGACTTGCTGGGAGTTGTAGTTTGACAACAGCTGGAGAGGCTTAGGTTGGCCATCCCTGGTCTAGGCCTTCACCAGGTTCATCACAGGGTCTCAAGCTTTTACATGTGGTGTAAGGATAGACACTTTTTTCTGTCTCCATACCAACTATTAGTTGGCTTTTCTTTGACACTGATCTTTACACCAGAATTGCAGCCCAATTTTGGCACAAAATGGTGCACTTTAGGCCCTGCATCAGTCACACAAAGCTCAGCCCCTTGTAGAACGCCTAGATGCGCCAATTTGCATCCCTTTTTTTGGTGCAGACACATTAGTAAATCTGGGCCACCATGTGTTCAAAATCCTCAGGGCGCTACGCAAATACAAAGTGTACTATGTACGTAAAGACGGGCAAGATAGTGGTCTAGCGTCACATTTGCACTACTTTTTCCAGTAAAATGACGGACACCAGGAAGGAACCCTGATGGACACCATGATAAGTCGCACATAACTATGGGGTGCATGTAAACAAGAACTCCTCTTCTGCCGTCCCCGAGACCAATTTTAATGCGTTTACTTACACCTACACAATTCTAGTTCTCCGAGGATCGCTCTGTAACTTCTACCAATGACTGCATCAGTCCACTCAGAGACATGTATGCCGTTTTCTGAGGCAGATGGTGGAAGATATTGCTTTTCACTCCATTTCTATGTGACTACTGATATTAAAAAAAAAAAAAAAGAAAAAACACTGGAGAATTCCTTGCCCCAGCTGCTTGAGAACTGTATACAGAGACCTGACACGTGAAGGTTACAATGTGCTATAGGCTTTCCAGCTCGGCTACGCAGATGGAACAAATACAGGAAAAGGGAGTCCTGTTAGCGATACATTACAATTCGGAGCAGCTGACCCTCTCGCCCACTCCCAGCCCTGTATTGTCTCCAGCTATGCAGCAGGACACACTTGGAATTAATCGCCATTTTGAACATATTATAACTAGAAAAAGAGGTGGCAGGCGGTCACTCGCGGGCTATGATATACACAGCTCTGCGACATATGCCGACTAATGACCCCCCTTCCCTAACCATTCATCCTTAAAGCACATAGAACTGCAGTCTTCACGACGGTTTACACAACTCTGGCAGATGCTTATCTTTCTCGTCGCGATTCGATTTGGCTGACTTCAAGCCATGCAAATTAGTACATAATTAGGCCTTCGTTTGCTAATAAAATGAGCCCTAAAGAAGCCTGCTGTACGCAAAGCGAAACTCGATTTTCCAGTTTCGGGTTAAGTAAATAGCCAAAGGTTTGCATAACTGACGGCTTTTTATCTGGGTGCCAAAGGCTGGATCCAGCTTGAAGTAATTATATTCCCTCAGATCAGCCTGCTATTTCATTATCGTCTATGATAAGGCACTTACAGAGCCGAGCTCCAAACAGTCAGATCTGCACCAGACCCGCCAGCACTGGCTGTGCACAATTACCGCCACCGTACCTTTGGGGTAGGCCTCTTTCGGAACACGCTCCGTGTGGGGACGTGATTTCCCGTTCTGGACACTGCTCATTTCACAGGATCACAGAGCATTATAAGGATTTACAAAGCTGTGTCTCTCTGCTGGACCTTGCTTCTACAGAATTTGGCCTCATGCACACGAACGTTGTTTTGGGCTCTGATGGGGACCCATTCATTTCAACATGTCCTATTTTTGTCCGTTTTGCAGCAAGAATAGGCATTTCTATTATGGGCACCCGCCCTGTTCCGCAAATTACGGAATGCACACGGGCAGCATCCAATGTTTTGCGGACCGCAAAACACAGCACGGTCCAGTCCATGAGGCCTTTGGCTGCATTCAAGCGACCGTGGTGCCATCTGTAGGTCCGCAAAACACAGCCACTAGTCCTGTCAACTCCGCATCGCGGTACGGACACATTTCCTTCAATCTGCAGGATGCACCAAAAGATAGACACGTCCTATCTTTTGCGACATCTTGAGGATCGCGGACCCATTAAAGGAAATAGGTCTGCACAGTGATGCAGAGTCCATGGTCGTGTGAATGTGGCCTTATACTGACATAATGCTGTCAGTATAATCCTGCAGAAGAGGTCATGCAGAGACACACAGCATTATAAATCATTACAATGCCCTGCCATCCTATGAAATGAACCGGGAGTGTGTTTTCCACACTGACATGCTGGTCTGAAGAAGGTCTATGTGCACATCTGCTGCATAATCTCATGAACACAGTGCGGAGATTTTCTGCGCAGAAATTGGTCCGCAGTGGGAATTCTGGGGGCAAAGCCACATCAAAAATCGAAAATTAACGCATGCAGATTTTCGTGAGAATTTGGTGCGAAAACCAGACAAAAATTGTCAAACTACACTACCGTGCGCACATACTCACTGCACCTAAGGGCAAGTCACAGAGCAGACCACAAACAGCAGGTCTGCAATAAATGTTGGTCTGAATGAGCCCTTACCGATGCTGCTGCATCAACATTGTAGAAATTACCAAGTTGACATTTAATTTGGCGCCTACTGTGTAAAATGCCGCACACTACTTAAAGGGGTTTACCAAATTTTTGATACTGATGGGCTATCCTCCAGTTATGTCATCGATATCAGATTGGCTGGGGGTCCAAATGCTGGCACCCTTACCGATCAGGTGTTTGAAGAGACAAAGGCACTCTGGTGAATGCTGCGGCTTCTTCCTAGGCCAGTGACATGTTCAGCATTCACATGACCAAGGCGCAGCTCAGCCCCATTCAAGTGACAGGGTTGAGCTGCAATACCAAGCATAGCCTCTATCCCATGGATGGCGCTGTGACTAATACCTCCGACACACGGAGTAGATTTTCCACACTAAATACACCGGTGTGAAATCCCACATGTAACACATGCAGTACATTTTGATGGGAAAAAGGATGTAAAAGCGTAGCGTACTATGTGTGCCATCCTGCAGGGCGACATGTCTTTACAAAGGAACCCTATGTTGACGGGTGTCACTATACGGCATCTGTCAGAGGCATCCGTTTAACCTATACGTCACATGTACACAATAAACGTCGCAGCACGAGGGCTTTACGAACATGGCACATGACCACATAGTGATACCAGAAAACGGTAGTAACTACGTGAACACCGGAATGACAAACTCATTGTGCTAGAGTTGCTTTTCTTCCATTGTTGTTGCAGATGCTTGGCCCGAGGAGCGGAGCAGTGGATCTCATCCAATGTGATCCAGAGTTTATCCTGTCATGAAGTTCTTGGGTTGTAGCCCTGGTGTGACCAGCTGTGGTCCTCTCAACTTTACTACATTTTTCCTCTATTAAATGTTACACGGCCAAACACTCCCCAAATCCCTCAGCCAGCGCTCAGACCTCACCCAGCATACCACCTTCATGCAAGGGTGGTCAATTAAATCAGAGGTCAGATGAGGCAAATCATAGGAAGCAAGCAAAACGCTGAAGGCTGGCCCTACACATGAGGTAAATCTCGTCCAGCTGACCGCCATCTCTCCCAATTAGGGTTGGGCAATATACCGGTGTTTATGATATACCGCGGTATTAAGAAACTGCGATATGGCGATATCACAGTTTCCTAATAACCGCGGTATTTAATGACGTCATAGGAGCGGTCGCACGTGTGCCGACCGCTCCTAAAACGTCCATGTACTGCGCCTGCAAAAAGGATTCAGGAAGTGTTGGTCCCCGCAGCGGCTGCCTCCTGCTTTCTCCTATTCTGCCCCCCGTACTGACACAAAGGCTGGGAACTGCGGGCACAGAGCGGCCCCAGGGCGGGGTGTGGAATTCCTATTGCCCGACGCCCGGGACATGCAGTTCCGGGCACCAGGCAGTTAGTTTGTGCAGATACCTTAGCCCTCATTCGGGCAAGTAGCAGGGCTCGGGTGGCGGCGGTTTTTCATCTGCACGGCCCGGCAGCACGTTTGGACGGCTTTCCGCACTGTGATCAGCTCTGCGCACAGTGTGCAGGCAAGAAGTCAGGAACAGAGTAGTGCCACCGGACGGAAGTCATCCAGCTCCCAGCAGAAGCGCCGACACCGCCGAGTCAGCGGCTTAAGTAGTAATGGAAGCTCATGTCTCCTTACATGGTGGCAGCCCCTGCCCTGATACCTATCTAGCAGGTAGTGTGTGTGGGGTGACTCCTCTGGGTGAGCTGTGGAGGATACTCTCCTGTCAGGCTGCAGCTCTGCTTCTTCTCCTGGCGCTTAAGCTAGAGTCCTGCCTTCCTCTTTGTGCTGCCAAGTTCTAGCCACTCACCCTCTATGGGGGAGCTGCCCCATTATTGCATGTATATAACATTAAAGGGATTCACTGCCCCAGTATGGCATATAGTATATGCCATACTGGGGCAGTGAATCACTGACTGTACATGCCATACTGGGAGCAGTGAATCCCTTTAATGTATATTATACATGAAAGGGATTCACTCCCCCAGTATGGCTTGGCTGCCCCCATACAGTATAACGTCTCCTTGTAGCTGCCCCCATACAGTATAACGTCTCCTTGTAGCTGCCCCCATACAGTATAACGTCTCCTTGTGGCCCCCATACAGTATAACGTCTCCTTGTGGCCCCCATACAGTATAACGTCTCCTTGCGGCTGCCCCCATACAGTATAACGTCTCCTTGTGTCTGCCCCCTTACAGTATAACGTCTCCTTGTGTCTGCCCCCTTACAGTATAACGTCTCCTTGTGGCTGCCCCCATACAGTATAACGTCTCCTTGTGGCTGCCCCCATACAGTATAACGTCTCCTTGTGGCTGCCCCCATACAGTATAACGTCTCCTCGTGGCCCCCATACAGTATAACGTCTCCTTGCGCTGCCCCCATACAGTATAACGTCTCCTTGCGCTGCCCCCATACAGTATAACGTCTCCTTGCGCTGCCCCCATACAGTATAACGTCTCCTTGTGGCCACCCCCATACAGTATAACGTCTCCTTGTGGCCACCCCCATACAGTATAACGTCTCCTTGTGGCCACCCCCATACAGTATAATGTCTCCAAGTTTTTTTTCTTCTAAATGGGCATTTATCGTGATATATATCGTTATCGCAATAAATTTCTTAATATCGTTATCGTGGCAATATTTTTGATATCGCCCAACCCTACTCCCAATCCCCCCATATACAAGCACATTGGGCTCTGTCGAGCATTCATGCGTTGTGAATGGGGTAAAAGCCGCCAGCCGATGGCTTATTCCCCTGAGAAAAAAGAAGAATCGGCCAGTCGAAATCCAACTGCTCTACGGTAGGTCGGCTGTTGAAAGTCACAGGTTTTGCCGACTTTAATCTAAAGTGTGTGGCCTGCGTCAACTTGATAACTTCAATAATTCATTCAAGCGTAACAAGTGTTTGAAAGTGTTGCACAGGGTGAGAAAAACATGGCTGATTTCTTCTAAACATGGTGCCCCATCTGTCCACAGGTTGTCTGTGGTATTGCAGCTGAGCTCCATTCACTTCAAAAGGAACAGGGCTGCGATAGTAATAGTGTATAGAGCCGAGATACCAAAAGGAACAGAGCTGTGAGACCAGACTTGACCTATAGCCATTGGTGGGGCTCTTAGACCCCACCATCAACTGAGGAAAGAAACAGGCTTATCTAAGCATTGTGCTCCTTCACCCCCATCAACTATTTCCACCTCTCCTTGGGAAGCTAGGTTAGATGTCTACAAGCTATATATTTTACACAGCCCATTCACCGAGCTCTAAGAACCACCATAAATGGAAGCTGAAGGAACCGACATTGTGAAGATGTTAATTTGGGGATGGACAATCTCAGAAGCCAGAACACAGTGGGTGTGCGCCTGTTTTTAGTCTAACAAATTGTTGTAGACCATCTTATTTTTTTAATTCGCATTTACTACTGAAAAGGTGCCCGTTTTGAAGGCTTTTGGAGACGTTTTCTAACTTTTTCCAACCTATTTACGTAGGTGTGCCTGAAAGTGTCGCAAAATCTGTCCAATTTCTACTCCACTCCCGGGCTGGCGTACTTTTCTTTGTTTTGAGTGGTGAAGTGTGACCTTTTTTGCATTTAAAGTCACAGTTTCCGGGAGCCATGTGACTTTTCTCCTCACAGATGCAATTTTTTTCAGGCGCAGATAAATTAGACCAATCTAAGTGAATATGATCCTGTCGTACTGAAAAACAACCACCAGAGGTCAGACTAATTGCAATGCTAGTCTAATTCATGAAGTGCTGTGCGACTTAATAATTGCTCGGCAAAAGAAAGACAGAGGAATTAAACTTGCCTGTTTAATTTTACGCCTAAAAACAGACAAGCTTGATAAATGTGTCCTAGCAATTTGGAAGTGGAAGAACTTGCTCTGGAGTGCTCTACCGGCTCCTTAAGTCCACGGCACTAAACTGACGTGAGCAGAGGACAGGCTGTAATTCCAAGGGACATCTCCAGCTTAGGCTGAATTCACACTTCAGTTGTTTGGTCAGTTATTGTAAACCAAAACCAGGAGTGAAACCCACAGAGATCAGGTATAATGGAAAGATCTGCACCTATTCTGTGTTTTTGACCTGCTCCTGGTATTGGCTCACAATGACTGAAGTGTGGCTTAGGGCAGAGCTAGACTGACCGCTGATACCATCCAGGCACCTGTCACTGCACCTTGTCAGGACAGGCGAGTAGTCTTCACTCCGTCATATAACACAGGGGCTGAAGAAGGTGCAGGATGCACACGACCAGTACCTGCATTGTGTGTGAATGTAGCCTAAACGTAAAGTTGTGTGACCTGGAAAATACAAGCACGTGTTCAAGCATGGACAATACACTGCACGTGTAACGTGACTTCAAAGCAGAGACTACTTAGCCTCCAAGCTTCAGTAGTCTCATGGCCAATTTATCCAGCATTTAGCAAATAAACCCTTCAAATGCTTCCTGAAATTCTTCTCTCCTGTCTTCTAGGAGTCACCCACAAGAAAGGAACAGTCAAATCAATTAGATGCGCACCTGCTATTAATAAAGTGTGTCGGCGGCCCGGCTGCACCATGTGCGGGGGCACCCGAAATAAAGTGGACTGGAGATTGCAATAAGGGTGTATTCAGACACTGCAGTCCAACTTGTGGGTCAACTCCACCTGCACATACTGAGAGCGTAGATACTCCAAGTCTACCATGAATGCAGCTGCCGGAGAGAAGTTCAGAAATAGCTGTGGTCAGTATGGTCTACCGGGTTATAAGAAGTCATGAGGAAACGTCTTCCATCAGACAGCGGATGTGCAACCACCTCAGACACCTCCACGTATGACTGGAGACGCAGAATACAGAAGCGTAAAGTGGTAATAACCGCTTCATGTATAGGAGTACTAAAACGCCAACATAAACCACTGAAAACCCACGTATGAGATCCCGAAAACTGCAAAGATGTAAGTCACCGCTCACAGAATTCGTAACGCAGAGCAGCAAATACATGAGACACGACTGATGGTTATAGCTGTAAGGTGAGGGGCAGATTATCACACCAGCTACCCACAACCAGCGCAGGAAGGTGCGCAATGATGAGGCGCTAGTAACTGCAGCACAAAAGGTACTGTTATTACACACAGGACCCCACAGCGCATACGCCGCACAGAACATGTACTGTTATTACAGAACATCGCAGCGTCCTCAGCAGTAGGACACAGGACAGGTACTGTTATATTACATACATGTACAGTCCTCAGCAGTAGGACACAGGACAGGTACTGTTATATTACATATACATACATATACAGTCCTCAGCAGTAGGACACGGGACAGGTACTGTTATATTACATACATATACAGTCCTCAGCAGTAGGACACAGGACTGGTACTGTTATATCACATACACGTACAGTCCTCAGCAGTAGGACACAGGACTGGTACTGTTATATCACATACACGTACAGTCCTCAGCAGTAAGACACAGGACAGGTACTGTAATATTACATACATGTACAGTCCTCAGCAGTAGGACACAGGACAGGTACTGTTATATCACATACATATACAGTCCTCAGCAGTAGGACAGGTACTGTTATATCACATACATATACAGTCCTCAGCAGTAGGACAGGAACTGTTATATCACATACATATACAGTCCTCAGCAGTAGGACAGGAACTGTTATATTACATACATATATACAGTCCTCAGTAATAGGACAGGACGGGTACTGTTATATTACATACATATACAGTCCTCAGCAGTAGGACACAGGTAGAGGGACTAGTCACATCAGACAATGGAGCCTATAAAACAATAGGTTCGTGCACCCCCACCCTGCAGGGGCCAAAAAGCCATGCAGAAGATGCCATGACAACGGGAGGACACGCTCCCAACATGACGGGAGCACTGCGGGGGTCAGCCCCGGGCAAGCACTCAGAGAGCACACTCCCCGCTGTAACCCCTTCACCGCTGACCTCCCAGAGCCGCCGCTGTATTCACACTGTGCAGAAAATGCCATGACAATTGCCACAGGTTCTTACCTTCTTAGCCCGGGGAAGGGTCCCGCCGGAGACCATCAGAGCCCTGTACATGTCATCGGTCCTATAGGTGCTCAGCGCCATGTAGGGCTCAGCCTTGTCTCTCTCCCGGTAGATGGCCTGGTCTGGCGGGGAGGTGTAGTCCTCCTTGTGATGCAGCTTCTTCAGGCGTCTCAAAGTCATCTCCGTCCCTGCAGCCGCACTGAGCCGTCCTGCAGCCAGCAGCTCACGCTGTATCTGTACGGGGCGGGGCTCTGCACTAGGGATATAACTGATCTCGGGGGCGGGGCCGTCATTTAAGGACACGCCCCTCCCTGCTAAGGAAGCACGTGCCTGCCACATCCAGCAGCCAGCCTCCTGTGTGGGATCAAACAAGTGTAATTAGTGTGTGCTCCAGTCTGCTCTGTGGTCCCAGCGCCATCAGATCAGCATCACCAGGGGTCCACATGCCTCATGGACGATCACATACACCAAAAGACCACCCCTTCACATCTCACAGTGATCTTGCTGTAAAAATGCAGAAAAAAACGTTTTTGGATGCGCGTTTTAGTAACTAAGAAACGCGCGTCATACGCGCGATTCAGTGATTCTCCCCTATGGCATCATTGTCCATAGGCGCGTTAAAACGTGGGGCGTTTTACAGCGCGTTCAAACGCGCTGTACAACGCCCAAATGTGAACCATGCCCATAGGGAAGCATGGCTTTTCACATGTTGTGCGTTTTACAGCGCGTTTGAACGCGCTGTAAAACGCTTAGGTGTGTACCTAGGGTCAGGGTTTTTTTCACATGCGTGAAAAACGCATCGAAACTGATTGCACTCGCACGGAAAAAACTGAAACACCGAAAGCAATCATAGTAACAGTTTATAAGGCTGAAAAAATACATCTGTCCATCCAGTTCAGCCTGTAAGGGTACTTTTACACTTGTGGCAGGACGGATCCGGCAGGCTATTCAGCCTGCCGGATCCGTCCTGCCGCAAGTGCCCGTGCACTGCCATGCTGCCGCCCGTCCCTATTGACTATAATGGGGCGGGGGCGGAGCTACGGCGCAGCACAGCAGTGCACGGCAAAGATCGCCGGACTGAAAAGTCGGGCATGCAAGACTTTTAGTCCGGCGATCTCCAGCCGTGCTACGTCGTAGCTCCGCCCCCCGCCCCATTATAGTCAATGGGGACGGAGCGGCAGCACTGCAGTGCACAGGCACTTGCGGCAGGACGGATCCAGCAGGCTGAATAGCCTGCCGGATCCGTCCTGCCGCAAGTGTAAAAGTACCCTTATCCTGCAAATCCCCCATTTACTTCAATGAGGTTGCAAAAGATTTGGACAGCACACTGTGTGCTGTCCATATCCGTATGTCCGTTCCGTGGCAACTGCAAAATGTAGAACATGTCTTATTCTCGTTCCTTTGGCGGACAAGGTTAGGACAGGTATATGAAGGGCAGGACAGTTCGTTCCGCAAAATGCGGAATAGACACTGCCGGTATCCGCAATTTGCAGACCGTAAAAGCGACAATGGCCCCGTGCATGAGCCCTTAGACTCACAGGGGTATTCCGGTAATTTCAAGTTATGCCTACCAGTGCGAGTCCTACCATTGGGATCACAAATGGGTGCCTTGTATTCCGCAGGGCCCCCCAAAATGAACTAAGCAGCAGGTGGAGCATGCGGACCGCCACTCTGTCTTTATGGGACTGCTGGAGATCGCGGAGTTCTTGAAATTACCGGAAAACCCCTTTAAAGATGCACAAAATTTACCTCATGAGATTTGATAAAGCATCACGGACTACTGCAAAACGCTGACTTTAAAAATTCCCCTCATGATAAATATGAACCCCAAGAATGTATTGTAAAACCGCTTTGGTCAGTGATTTTCATCAGTGATTGTGATCCCAAACCAGGAACGGTAACCAAGAACGGTAATACCCCATGAACCCAACTGTGTATCTACAAAGCCTATGCAGGCCTGCAGGGAGAACCACTATTCCAATGCGTTGTAAAGGAAAACTGGCTTAGTTGCCCATAGCAACCATTCAAATTCCACCTTTCATTTTCCAAGGAGCTCTGAAAAATTAAAGGAGGAATCTGCTTGGTTGCTATGGGCAACTAAGCCAGTTTTCCTCTATATCCGTTTTGATAAATCTCCCCGAGTGACTTCTGTGTGAACAGGAAGTCAGTTTCTATATTCGCTCTCATAGGAAACTGACTTCCTGTCCACACGTAAGACACTGTGTCAATGGAGAGTCACAGTGTTGGTCACATGACACAAACACAGCCACAGGTAAGAAGATTAGCTTCACTACATTTCACATCATGTACATTTCCAATGGACCAGAGAATATAAATTTTGGTGGGAGTGTTTCATTAACTTGGACAACCCTTTTAAGGGGGCTTTCACGTGAGCTGTTTTCATGAGGTTTTTTGGTGCCATTTATAATGCCAGTGTCAGAAGCGAATCGTAAAGTTAGGGGAATTATATAGAAAAGATTCTGCTTTTCTTCCATTCAAAGCTTGACGACAGGCAGTAACCAGGAACTTCCCCAAACAACTGATCTCATCCACACCCTCCTCCATGGTCCTAGGCAAAGGCAATTTGCTTTCAGTCGCAAGATCATTGACCTATGCTACTTTCATTATTTGCAGTCGCTGGCCCAGAATCACTCGTCTCTTTTGTCCTATAAAATAAAAGCACGACCGTCATGTGTCATTTCCTAAGATTACAACGTGGTGGGTTATAGGGATATCGGGGGAATGTATCATTGTTGTCCGACACTTTTGTGACATATGAAAGTTGCTAATTTTGACACAAATTCTATTTTGCAGGTAACTTTTTTTTCCCCTTCTCTGTCACCCTCACCCCTTTTTTAGGCAGAGACATGAATAAGATCATCACGTCAAATGAAAAAATATATATTTTTGGTCTGATTGAAAATTTAAATATATATTAAATATATGTTCCATTTAAAGGGAATCTTTCACCACTATCTTGAAAGATTATCTAAGGTTATACACGAGTAGTACTGCAGATAAGGAGTCCAGATTACTACTTCATATTTTCCTATTGCCCCCCGTTCTTCCGCTGTCAGAGCTTAAAGCTGCTCTGACATATATTGTATTGTATATTCTGACAATTGTTGGCATGGCACAGCAGTCCTGATAATTGTTGGCATGGGACAGCAGTCCTGATAATTGTTGGCATGGGACAGCAGTCCTGATAATTGTTGGCATGGGACAGCAGTCCTGATAATTGTTGGCCTGGGACAGCAGTCCTGATAATTGTTGGCATGGGACAGCAGTCCTGATAATTGTTGGCATAGCACAGCAGTCCTGATAATTGTTGGAATGCCATAGCAGTCCTGATAATTGTTGGCATGGGACAGCAGTCCTGACAATTGTTGGCATAGCACAGCAGTCCTGATAATTGTTGGAATGGCATAGCAGTCCTGAGAATTGTTGGCATAGCACAGCAGTCCTGATAATTGTTGGAATGCCATAGCAGTCCTGATAATTGTTGGCATGGGACAGCAGTCCTGACAATTGTTGGCATAGCACAGCAGTCCTGATAATTGTTGGAATAGCATAGCAGTCCTGAGAATTGTTGGCATAGCACAGCAGTCCTGATAATTGTTGGAATGGCATAGCAGTCCTGATAATTGTTGGCATGGGACAGCAGTCCTGACAATTGTTGGCATTGCACAGCAGTCCTGACAATTGTTGGCATGCACAGCAGTCCTGACAACTGTTGGCATGGCACAGCAGTCCTGACAACTGTTGGCATCGCACAGCAGTCCTGACAATTGTTGGCATGGCACCACAGTCCTGAAAATTGTTGGATTGGCAGTGCATTTCTGATAATTGTTGAGATGGGACAGCAGTCCTGATAATCGTTGACATGGCACATCAGTCCTGACAATTGTTGGTCTTGCACATCAGTCCTGACAATTGTTGGCATTGCACAGCAGTCCTGACAACTGTTGGCATGGCACAGCAGTCCTGACAACTGTTGGCATCGCACAGCAGTCCTGACAGTTGTTGACATTGCACAGGAGTCTTGACAGTTGTTGACATTGCACAGCAGTCCTGACAGTTGTTGACATTGCACAGCAGTCCTGACTCCTGACAGTTGTTGACATGGCACAACAGTCCTTACAATTGTTGACGTGGCACAGCAGTCCTGACAATTGTTGGCATGGCACAGCAGTCCTGACAATTGTTGGCATGGCACAGCAGTCCTGACAATTATTGGCATGCCACAGCAGTCCTGACAATTATTGGCATGGCACAGCAGTCCTGACAATTATTGGCATGGCACAGCAGTCCTGACAATTATTGGCATGGCACAGCAGTCCTGACAATTATTGGCATGGCACAGCAGTCCTGACAACTGTTGGCATGGCACAGCAGTCCTTACAACTGTTGGCATGGCACAGCAGTCCTGACAATGCATTTCAGCGCAGCTTTGATAGCTGATAGCAGCGGAACAGGGGGCAGTAGGAAAATAAATGGCAATTTGGACTCCTTATTTATAGAACTACTCATGTCTAAGATCATTCTGACAGATTTCCTTTAGATGCTCCAGTTGTGGCATGGGTCATTTTCTGCCAGACTAGTTCCACCAAGGTTACCCCCTATATAAAAACCAGAAAGGATAGGGGGACATGAACACCATCACTAGATTTTGGGAAATTACACTACACCTCCATTAATCATTTTGGAGTTAGCGCATCAAAAAGTGCAGGTGACAGAGTAGTTAATAATACCCTGAATAATTGCTATGTGAACTGCTAGGGGGCTGCAAAAGATGAAGACAGCCCACCATGTCCGTTCCGCTGCCCCGAAAGAAAGATAGAACATGTCCTATTTGTGTCCATTTTGTGGACAAGGATAGGACCTTTCTACAGGAGTTTTAAAAAAAATGGCAGCATGCCCTTGGCCGTTATCCATGGTCTACGGATTTGCAATTTGCTGACCGCAAAACACATACAATCGTGTGCATGAGGCCTTAGTGTTAGGTGGAAGGATTGTAGCTTTGAAGGCAATGATCAGAAATCACACTGGGCTCTATGATTATGCGCCTTACATTCAGCTGACCTTAGAGATCATGTATATGTACCTTAATCCCACAGCCATCTGTGCTCTTTACATTGACATACAGCAGAGATCCCTCTATATATGCCTAATCTCACTGTTCTATTGAGATCCTTTCCCCTCCTGGCAGATGGTTTCCAGTGCTTCGTCTCTGTTGGGAAATGCTGTATAAGGGCTCATGCACACGACCGTTGGCTGTTTCGCGGTCATCAAATTACGGAACAGCAATACACAGATACTGGCTGTGTGCATTTCGCATTTTGTGGAACGGAATTGCTGGCCCCTAATAGAACAGTCCTATCCTTGTCTGTAATCGGACAAGAATAGCACAAGTTCTATAATTTTACAGACGGCACTGGACAGATGTGCATCCCCATTGAAGTGTATGGGTCCGCATCTGACCCGCAAAAAATGCGGACCCAAACCACGCTCGTGTGCATGAGCCCCCTAAGGCCCCCTACACACATCAATTTGCACTGGAGTTTACTGTGTGAACCACATTTTTAATGGTGTTTTCCCCTATAGAGAAGGAGATGGCAAACACCAGAAAAAAAAAAAAAAGTCTTAAAACAAAACAAACTCCAGAGACCAAAAAATGACAAGTAACAAAAGCGCCAGTAGCAAAAAATGCTTGTGTATCCTGAATTTCAGATTTTCCATAGACTTTCAGCTAAAATCTGGAGCTGGCATTTTTACCGCAAAAAAAATAAATAAATAAAAAATCGCAGGTACAAAAAACCCCCACAAAACGGCACTAAAACAACACTTATGTATGATCAGATCCTTAGGCCTCATGCACACGAACGTTTTTTTTGCGGGTGTACGGGCCGTTTTTATGAGTTCCGTATACGGTCCGTATACGGAACCATTCATTTCAATGGGTCCGCAAAAAAAACGGAAGTGTCTCCGTATGCCTTCCGTTTCCGTATTTCCGTTTTTCCGTTCCGTGCAAAGATAGAACATGTCCTATTATTGCCCGCAAATCACGGTCCGTGGCTCCATTCAAGTCAATGGGTCCGCAAAAAAACGGAACGCATACGGAAATGCATCCGTATGTCTTCCGTATCCGTTCCGTTTTTGCGGAACCATCAATTGAAAATTTTAAGCCCAGCCCAATTTTTTCTATGTAATTACTGTATACTGTATATGCCATACGGAAAAACGGAACGGAAAAACGGAACGGAAACGGAAACACAACGGATAATAAAAATGGAACAACGGATCCGTAAAAAACGGACCACAAAACCATACGGTCGTGTGCAATAAGCCTTAGGCCTCATGCACACGACCGTTTTTTTTGCGGGTGTACGGGCCGTTTTTATGAGTTCCGTATACGGTCCGTATACGGACCCATTCATTTTAATGGGTCCGCAAAAAAACTGAAGTGTTTCCGTATGCATTCCATTTCCGTATTTCCGTTTTTCCGTTCCGTGCAAAGATAGAACATGTCCTATTATTGCCCGCAAATCACAGTCAGTGGCTCCATTCAAGTCAATGGGTCCGCAAAAAAAACGGAACGCATACGGAAATGCATCCGTATGTCTTCCGTATCCGTTCCGTTTTTGCGGAACCATCTATTGAAAATTTTAAGCAATTTTTTCTATGTAATTACTGTATACTGTATATGCCATACGGAAAAACGGAACGGAAACACAACGGATAACAAAAACGGAACAATGGATCCGTAAAAAACGGACCGCAAAACCATACGGTCGTGTGCAATAAGCCTGAGGCCTAATTCACACGTCCGTTGTGTTTTGCGGATCCGAAACTTTGCGGATCCACAAAACACCTTGCCACCAGCCCTATAGAGATGCCTATACTTGTCCGCAATTGCGGGCAAGAATAGGACATGCTCTACTTTTTTGCGGAGCCGCCGTCCAGAAGATCGGCCGCACGCTCCGCAAATGCGGATGCGGAGAGCACAGTGTGTGCTCTCTGCATCCATCACGTCCCCATTCAAAATGAATGGGTCCACACCCGTTCCGCAAATTTGCGGAACGGGTGCGGACAAACATTGCGGACGTGTGAATAAGGCCTTAGGGTGCTGCGTTGTTGTTTTTCTTTTTGGGGGAGGGCAAATTTTTTGGCTTGCCTAAGTATTGGGGTAGTGTTTTTTTTTTGTCACACTGCATTTTTTCAGATTTTTTTTTTCTAGAGAGAAGTCTATGGTAAAATACTGTATCTACAAAACACCACCACCCAGTGCATGCTGTGATTTTTAAAGAATACCAAGTGAGAAAAAAAACACAAGAAAACTGTCTTAAAATGTAGTGCTCCATAGTGTAGCTACGTAGTGCTTCCGTAGTGTTCCGTTCCGTCATTCCGTTCCGCATCTTTGGATTTGCAGACCCATTGAAATGAATGGGTCCGCATCCGTGATGCGGAATGGCCACGGAATGGTGCCCGTGTATTGCGGCCTAAAAGTGAATAGAGAGGATGCTGGCCATGTGCAGCTTTCTCATTTCACCGCTATGGGACTTTCAAAAATAGGCAAGCGTTGTCAGAAGCCCCATAGCAGTGAATGTAGAATAGGCCACGTATGAGTGGAGTCCTCTCCATTTACATAAAATAGCTGAGCCAGCACTTTTAGGAAACCGCGCATGTGCAGCATTCTCTCCATTCGCAGTAGGACCCATTCTCAAAATAAGGAGTGGGTCCCAAAGGTGGCATACCCAGCAAAATGCAATAATTGTACCCCTTTATGGCTGAAGGCAACTGTTCCTTCTGATTTCTCTCACCTTTTCTTCTAATGGCATAAATCCTTAGATTACAGGGAATTCTAAAGACATGTGAATATAAAATTAGCAAATGATGGGCAGGGTTAAATGTTAGGCATCAGGCCCTGTTCAGACTTGTGCCACAGATAAACGCTGCTGCATTTTGTGTATCATTTGGGTATCCGCCCAACATATGACTCAACTAAATGCAGGTTATGCTAATGCAGGAGATTGTTTTTTGTCAAAATAAAAATGTCTACCTGAAGGGTAAATAACCCCCTGGTGACTTACCTCACTCTTCAGAGCACTTACATACGGTATCAAAACAAGGCCCTTTCACTTAATGCAAATAGGACAAGTTCAGCACAAATAAGCAGAACATGTCGCAGCATGTCTACCGAGCAGTGTACAGGGGATGCGATCAATGGAGAGCGGAGTCTGGGCCCATTATCAGCTGCCATAGCATATCCATTCATTTTTACACAACTCTTTCTGGTGGAAAATCAGGTGATTCATTCCATATTTTGCAATGAAAGACAATGGTCATATTGTTAGAATAATATATAATGTAAAAGTTTAATCTCTGGGGTTCCGACTGCTTCTGTCCTTCACACCCATCCCCAATCACTTGAAAAGGGGTACCCAGTCTACCATCAGTGGCAGAAAAGTGGCCGTGCATACCATGTCCGTATTGATGTGTATGGGGTGGAAAAGTACAGGAATATTTGGTTTCCGGTCAAATTTATGGAAAACGTAAAGTGTTCGCTCTTCAGTGATATTATATCATGAAAGTAGGTTATTTAGGTAGAAGCAGCAATGGTGATTTCTTCATCTCAAACTATTTATTGAAACAAAAGCCAACACCAGTGTTGGGTATACCCCCACAAAAATGTCAGTGTCTCAATAACTTGTCATGTGGTCTTGAGCATCAATTATAGCCTGACAACGACGCCTCATGCTGTTCACAAGTCGACTTATTGTCTGGTGAGGCATGGCATCCCACTCTTCTTGAAGGGCGGCCCTCGGGTCATTGAGGTTCTGGGGTACAGAGTTATGAGCCTCTACACAGAGACTCAGCTGATCCCATAGGTTTTCAATGGGATTCAGGTCTGGAGAAAGTGCAGGTAACTCCAATTGAGGCACCCTAGTCTCCAGCAGATGTTCCCTAATGATGCGACCTCGATGAGCTGGCGCATTATCAATGAAGATGAAATTAGGTCTGTGTTGTTCATTCAGAGGCACAAGACTGGATTAAACATGTTATTCATGTAGTATGGGCTTGTCACTGTACCATTCACAAAGTGTAGGGCAGTTCTGTATTGCTTTGACACACTGTAACACCACCACCACCAAAGGCTCGTCTGGTGACAACAGTGGCTGATTCATAGGGCTCTCCTTGACGTCTCCAACATCGTTGGTGGCCATCATATCTGCTCTGAGTGAATCAACTTTTATCATTGAAGAGCGCTGAGGCCCACTGGTCCCTTGTCCAGCATAGATGCTCCCTGGCCCATGTGCAACGGGCGTCTCCCCCTAGGGCCCTCTATATAACGCGTCCCGGGTGTAGGAAATGCAGAGTGGTGTAATGGTGCGGCCCAAATGTCTCTTTATGTGTGTCACGGTGCTCCTACCTGGATACCGCTGGACCCCAGGTTTTGGCTCCGAAGCAATAAATAGGGGGAATAATTGATGGATAATAAAATAACAAGTCCAGACCTTATATGTAGTTCAACAGCAGCTTTACTTTGCAAAACTGTTTCTTCAAACAGTTTCAGGCTTTGTCTTGGTTCCAGCAGGCTTTAGCATTAAACTGGCAGGCTTCTTCAATAACTCTGCTTGCTTTCTTTCTCTCTGCTGTACTGATAAACTGAATAGGTAAGCTTCCTCTGTAAGCTACACATTCTTCTCTCCAGTCTGACTGTAAGTTATGCCAGGGAACTTTCCTCCTGGCACCTGAGGCTCTAAGCTTTGGTCTCATGGCCAGCAGAGCTTAACCACTTTAGGACCGCCGCATGCAGATACGTGTGATTGCGGCGGTCCTTCTGTTCCTCCTTGACGCGCGGGCGCGTCATCTTGCGAGAGGCGAGATTTTCTGTGAACGCGCGCGTTCACAGCAGCTCACGGATCACAAGTTATACTACAGCCTGCCAGCGATGATCAATCGTTGGCCGGCTGTAGAAGTTAAATAAATTAAATCAAACAGCTATATCAGACACTGTTTTGTTAACAGCGTCTGATATACCGGCTACCTGGTCCTCTGGTGGTCCCATTTACTGGGATCGACCACCAGAGGACCAGGTAGCTATGTAAAGTAGCACCAAGCACCACACTACACCCTCCCCCTGTTTCTTATTAACCCCTTATTAACCCCTGATCACCCCATATAGACTCCCTGATCATCCCCCTGTCATTGATCACCCCCCTGTATGGCTCCATTCAGACGTCCATATGTGTTTTGCGGATCCGCGGATCCGTAAAACACGGACACCGGCAATGTGCTTTCCGCATTTTGCAGATCCGCACATTGCCAGAACTATATAGAAAATGCCTTTTCTTGTCCACAATTGCGGACAAGAATAGGACATGTTCTATATTTTTGCGGAACGGAAGTGCAGACCCGGAAGTGCGGATCCGCAATTCCGGATCCGAGCGGGACAAAGTCTGTCCCCATAGAAATGAATGGGTCCGCAATTCCGTTCCGCAAACAAAATTGCGGACGTGTGAATAGGGCATAAGGGTCCCTTATCACCGTCAGTTAGTTAGCTACTTGTTAGGTAGTTAGCGCCCAGCCCACCGCACCGCAGTCACTGATTTTGGCAGAGATTTTTTCATCCACGATGATTGATGTGAATGAAGAAATCTGTGCCGTTCATTTTTTTTTTTTTTTTCAGCCCAGAGGCTGAACGGAAAAGAAAAATCTCATTACCCGTATGCTCAATATACGGAGAATCGCAGAAACTCCTAATGCTGGCCATACGTGTAATGATTGCGGAGACCCTCAAATGCCAGGGCAGTTAGCAGAAATGGAAACCTTATTATTATTTTTTTTCCCACAGAAAGTGTAATTTTCCGCTAACTTGTGAAAAAAACTGAAATGATACATGAACTCACCATGCCCCTCCGCGAATACTTTGGGGTGTCTTCTTTCTAAAATGGTGTCATTTGGGGGGTATTTATACTTTCCTGACATTCTAGCACCTAAAGAATCATGACAGGCGCTCAGAAAGTCAGAGCTGCTTCATAAAGGCCGAAATTCACTTTTTTGCACCATAGTTTGTAAACGCTATAACTTTTACCCAAACCAATAAATATACACTTATTGGATTTTTTTTTATCAAAGACATGTAGAACAATAAATTTATAGAAAAATGTATATAGAAATGTATCTTAATTTTTAAAATAATTTACAACAGAAAGTGAAAAATGTCATTTTTTTTTGCAAAAATTGCGGTCATTTTTGATTAATAGCAAAAAAAGTTAAAATGTCAGCAGCAATGAAATACCACCAAATGAAAGCTCTATTAGTGAGAAGAAAAGGAGGTAAAATTCATTTGGGTGGTAAGTTGCATGACGGAGCAATGTGTGAAAGTAGTGTAGTGCAGAATTGTAAAAAGTGGCCTGGTCATTAAGGGTGTTTAAGCTAGGGGGGCTGAAGTGGTTAAAGTGCTTCTGTCACCCCCAAAATTTTTCATTTTTGGGTTTATTAACCACTTAAGCCCCCCTAGCTTAAACACCCTTAATGACCAGGCCACTTTTTACAATTCCGCACTACACTACTTTCACCGTTTATTGCTCCGTCATGCAACTTACCACCCAAATGAATTTTACCTCCTTTTCTTCTCACTAATAGAGCTTTCATTTGGTGGTATTTCATTGTTGCTGACATTTTTACTTTTTTGCCATTAATACAAATTTAACGATATTTTTGCAAAAAAAATGACATTTTTCACTTTCTGTTGTAAAATTTTTCAAAAAAACTACATTTCTATATAAATTTTTCTCTAAATTTATTGTTCTACATGTCTTTGATAAAAAAAAGTCCAATAAGTGTATATTTATTGGTTTGGGTAAAAGTTATAGCGTTTACAAACTATGGTGCAAAAAGTGAATTTCTGCATTTTGAAGCAGCTCTGACATTCTGAGCGCCTGTCATGTTTCTTCAGGTGCTAGAATGTCAGGAAAGTATAAATACCCCCAAATCACACCATTTTAGAAAGAAGACACCCCAAAGTATTCGCGGAGGGGCATGGTGAGTTCATGTATCATTTCATTTTTTTCACAAGTTAGCGGAAAATGACACTTTCTGAGAAAAAAAAAAAAAAAAGTTTCAATTTCTGCTAACTTCTGGCAAAAAAAAAAGAAATCTCAGACGGACTCACTATGCCCCTCAGTGAATACCTTGGGGTGTCTACTTTCCGAAAAGGGGTCATTTGTGGGGTGTGTTTACTGTTCTGGCATTTTGGGCGGGGCTAAATTGTGAGCCGCCATGTAAAACCTAAAGGTACTCGTTGGAATTTGGGCCCCTTTGCGCACCCAGGCTGCAAAAAAGCGGCACTTATGTGGTATCGCCGTACTCAGGAGAAGAAGGGCAATGTGTTTTGGGGTGTATTTTTACATATACCCATGTTGGGTGAGAGAAATATCTCTGTAAACTGACAACTTTGTATAAAATTTTTTAAAAGTTGTCGTTTACAGAGATATTTTCACACACAGTATAGGTATATATAAAAATACACCCCAAAGCACATTGCCCTACTTCTCCTGAGTACGGCGATACCACATGTGTGACACTTTTTGCAGCCTGAGTGCAAAGGGCCCTAAAACCAATGAGTACCTTTAGGATTTCACAGGGCATTTTTACGCATTTGGATTCCAGACTTCTTCTCACGCTTTAGGGGCCCCTAAAATGCCAGGACAGTATAAATACCCCACATGTGACCCCATTTTAGAAAGAAGACACCCCAAGGTATTCCGTGAGGGGTATGGTGAGTTCATGTAAAATTTTATTTTTGTCACAAGTTAGTGGAATATGAGACTTTGTAAAAAACAAAATAAAACATAAAAAAATATATCAATTTCCGCTAACTTGTGCCAAAAAATAAAAATTCTGTGAACTCGCCATGCCCCTCACGGAATACCTTCGGGTGTCTTCTTTCCAAAATGGGGTCACATGTGGGGTATTTATACTCACCTGGCATTTTAGGGGCCCCTAAAGCGTGAAAATCCAAATGCGTAAAAATGGCCTGTGAAATCCTAAAGGTACTCATTGGTTTTAGGGCCCTTTGCGCATCTTGGCTGCAAAAAAGTGTCACTCATGTGGTATCGCCGTACTCAGGAGAAGTAGGGCAATGTGTTTTGGGGTGTATTTTTACATATACCCATGCTGCGTTTGAGAAATATTGCTGTAAACGACAACTTTTTACATTTTTTTATTCAAAGTTGTCAATTTACAGAGATATTTCTCACACAAAGTATGGGTATATGTAAAATACACCCCAAACACATTGCCCTACTTCTCCTGAGTGCGGCGATACCACATGAGTGACACTTTTGCAGCCAAGATGCGCAAAGGGCCCTAAAACCAATGAGTACCTTTTAGGAGGGCATTTTTACGCATTTTTCTTCTCACGCTTTAGGGCCCCTAAAATGCCAGGGCAGTATAAATACCCCACGTGTGACCCCATTTTGGAAAGAAGACACCCCAAGGTATTCTGTGAGGGGCATGGCGAGTTCATAGAAGATTTTTTTGGCACAAGTTAGCGGAAATTGATTTTTATTGTTTTTTCTCATAAAGTCTACCTTTCTGCTAACTTTTGACAAAAGTAAAATTTTCATGGACTCACTATGCCCCTCAGCGAATACCTTGGGGTGTCTTCTTTCAAAATGGGGTCATTTGTGAGGTGTTTGTACTGTTCTGGCATTTTGGGCGAGGCTAAATTGTGAGCAGCCATGTAAATCCTAAAGGTACTCGTTGGAATTTGGGCCCCTTTGCGCACCCAGGCTGTAAAAAGTGTCACTCATGTGGTATCGCCATACTCAGGAGAAGTAGGGCAATGTGTTTTGGGGTGTATTTTTACATATACCCATGCTGGGTGAGAGAAATATCTCTGTAAATTGACAACTTTGAATAAAAAAATTTAAAAAGTTGTCGTTTACAGTGATATTTCTCACACACAGTATGGGTATATGTAAAAATACACCCCAAACACATTGCCTACTTCTCCTGAGTCAGCGATACCACATGAGTGACACTTTTGCAGCCAAGATGCGCAAAGGGCCCTAAAACCAATGTGTACCTTTAGGATTTCACAGGCCATTTTTACGCATTTGGATTCTCACACTTTAGGACCCCTAAAATGCCAGGGCAGTATAAATACCCCACATGTGACCCCATTGTGGAAAGAAGACACCCCAAGGTATTCCGTGAGGGGTATGGCGAGTTCACAGAAAAAAAAATTTGGCACAAGTTAGCGGAAATTGATTTTTTTTTTTTTTTTTTACAGTCTCATATTCCACTAACTTGTGACAAAAAATAATATTTTACATGAACTCCCCATACCCCTCACGGAATACCTTGGGGTGTCTTCTTTCTAAAATGGGGTCACATGTGAGGTGTTTGTACTGCCCTGGCATTTGAGGGTCTCCGCAATCATTACACGTATGGCCAGCATTAGGAGTTTCTGCGATTCTCCGTATATTGAGCATACGGGTAATGAGATTTTTCCCGTTCAGCCTCTGGGCTGAAAAGAAAAAAAATGAGCGGCACAGATTTTTCATTCGCATCAATCAATGTGGATGAAAAAATCTCTACTAAAAATGTGCAAAAAAAACAAAACGGCACAGATTTTTTCATTCGCATCGATCAATGTGGATGAATAAATCTCTGCCAAAAATGTGCAAAAAAAAAGTAGTAAGGCCCCATTCACACGTCCGCAAAAATTCTGCGGAATAGATGCCGACCCATTCAGTGTGAATGGGGCTGGCGGTGATGCGGAGAGCACACTATGCGCTCGCCGCATCAGCATTTGCGGAGCTGCGGCCGCAAACTTCCGGGTTTCGGCCCCCAAGCATCCGGCCGCAGCTCCGCAAAAGATAGAGCATGTCCTATTCTTGTCCGCAATTGCGGACAAGAAAAGGCATTTTCTATATAGTTCTGGCAATGTGCGGATCCGCAAAATGCGGAAAGCACATTGCTGGTGTCCGTGTTTTGCGGATCCGTGGATCCATGGATCCGCAAAACACATACGGACGTCTGAATGAGTCTTACAGGGGGTAATTAGTGTCAGGGGGTGACAGGGGGTGACATGGGGTGATCGGGGGTTAATCAGGGGTTAATCAGTAACGGGGTGGGGGTGGGGTGGATGGGTGGGGGGTCTGTGTGGTGTTTTGGTGCACTTACAAAAGTTTCTTTGGTGGTCCCAAGCAAAGGGACCACCAAAGGAACGATCAGCAAGCATATCAGACGCTGTTAACAAAACAGCGTCTGATATGCCATCCTGACTTCTACAGCCTGCCAGCGCACGATCAGCGCTGGCAGGCTGTAGCTACCTTCTCCCGACGTGATCCTGTGAACGCGCGCACGCGCGCGCGTTCACAGGAAATCTCGCCTCTCGCGAGATGACGCGCGGGCGCGTCAACGAGGAACAGACCGACCGCCCGCAGGACGCAATCCTGCGTGAGGCGGTCGGCAAGAAGTTAAAATCCTTATTGTGCGATTATTCAATATATAGTGCTCTTACTTTTTTCTGTGGCTTAGTTTCTTTTAAAATCGCACTTTTATAACATGTTAATTACTTCGCTACCAGCAAGTAGGGCAGTTACTTGCTGGTAGCCGCCGCATCCTCCTTTAAAAAAACGCCCCCTCCTCCGGTTGATTGACAGGGCCAGCGAGCGCTCTCCTCCTCCGGCTGGCCCTGTCTGCATTTCAAATCCCATGCCTGCGCCTTATGTGTCTTCATTCGGCGCAGGCGCTCTGAGAGAAGGACGCGATTTTTAAAGAAACTAAGCCACAGAAAAAGGTAAGAGCACTATATATTGAATAATCGCACAATAAGGATTTTAATAAGGCCAAAAATTAAAAATGACTTTTGGGGGGTGACAGAAGCCCTTTAAGGTGTTCTGGCTGGTGTGGGCACGTCCAGCAGAGACGTGCCCTGCACACACTTTCCCCTAGCAGGAGATAAGGTAGACTAACTGTCACTGGTCCCTACCCTTCCTGCAGAGGGGGGTTAGAATGGAATGGAAGGTTCCATTTTATCTACATACAGCTCTGCCAAATTTGCTGCCACCTGCTGGTGAACCAGTCACATTACATTTCAACATAACAGTTGCAAACAGATTAAGAATGCACAGTGTGGAGGACCTGGAATAAGATGCATAGATGACATTAATGTTAGCAGACACAGTTAGAAGCCGGGTGCAGGAGTGGTAACACCACTCTGGGGTGTTACACATGCAAGACTATAATACCTGTAGTCAGGTACCCTTGCAGGTCATCTAGCATACAGACCACGCTGATGTAAACGGTTTTGAATGGTCTGACATGACATTTGGGTGCCTCTCACCTCCTTTAAATGTACCTGGAGTTGTGTGGGATTCATTATCCGATTTCGCAGGGCATTGTTCATAATGAAGCGGTCATCAGTGTGGGATGTGTCCAAAGGACGTCCACTTTTATGCCTTTCTGTGACTCTTCCAGTCTCTCTGTATGTCTGTTGCAACCTGCTGATGACACTGTGTGACACTCTAAGCTCAATGGCCACTTCCGTCTGAGAACATCCAGCTTGAAGCCTCGCAATGGCGAGGTACTGTTGATGAATTGTTAGGTGTCGTCTTGGTCTCATGATGTTAGAATGTGAACAGCATGATGAGGAGGACTGTTTAAACACTAAATTCAATTGAACCAGAAAATGTATTGGGCGATTCATGGATCAAACACCTGTTGTGTATTTTGCTTAAGCTCCTTGTTAGAGAACAGCAAGTGCAAGAGCCCACCTCTTCACCTGGACTGAGCGACAAAACAAGCCCAGCAGTCATGCACTTACTGATTAGCAACTTATAGTATATGATTGATAGATAGATAGATAGATAGATAGATAGATACTTGACAAAAAAAAAGAGGCAGCACTCCAAATGTGGACCAATGAGACCTTTCTTAAGCTAAGGGCTCATGCAGATGACCGTTGTTGTTTTGCGGTCTGTTTTTTACGGATCCGTTGTTCCGCATCTGAGGTTTTTTTCTCTGGTTTAAGTCCTCTTCCGTTCCGTTATTCCACAAAACATATCCGTATGGTTTCTGTATTTGATCCGTTTTTTGCGGATCAGAAACGGAAACAGTAACTTATTAATTACCAACCACATGAGCAATATGGACTGGGCATAGCATTTCTACAGTATGGATCTTCAAAATACGGATGACATACGCATGTGTTCCGTGTGCATCCCTATTTTTTGCAGACCCATTGACTTAAATGGAGCCACGGGCCGTGATTTGCGGACAATAATAGGACATGCACTACTTTTTTGCGGAACGGCCATGCGGACAAATGGAAACAGAATGCACGCGGAGTACCCATTGAATGGTTCCGCATACGGTCCTCAAAAAAACGGAAAGTATACGAAAAGAGTATACATTCGTGTGCATGAGCCCTAAGTGACATATGCCATAGTGAGGATATATACACAAAACATACCATCAATTACCATAAGCGGTCATAATTAATAAAAAATATTTACCGGTACATAAAATACTAATATCTTGCTTTACAACCACTGACTGCAGCGGTCACATGTCCGAGTCAAGAGACACTTGGAAGTACAAAACCAGCGAGGACACAGGAAGCAGCGGAAGGAGAACAGCGGGGATCAGAAAGTTAACATTACTTTTATCATTTTATGACATTCCAGTCAGCTTTCAATGGCTAGACAACCCCTTAATACAGGCCCCAAAATTACTACAGACAGCCAGACCCCCACAATTAATACAGACCCCCAAGACAAACCCCAAAATAAATACAGATCCCCAAACCCAAAATAATACAAACCTCCAGGCACACCCCCAGACCTCAAACTTAATACAAACTCCAGACAAATCTCAAAATTTATAGAGGATTCAGTAGAGAACAGCATGTCGGATCTCTCAGCATTCCAGCATTGTTGGAAGCTTAAACGTCGTCATCTGGCCACATTAAAGAGGACCTTTCACGACTTCTAAAGATATCAACTAAGGGTGCTCACATGGAGAGCGGCGCCCAGGGATCTCCCTGCACTTACTATTATCCCTGGGCGCCGCTCCATTCTCCCGGTATAGGCTCCGGTATCGACGCTCACCAAGTTATAGTAGGCGGGGACTTGGTGGAATTGGTTATAGTAGGAGGAGCCTGCCCTTCATCTCCTTCTCCCCGGCTGTAGCGCTGGCCAGTCGCAGCGCAGAGCTCATAGCCTGGGAGATGAAGGGCAGGCTCCGCCCACTATAACTTAGTGAGCACAGATACCGGAGCCTATACCGGGAGAACGGAGCGGCGCCCAGGGATAATAGTAAGTGCAGGGAGATCCCTGGGCGCCGCTCTACATGTGAGCATACTTGGTTTATATCTTTAGAAGTCATGAAAGGTCCTCTTTAAGGCTAGTTTCACACTTGCGGCAGGACGGATCCGACAGGCTGTTCACCTTGTCGGATCCGTCCTGCCGCTATTTCGCCGTGCCGGTGGACTGCCGCTCCGTCCCCATTGACTATAATGGGGGAGGGGGCAGAGTTCCGGCGCAGCACGGCAGTGCACGGAGAGAGGACGCCGGACTAAAACTACGACATGTCCGACTTTTTAGTCCGGCGGCCTCTGCTGTGCACTGCCGTGCTGCGCTGGAACTCCGCCCCAGCCCCAATTATAGTCAATGGGGACGGAGCGGCAGTCCGGAGGCACGGCGAAATAGCATCAGGACGGATCTGAAAGGGTAAACAGCTTGTCGGATTCGTCCTGCCGCAAGTGTGAAAGTAGCCTAACTAAAATGGGTAGCCCTTTCGGGCAGGCTGTTCCCTGCCCGAAAAGGCTACCGGATGCTAAGCACTAGTGGGAAACTAGCCAAATAAAAGATTTGCTAGAGGACAGACAGTAATCCATGTCTGTCTCACTGCCCTACATCAGACCCAGCACCATGCTCAGACACAGGAGGCAGTTCTTTGAGCAGGTAACCCTGTCTGCAGATGCACGGCAGTGAGGCAGACCATACAGAGGGTTAATTAACCCTGTGCGCAATGGTTTGCCCTTATCCGGCTTCCTACGTCTGAGCATAGCTCTCAGTTTGATGATGCATATATTATAACTGCCACGGAGTTAACCCTGTGGAGCACGGTTGGCCTTTTCAGGGGGTGAGTTTTGTTACAAGTAACCCCCTTTATTGCCTTAGTTGCTTGTTCCGATAATCTGCTGGTGTAAAGGTGCCTCAGATCACCCAAAGAACAAGCAAAAAGCTAATTCATTGGGTGAAATGATCTTTGATGAGGAAACCTCAATCATCGTTTGCAGGCTGCAGTTCGTGCTGTGTGAACAGTGATCTGCTGCCCAGAAACAATTAATCTGCATGAGGACGAGTAAAGTAGCATAGTAACCGCCTCCAAAAGAACCTAGTACAGCGCTATAGAAGGCCCATCTGTGCCGGTGACATCACCAGGCTCACTGCTACGTGAAAACCCCCGCCTAGCATAGTGTTGTGAAGCCCGGTACGTCACAGGCTCGTGCTGTAGTGAGGCAAAGGGGAGCAGTGGAGCAAGGAAAAGCTCCAATGCTCCTCTCATACAGTACATACTAAGTGAATACAGAAGAGGTTATGTCCGAGTTCAGGGCTGAACCTGGACAACCCCTTTAAAGGTGTTGTCCCATGAAGTCAATCCTTGTCCATGTAGTCTGTTAGGGCATATGGCTGTGACTCCCCTCTATGAGTTAGGGCAGAGAGCCTCTGGGAAATGTCAGGTGACCCATTAGGGCCAGTTCACATGACTGATTTTGAAAAACACGCTTAAAAAATCTGACGCGTTTTTGATTCGGTTTATCAATGCGCCCTTTTTTTAACCAGTGGGTGTTCACTTCAATACAAAGCTTCATTTTCAGCTTGAGGTTTGTGAAGCAGCTCTGCGCCAAAAAACTTGCAGAAAATGCACTCTAATAATACAACTGGCTGCATCTGTTCAGAATGTGGGGATCCCGAAATTCATATATTGAGGGATCTTCATGGGATTTTGATCATCCCAGGTTGTCCTGTGGTGGTTTTGGCGGGAGTTTTTTCCCGCCAAAGTTAATGGCAGTATAGGCTAAAATTAGCCACTGTCTCTGGGCAGTGGATGGGAATGAGGGATTGGCCATCCAGGCCACCTATTAAGGGTCGTTGCTGGGCAGATTAAATTGCGATGCCCAGCAACAGTTAGGGCATTGGGCGTCAGGATAATGGGAGGGTAATTAGTGGTATATATAATGTGGCCGGCCAGCCGGTATATTCTGTCAGCTGAGCCACAAGAAGAGGAGCTGCACTCTGCCCGTTTACAGACTCACCTGTGTTCCGCTGCCTTATCCGATGGAGGATCTCATTTCTGGCCTGAGAAGACGCGCTGAGGACGAAGGAGTTGCGGCTTGGCTGGAGGATTGCCTACTGGAGCTGTCATCCTCATTGCCTGCATTGCCTGGAGCGGTGGGAGCCATGGACGTCGGGACCCCTCGCAGCGATGGAATGGAGCCTGCATCCCCTCCTGCGATTTTACCTGCGCTGCGCTCCTCTCAGCGTGAGAAGAGGCAGCGCACCCGTTTCTCCCCTTCTCCTTCTAGGTCTTCCACGGAGCGGCGCAGAGCAGAGAAGCGCAGCGCGCCTGTGACCGGACCCGGAAGTAGCAGCTCGGGTGTGACATCACTTCCTGTGGTGCGGCAGTATTCTGTGTCCCCCGGGAATGTGGACATCCCCATTGGTTCCAGCGGTGCCCCTCTGCCTGCCTGCACTCCGGACGTCAGACAAGCTGGGACTTCTTCTTCTTCTCGCCGCTGGAGCGGGCGGAGGACCAGGACCCATGGACAAGGGCAGCATTCAGCCCAGCAGCTCCACCCTTGTGTTGAGCAGCGGGCGGATGCGTGCCAGGAAGACCCCCCTTCGCCTATGGAGACGTCAGCAACTTCCCCTTTTTGCAGGACTGGAGCAACAACCGATGGTGAGTGCCTTAGTGGCTTGGCACCAGTTTTGGCATCTCTGTCCTCTGTCCTTTCTTGTCTTCAGGGTATGATTCCCCCTGTCCCCTCTCCTGCTGTGCCGTCAGCTTTGGCGGATGATATAGCTTCTGCATGGCGGTCGGCCGGGCGGGGGGAAGGTCGGGACTCTGATAGTGAGGATTCCGTCCCCCTTCCGTTATTTTGTAAGAGAAAGGGGGTGGCGGAGACTTGCTACAAGGAATCCCTCCCTTGTGATATGTCTCCGTTAGGTTTTCATTTGTCCATGTCTGTAAAGGAGAAGATATGGAAGAATGAATTTGTAGATATTTTGTCTTTGTTACCGGCTTCTAAAGAATTCGTAGCTAAACTAGATAAGCGTGAGGGAAAATCGGAAGAGGATAGATGGCGTCCGATCCCGCGGACTTTCAATAATTGGTTGCAGTCCTACTGCATTTTTTGTAGTGTGATGGGGGGAAAATTCCCTCAGAAATGTTCAGGTTTATTCCAGCATTTGGACAATGTGTTAGAAGCTTATAAGTGTTTTGGTGGAATTGGATGGTTCTCGTACAATGAAGGTGTGAGACAAAAATTGTCCGTGTATCCTGGTATGTGTTGGGGGGCAAAGGACGTGGGTTTGTGGCTAAATTTGTTAGCACCGCATCACTTGTCCTTTTCCGCTCCTAGGCAGCAGGTGTCTGCGGCGGTTTCTCAGCCGTCTGCGTTGAGGAAAGGCACCTGCTTCGCTTTTAACGAGTCGCAGTGTCGATGGCCTTCCTCATGTAAATATCGTCATGAATGCACATTTTGTGGAGGCAGCCACCCCATGGTGCGTTGCTGTAAGAAGGCCAATCTACCCTCGCAACCATCAGCAAAAGAGTTTGTTTCAAAGAGCCTGGACGCCAGTAAAGCTGGCGAGCATGCGTCCATGGCTAGAGCGGTATCCAAATCGAGGGATGGCGGAGTTGCTTCATGATGGTTTTTCTGTTGGTTTTCACTTGCCTTCCTTTTCAGGTTCTGGTTGTAAATGGGTTAATAACCTTGCTTCAGTAAACCAATTTCCTTTAGTAGTTAAGGCAAAGTTGTTGAAGGAGCTGGAGGCGGATAGGATTTCTGGTCCGTTCCCTTCTCCTCCTTTTATCAATTTTCGTTTGTCGCCGTTAGGAATTGTGCCTAAGAAGGAGCCGAACGCCTTCAGGTTGATTCATCATTTATCCTTCCCTTTTGGGGCGTCCTTAAATGATGAAATCGATAAGGCTTTGTCTTCTGTAAAGTATGCGACCTTTGACTCTGCTGTTGATCTAGTCCGCTCATTCGGTAAGGGAGCCCTGATGGTGAAGGCCGACGTTCAGTCGGCTTTTCGTCTATTACTGGTGCATCCTTCTTGTTTTAATTCCCTTGGTTTTTATTTTCAGGGTCTATTTTATTTTGATAAATGCCTGCCTATGGGCTGTTCAGTGTCTTGTTTTTATTTTGAGGCTTTTTCCTCTTTTCTAGAATGGGTAGTTTCTGTCAGGTGCATGAGGGGTGCTGTGACGCACTATTTAGATGACTTTTTGTTTATCGGTCCGGTTGACTCTCCAGTTTGTGCTGATTTGTTAGATTCTTTTTCCGTATTTGTTCCGAGTTTGGTGTTCCTTTGTCTGTTGAAAAAACCGTTTATCCTGTCAATTGTTTGGAATATTTAGGTATTACTATTGATTCGGTGAGGGGCGAGTTTAGGCTTCCTGAGCAGAAAGTGTTTAAAATACGTGCGTTGATTGCTGACCTGCTAGTTAGAAAGAAAGCAACAGTGAAGGAAATTCAGTCTTTATTGGGTCTTTTAGCTTTTGCGTCAAGAGTTATGCCGATGGGTAGGGTTTTTGTCGTCAGCTAGCGTCTAGAATTGCAGGTATTCGCAATCTGTTTTTTCATGTCCGTTTGTGTAAGGATAGCAAGGACGATTTGAGAATTTGGTTGGAATTCTTTCAGCATCATAATGGTCGTTCGTTTTGGCAGGAGCAGTTTGTATTGGCGCCTTCTTTGGATTTGTTCACTGATGCGGCTGGTGCATTTGGATTTGGAGCTTATTGGGGTGGTCACTGGTGTGCGGCTGAATGGCACCCAGCTTGGGTGGCTAACGGGGTGACTAGAAATATTGTTGTTTTGGAGCTTTTCCCGGTTATAGTAGCCCTGGTATTGTGGGGTAGGTTCTTTTCTAATAGACGGATTTTTCTGCATACAGATAACAAAGGGGTACTATTTGCTGTCAATTGTTTGTCTTCGAAATGTCCTCTTGTTGTTAAGCTACTGCGTCATTTAGTGCTTCTTTGTTTAAAATTGAATATTTGGGTGAAAGCACGTCATATCCCGGGCATAGATAACTCGATCGCTTTCAGTTTCAGAGATTTCGCGAGTTGGCGATTGGGGCCGATTTGGAAGGGGAAGTGTGCCCTCCGCATCTGTGGAATCTGATTTGGTCTTAGGTATGTCTTATCTGCGGTCGTCTGTAGCCCCGTCTACGTGGTCCGATTATGTCCAGTCGTGGAGTCGTTGGTGTCAGTTTGTGGAAGGTAGAGGTGGGTCTCCTATCAGGGGTGGTGAAGTTGCTGCTTTAGCATTTTGTATGTCTCTGTTGAAGGTTCGTTTGGCTCACGCGACTGTTGTGAGGATTTTATCGGGTGTGTCCTTTTTCTCAAGGTCCTGGGTGTCCCTTCTATAATGGATTACTTCATGGTAAAACAAATGTTAAAGGGTTATAAGAGGGTAACTGTTCCCTGATAATCGATGCCCTATTTCACCTAGTTTATTAGCTGCTTTATGCAAAGCGACAACGGGGGTTTGCACGAGTGATTATGAGGCTTTGCTTTTTTCTACTGTCTTCTTGTGCATGTTCTTTGGTGCTTTCAGAATTAGTGAGCTGTTGCCAAAAACAGTAGGTCTGGCCTAGGATTGCTGCTTGAGAACATTCACATTTATTCTAACTATGTTCTGTTTTTCCTCCTTAATTCTAAGATGGATCAGGTGGGCAGGGGTTCTTGGATTCGTGTGGGCAGAATCAGGTCGGGTGATCTCTGCCCGGTGAGTATGTTAGCACGCTTCTGGCATTGCAGACCATCGGGTGGTTCATTGTTCTTTATTCATCTGGACCTGTCTCCCTTAACTCAGTATCAATTTCGAGCAGTTTTGTCTAGATGTTTTAGGAATTGGGCTTGGAGAATTTTCATTTCACTTCACATTCATTCAGGATCGGGGCTGCTACTACGGCAGCTCGATATGGGTTGGGTACGTCATTAATTAAAAGGATTGGTCAATGGTCTTCTAATCGCTTTAAGTTGTATGTTCGTCCGTTTCCTGATGTCATCTAATACTGTCGTTTTTAGGTTTCTGCGGAGTCACCGTATGGATCATCGGCCATTCTTTCGTTTATTGGGCCCAGCGGAGAGCATCTGGAAGATCATACGGTGATAACCTTTCATGGTCTACAGACGATGTCAGAGTTTATTGGAACGGTGTTAGAGGACTGCGTTGGGAGGCTGTTATTGATGTCCTCTTGGAAATGTGTTCTCTATATCCGGATCCCGATATCATTGTGTTTCATGCTGGCAGCAATGACGTGGGGAAAATTGGAACCATGCAGTTGGCCTTCAGCATGAAGCATACTTTGGTTCGGGTGCGCCGATTATTCCCTGATGCCCGTCTGGTTTTTTCAGAAATAATTCCCAGATTGTTATGGTTGTCTTATGCTAATTTTAAATACCTAGATAGGATTCGGATTCGCTTGAACAGAGTAATGGCAAAATTTATGCCCTTAGTTTGGGGTTTTTCTTTTAGACACGTGGAAGGAGGTTTGCCTGGCCTTTATTTTTCCGACGGTATTCACCTGTCGGATATTGGTCTTGACATTCTTAATTTGAACTTTCAGTCAATGATAGAGTTGGCTATGGGTGGGGTGGGGCCCATGCCCCCTGTTTAGTTGGCATGGTCTGGTGGGTAAAGTCGCTCACTGAAATGGTGAGCGGATGAGTTTTATTCTGGTACTTAGGCCGAGCTTATGGCTGGTCTAATCGGTGGTTATTAAGTTATATGGTCCGAGCTTATGGCTGGTCCATTATGGTAAGTTATATGGTTTATGGTTTCTATGTTTGAAATTTGTAAGCTGTTCTTTAATAAAGCTGGTCGTGGCCAAACCTTTCCATCACGTTAGTTGTCCACGTGTCTTATTATTATTATTATTTCATTGTTGTTATTGGGTTGATGATGATGCTTGAATATACATTTGTAGGGCTATGATCTATAATCCCATGTGGGGATCCCGAAATTCATATATTGAGGGATCTTCATGGGATTTTGATCATCCCAGGTTGTCCTGTGGTGGTTTTGGCGGGAGTTTTTTCCCGCCAAAGTTAATGGCAGTATAGGCTAAAATTAGCCACTGTCTCTGGGCAGTGGATGGGAATGAGGATTGGCCATCCAGGCCACCTATTAAGGGTCGTTGCTGGGCAGATTAAATTGCGATGCCCAGCAACAGTTAGGCATTGGGCGTCAGGATAATGGGAGGGTAATTAGTGGTATATATAATGTGGCCGGCCAGCCGGTATATTCTGTCAGCTGAGCCACAAGAAGAGGAGCTGCACCCGCCCGCCCGCCCGCTTTCTTTTCTTTATCTGTATTGTCACGACTGCTTTATTAGAAGGAGGGGTAAAGTCGCTCACTGAAATGGTGAGCGGATGAGTTTTATTCTGGTACTTAGGCCGAGCTTATGGCTGGTCTAATCGGTGGTTATTAAGTTATATGGTCCGAGCTTATGGCTGGTCCATTATGGTAAGTTATATGGTTTATGGTTTCTATGTTTGAAATTTGTAAGCTGTTCTTTAATAAAGCTGGTCGTGGCCAAACCTTTCCATCACGTTAGTTGTCCACGTGTCTTATTATTATTATTATTATTATTTCATTGTTGTTATTGGGTTGATGATGATGCTTGAATATACATTTGTAGGGCTATGATCTATAATCCCATGTGGGGATCCCGAAATTCATATATTGAGGGATCTTCATGGGATTTTGATCATCCCAGGTTGTCCTGTGGTGGTTTTGGCGGGAGTTTTTCCCGCCAAAGTTAATGGCAGTATAGGCTAAAATTAGCCACTGTCTCTGGGCAGTGGATGGGAATGAGGATTGGCCATCCAGGCCACCTATTAAGGGTCGTTGCTGGGCAGATTAAATTGCGATGCCCAGCAACAGTTAGGGCATTAGGCGTCAGGATAATGGGAGGGTAATTAGTGGTATATATAATGTGGCCGGCCAGCCGGTATATTCTGTCAGCTGAGCCACAAGAAGAGGAGCTGCACCCGCCCGCCCGCCCGTTTCTTTTCTTTATCTGTATTGTCACGACTGCTTTATTAGAAGGAGGGTAAAGTCGCTCACTGAAATGGTGAGCGGATGAGTTTTATTCTGGTACTTAGGCCGAGCTTATGGCTGGTCTAATCGGTGGTTATTAAGTTATATGGTCCGAGCTTATGGCTGGTCCATTATGGTAAGTTATATGGTTTATGGTTTCTATGTTTGAAATTTGTAAGCTGTTCTTTAATAAAGCTGGTCGTGGCCAAACCTTTCCATCACGTTAGTTGTCCACGTGTCTTATTATTATTATTATTATTTCATTGTTGTTATTGGGTTGATGATGATGCTTGAATATACATTTGTAGGGCTATGATCTATAATCCCATGTGGGGATCCCGAAATTCATATATTGAGGGATCTTCATGGGATTTTGATCATCCCAGGTTGTCCTGTGGTGGTTTTGGCGGGAGTTTTTCCCGCCAAAGTTAATGGCAGTATAGGCTAAAATTAGCCACTGTCTCTGGGCAGTGGATGGGAATGAGGATTGGCCATCCAGGCCACCTATTAAGGGTCGTTGCTGGGCAGATTAAATTGTGATGCCCAGCAACAGTTAGGCATTAGGCGTCAGGATAATGGGAGGGTAATTAGTGGTATATATAATGTGGCCGGCCAGCCGGTATATTCTGTCAGCTGAGCCACAAGAAGAGGAGCTGCGCCCGCCCGCCCGTTTCTTTTCTTTATCTGTATTGTCACGACTGCTTTATTAGAAGGAGGGGTAAAGTCGCTCACTGAAATGGTGAGCGGATGAGTTTTATTCTGGTACTTAGGCCGAGCTTATGGCTGGTCTAATCGGTGGTTATTAAGTTATATGGTCCGAGCTTATGGCTGGTCCATTATGGTAAGTTATATGGTTTATGGTTTCTATGTTTGAAATTTGTAAGCTGTTCTTTAATAAAGCTGGTCGTGGCCAAACCTTTCCATCACGTTAGTTGTCCACGTGTCTTATTATTATTATTATTTCATTGTTGTTATTGGGTTGATGATGATGCTTGAATATACATTTGTAGGGCTATGATCTATAATCCCATGGATCCGGTTGTGTTATATCGAAAATGAAGAAACCAGATCCGGCACCTTTGACTTACATGGTTTTTGGTGGTGGACCCCGCTTGTTCAGTTTCCCATGCCGCACACAAAAACGCTACTTGCAGAAATTTTGTGTCCAGCATGGAAACGCAACAAACTGGAACGGAATACATTCTGGTGCGCTCCGCTCCGGTTTGTTCAGTTTTGTCCCCATTGACAATGAATGGGGACAAAACTAAAGCGTTGTGCTGCGGTTTGAGAGCCTCAAAATCAGACAGCACAACGCAAGTGTGAAAGTAGCCCAAACCCTGCCCATAAATGGGTGGCCCCATATGGTTTGGGGGACATTCCTAGGACGTGGTCTACTTGTCCCTAATTGCATTGTTGGTATGACATTCAGATGAGATTCAACTGAACAAAATGTGTTTGAGATTTATCAAAACTGGTGAAAACTAGCTTAGTTATTAAAGATGGGATCTGATTGGTTGATATGGGCAACTAAGCTAGTTTTCCCTTTTACTAGTTTTGATACAATTTTCACCATTTTAGAGTGAATACAATTTTGAGGCCTAAAGCACCTGGCATATTACCACGGTGCATCCTCTGAGTTATGATACCCATTGAAGTCTATGAGACAGACCCTACCATATCCATAGGCACACGGAGTTCCTGCAGCCCCATAATACACAGCTATATGCACTCATGTGTCACTATATGGTGCCAAAGATGTTTCTGTGTAAAATTATTTTGATTCTTAGGGAGAATCACTGCCAAAAGGGTCCCACAGCCCCCAAAATATTAAATTGTGTGTTGTGCATTAACAAATCTTTAAAATGAAATAGTGAAATGTCATAATTTTGTGGTGGTCGGGGTCCAGGTGCTGAGACCCCCACCACCACCCGCCCTGCCCTTTATTTTTAGTCGCAATCTTGTTAAATGGGGAGTGTTAGTCGCTTAGCCTTACTGGGTGGACTGATACTCAGTTCTTTAATGGACTTTAATTAACATCTGTGGGAATTTTAATGAGTTAATGATTGATGGATTTGTTAATATTTATGGTTACCCCCTTTAACACCTTCAGGACCCTGCCATTTTTCACCTTAAGGACCAGGCCGTTTTTTGGAAACTTGACATGTGTCACTTTATGTGGTAATAACTTCAGAATTCTTTTACTTATCCAAGCAATTCTAAAATTGTTTTCTCGCGACACATTGTACCTCATGATAGTGAAAAATTTTAGTCGATATAATTCACCAAAATTTACCAAAAATGTGGAAAAATTCAAAATTTTCTAAATTTTAATTTGTCTGCTTTTAAGGCAGATAGTGATACCTCATAAAAGAGTTATTACTTGACTTTTCCCATATATCCACTTTCATGTTTGCATCATTTTGTAAATGTAATATTATTTTTTAGGATCTTATAAGGCTTAGAATTTTAGAAGCAAATTTTTAAATTTTTTCCATTTTAATTCATTTTTTTTCTGTAACACATCAAGGGTTAACTGCCAAATAAAACTCAATATTTATAACCCCGATTCTGCAGTTTACAGAAACAACACACATGTGGTCGTAAACTGCTGTACGGTCACAAGACAGGAAAGGAGTGCCGTATGGTTGTTTGGACGGAATAATTTTAAAGTGTCATTTTTTTTAATTGCTAGTTTATTACAGCTAGGCTGTATACCTGAATTAGTCTGTCAATGATTGTGAAAAGATCTGTAATTACCTTATAATACCAGCTTTCATTAATGTCCCTGTCCCTTTCCACTGCTCTCTTAAAAGACAGTTGCTATGGCTTGTCTGTCTCTGACTAAGAAGACAGGAAGACGGAGGGGCGGTCCTTCACACTGCATGAGACATTAGGCTTCAGAGTGAGGAGGCGTGTCTCTCAGTAATCCAATCTGATTGGCTGGCAGGAAGCTGCTGGCTACAGCAAGTGTGGGAAAGCAGTTTTGGCCTCAGAGAACTAGCAGAGGAGCCATCTTGAGAAGGTCCTCATATTGTAAATGTTTAAACCGCCATAATAACTAAGGGAAAAACTCAAGGAAAACAGTGGTATGTGAAGAAACTAAAGATTGCTTTAGGCTTCTTGCACATGACCATATGGCTTTTTCAGTATTTTGCGGTGCGCAAAAAACGGATCTGCAAAAAAGACGGATGATGTCCATGTGCATTCCATTTATTGCAGAACGGAACAGCTGGCCCCTGATAGAACAGTATTATCTTTGTCCGTTATGTGGACAATAATAGGACATGTTCTATCTTTAAAGGGAACTGAAAAACAGAAATACTGAAACATAAGGCATACGGAGTACCCCTACAATGCCTGGAGAGTTAAGCAGAGTCATTCAAATAAGAAGAGACACGGAACTCAGTCGAGCAACAGGAACCCCACCAATTAAAATATCTGACGTAGCACTATAGCATCTTAAAGAGTTTCCGCCAAGGTTTGACGTTAGGAGATGACTAACTGATCATTGGAAGTCCCACCACTGGGAGTGCTGTACTCGGCCGTCTCCGGCAGTCACATAGAGAATGAATGGAACAGCAGGGTGCATGCCCGCCCTGCCACTTAAGATCAGGGGAACAGGACCTCCCTTCTTGGGATTGGTAAGAGTTCTAGTGGTCGGATCCAAACTAATCAGTTAGCTACAGGATAGGGGATAAATTCAAAAGTTACTCCCTTTAAGTGTTTAAAATGCCAGGTACCATTGTATATGACAGTCAATATCAGACACATGCACACAGTGTACAGGTATATGGAGGGATTGCCTTAGTTGCCCATAGCAGATTCCACCTTTAATTTTTCAAAGGAGCTCTGAAAAATGAAAGGTGGAATCTGATTGGTTGCTATGGGCAGTCTTTCGGTATACCAGTTTTAATAAATTTCTACCATATTTTCTTTTGTCTTTGCATGCCTTTTGAGCAGTTCCCCCTCGCCTAAAGTTCTTCCATCGCGTCTGAATGAGTCAGAACGCTGGAAAATAACATGCTGATTCTGCAGATTGCGCAAATGAAATAGCTTCTGTGTGTTTACTTTTTGCTGACTACTGACCACTGGCAAACAAATCTCCTAATTGCTGGAGGTAATTTATGGCTTCCTCCCAACCCTAGTTTACAACCTTTCTCCCATGATGCATCTGTGCCTGACAGTGACACCAATGTCAGTGCTGGAAGAGCCAGGTTTGGTATTCCTGCTGTAATGGTGGATAGAGAGGTCTGCAGAAATTCTGCCAGGTCACTCTGCTGATAGAAAGTCAAATTCTTCAGCATCGTTAATTTTTGGAATCCAGGACTTGTTTTCTGGACAGAGCCTGAAAAACAATTGTAATTTGTGATAATTGCAAAAGGATCCAACACCAATCACAGTTGCATGTACTCATGGCACCCATCGGCTTACTTTAGAGGCGATAACGCATTGATATAAAATAGATGCCCATATGTGCAGGGCCGGCGCGTCCTATAAGCGGACTAGGCCGCCGCGTAGAGCGCCCCTTGGCAAGGGGCGCTGCTAGGAGCGCCGGCCCTGCCTCATGCTGCAGCCGCCCGAGCGCTCTGAATTGAGCCTCAGACGGCTGCAGCACTCCCCGGGCTGGCGCGTCCATGAGAACGCACCGCCCGGGCTCAGCATGAAGAGAGGAGCTGACAGGAGGGAAGCGCTCAGCGCTCCCTCCTGTCAGTCCATTGTAGCGCGGCCGAGCTCTGTATGGCCGCGGGTACAGGAGCATGTGTCTCCTGTACCCGGCCGGACTGACATGAAGTGCGCACACAGTGTGCACTGCCTGTCAGTCCGTCAGGGCACAGGAATCTAAAGCTCCTGTACCCGTGGACCATAAAGCGCTCGGCCACGCTACATTACAGGCGGGGAGGGAGGGGGGAGAATGACAAGAGTGGGAGAAGAATGACAAGAGGGGGAGAAGAATGACAAGAGGGAGGAAGAATGACAAGAGGGGAGGAAGAATGACAAGGGTGGGGGGGGGGGAGAGAATGACAAGAGGGGGGAAGGAAGAATGACAAGAGGGGGGGAGAAGAATGACAAGAGGGGAGGAAGAATGACAAGAGGGGAGGAAGAATGACAAGGGGGGGGGGAAATGACAAAGGAGGAGGGGTGAAGAATGACAAGAGGGGAGAATGACAAAGAAGGAGGGGTGAAGAATGATGGGGGGGGGGGGGGGATGATAAGGGGGGGGGGCGGCAAACTTTTCTTTTGCCTAGGGCGGCAAAAATCCTTGCACCAGCCCTGCATATGTGATTGTTGCACACCAAGGAGCTCTCGCCTAAAACACACAACCAGAGGCGGACTGGGAACTTAAAGTGGCGCTGAGAAAATCTAAAGCGGCTCTAATGTTGTAGGTGGGTCCAAATTGATACTAGAGGGGGCAACACAAGTAGATGGGGCCAATACAAGTTGGCAATACCATAGTGCAGCACAGAATAGCATCGCATGAGGTCTGCCCCGGGTGCTGGCTGTCAGGGGGTGCCAGAGAAGCAATGACCACTTCCATCAATACAGATGGAAGTGCTCATTGCTGCAGCGCTGACGCCCGCGGCCCTCATACTGCGGCGGGGCACGGGAGCGCATAGTTCCCTGCCCCGCCGCCGATCACTGCCCACCATAGGCTTCAGGCCTATTAGACCTGAGGCCTATGTGTAGTGTACGGGAGTTGTGATGCCCGACACTACAGAAGGGTCACTTAGGTGCTGTCGTTCCCCTCATCTGTGGGGAGATTGGTTGTACATATATTGTAATGTCATTTACCTTTAAGGTGCTTCCATGTACAGGCCTGTAAGGGTGTTATGTAGATTATAGGCCACACAGGGAGCTAGAGAGCTAGGATATAAATAGCTAGGCCAGAGCAGGCTAGAGTTCAGTGCAGACCCAGGAGTCTGTGAAGGCCACATGTCTCAGGCCTAGGCAGGTCAGCAGGAGCCAAGCTGTACCATTCTAGAAAGCAAGAGGTACTACAAATACCAGAGGAGGTAGTCAGTAATTGTAATCCCAAGGATAAAAGCCAGAGATAGGGCATTGGGGCCTTGGAGTATATTTGCCAGGACAAGTCAGGGGGAGAGTAAAGTCGCCTGTACTATGGAAGTCCTGCTTTAACCCTCTGTGATCACCTTGCTAAATATAAGCCTGCCATTAATGTACTGTAACTTAAAGCCTACTGAAACCAATCGTGTTCTGAGTAACTGTTAAGAGAGTGTATGCTGTTTATTACTGTTCAGTAAAGTGAAGTTCTGGTTTACCATCCAAGCCTGCACCTCAATTATTCCTCCTATCAAATCGGTGTGCCACCGTTACCGGCACTGGCGTCACGGACATCAGGGACACCCAGCCACAGGCACGTTACTCTACCAACACCAAGGGCACCTCACACTACACCTGGCTGTGTCCCTCAAGAACCCAGAGAGTGCCCCAGAGGATCCACGTGCCAGCCTCTCCATCACTGGCATTCCCCAGGTCAGTCCCTCACACTACCCTGACTTGGGGATGTTACATATGCGGTAGTGAAATCCCGGCGCAGGCGTGTGTGATGACGTCATCGCGCGTGCCTGTGCCTGGATGCAGCAGCACAGTGAAGTGTGCGAGCAAGCGCCTAGACATAGGTGAGTATTTATCTTCAAAGTTGAGAAGAATAATAGGCAGCACTCACCACGGCTTTTGTTTCTTTCTTTTATTTCATGCAAAAAGTTTCATACACGGTTTGGCAGCAGTGATAGCCCAGTTTCACCCACAGCGGCGACGGGCGTTTTACGCAAACTCACTGCGCTTCTTCTGGCCACTACGTCCAACGCCCAATGTTATGGTCCCTGCCTGATGGTAGTTTGGGGTGCCCTTGGTGTCAATGTTTGTATGAATGCAAGGCGAGGCGTGTACGGTATGCAATAGCCGACATATGGTGTAGAAGTCAGTATCCAGTCTCTCTTTTTACTGTAGTGCAAAATAAGAGTTGTAGTACTTCCAACAGTCTCAGAACACGGTTCCAACATTGTACAGTGCAAATCTTCCCCCAGATGGTTTTGTATGGGTACAGGCTGGGTTTAGATTCAATGTTCTCTTTCACTCTTTCTTTGCGGAATTTGAGGCTGACAATAATACTTTTGGTAAAATAGTTGTAATACGATACTGCGGTATACACATTTAGGGAAATGATTAACCAAGTCATGTCTAAGGCTAGTTTAACATCTGGAGCGTGTATTCTAGCAGGCTGTTTCGGCAGAGAACAGTCTGGCAGAATTCTCCAGATCTGGCACTGCTAGATGCAAATGGAATCCTTGTTTGTGTCGGCCGATTCCTGGCATTCTCTGCCAGATCAGGCCACCGGATCTCTATGCCACAGATGTGAAACTAGTCTAAGTGTGGATGGTGTCTTTTCAGTATTCCACTCCACAGCAGTAAAGTCTATGGCTTTTGATAGCAGTGTACCTTACTGACTGTTTTCTCGGCAGTTACAGATTCTGGAATGTCCTTTCTCTCTCCAGGAGTATTTCAATGTATAGATTGTTCTCTCTTGCTAGATCATGCAGAGATCGCTAGTCTCTGTAACTTGAGGCCTAGAGCTGTGGAGTAAGGAAAACAACCTCTCCCATCCTTTGCAAACTCTAAACCCCTCTAGACTAGACTGAGCTAGGTGTGGAGCTAACAGTCCACACCTCAGCTTCCCTAGGGACTGTAGAGCCCATCCAGAAGAATAGGACAATTGCAGAAATTTCTGCAACAAAATCTGCCGAGTGTGAATTCAGGTAGGTGTTTTGAGCCAAAGACAAATGTGGATCTGGCACGAAGGAGGAGAAGAAGTCTTTCCTTTATATTTTTCTTCTCCTTCCAACCCACTTCTTGCTTTGGCTTAAAAAGAAAAACAACTGCCACAAAAACCTAGCGTGAATCCACCCTTATAGACAATTGTAGGAATTGTAAAAAATATACTTAAAATTTTGTTACAAACAGTCATTTAAATCTTGTAACTAGGTAGAGCTCAACAAGGAATTCCTGTATCAGCTATGGTTTGTTCACATGACATTTAAACACTACATATGGAAGATTTCCGAGGCATAAGCTGAATAGACATAACATGCACTAACCCACCATATGCTAAGAGACTGTCCTATTGGTATATGTCAGGCTGGTACATGTTGGCATACCCTTTGTGACCGAATGCCTATGTTGTGCCTAATGTCTGAGGTATACATGGGAAACAGTACTCTGAACAGGCGTCAGGATGGTGTCATATACAACTTTTTGTATCTTTTTTTGAGCCAAAACCAGAAGTCGATACAGCAGAAAGGAGCAGTGTACTTTTACACTTGTGGCAGGATCCGTCCTGCCGCAAGTGCCCGTGCACTGCCGTGCTGCCGCTCTGTCCCCATTGACTATAATGGGGCGGGGGCGGAGCTACGGCGCAGCACGGCATGTCATGGACTGGAATCATATGGTCTTTAGCAACTCATCCAGGTTTTGTTTGGGATCCGACGACTGGTCGGGTTCGAGTATGGAGGCCTAGTGGTGAGCACTTCAAACCTGCGAGCACTTAGGGGACCAGCAGAGAAGCCAGCTTTGGCAGGATCTACAAACCCAGCCACAACATCTGTGGGTAAATGTGCCGCAGGATACCATATGGAACCTGTATGCCTCCATACCCAACCGTATCTCATCTTGTATCCAGGCTAGAGGTGGGCCAACAGGGTCCTAGAGCCTCTTTTCAGTTGTACAGTTTCCCGCTATATAATTATCTTTAATTACCCTCACTCTACTATCCTTGCTCTAATATTGCAATCACTTACATACTGTATATGATCATTACAGTCACACATAGAAAGTCTCATTCGATTACAACAATTCCTTCTTGGTGCATAATTTTTTTGTCAATGAGCGTACATAAAAAAAACTGCCACAAAAATCGTCATCCTTATAACACTTTTTTCCTGCTCCTCTACTGTAAGGCCCTCTCTCCTTATACATACTCAGGGGAGGCTGCACCGTTATGTGAGCCACCCAGAAAGAAATTAATAGCTTTGTCTTTATGCCAGACATAAAATGCTGTTTTAATTATCTGAGTTCATTGATTGCTGAATCACTTCTGTCTGAGACTGGAATGAATCAATAAAATGGCAGTGCAGTGCTGGCAATGTATACAAGGCGCCTGGCCAGGAGACCCTGCATTCCAGATTGTTAGATGAGACATAATGACACATTAAAACACTGAGACATGAAGTACGTGATATATACAGAAGGATATTCCCAGGAACAACTGATAGTTAGGACAATTTAAATCTATAATTCCACATACCTCTTACATCTGCAAAGTTTACCACACAGACATCTTAGATTCCTCATTTTTCGATCATCCTCTTTCTCCTGGTGCCCCAAACACACAGTGTTATTATGCTGCTACCCCCAATGCTGTGCCTTCTGTGTTCCCTAGTGTCCATAAATACTATACTGAACAAATAACAGTGCCATTCAGTTAGTCTCAAAGTGCTCCCCCAAATCCCTCCAATAGTAATAATTCTCTCCCAGAGTGTCCTTATTAGTAATAGTGCCCCCTATAGTGATAATGTTTCCTGAGAGTGCTCCTATCAGTAACAATGTCCTCCATATTCAGCCCAGTAATGACCCCACAGAACCCTCAGTAGAAATAGTGCTCCTCAAAGTGCCCCCAGTGGCAATAAGGCCCCTCCATAAGCCCCCCTGTAGAGCCCCAGTAGTTATTATGCCTCCTATAGTGTACCCTCCTCTGTAGTGCCTTCTGTTCTTATAGTGGCCCCTGGCAGTGCGCTCAGTACTTATAGTGGCCCCCTGTAGTGTCACCAGTACTTATTGCGTAGTTATAACAACCCCCATATAGTGCCCCAGTAGGTATTATGCTCCATTAGTACCTCCAGTACCCTCTGTGGTGTCTCCAGCACTTATACAGTCTCCTCCCTACATAGCTTCCCCAGTACCAACTTCCTCTAATGCCAGTTTGAAAAAAAAAAATACTACCCTGACTCCCCACCACCATCTGCGATGCAGGGCACAGGGCTCTTCCAGCCTGCGGCCTGAATCTCCAGCTTCTGGGCTCAGACTGTGTGGCTTGGCACAGATGTGTGCAACAATGTAATTGTGCCACCTAAGACCCGGCGCAGTTGGTAGCTTGTTGACCACCTAGGCCATTCTAGTCTCTCGTAGGCCTAGTAGGCTGTGGTCTATGAGGGAAAGCGGCGGTGCAGGTAACTGTTGGTTCTCATGTCCCACCACAGTGCCTCAACTGTATCGTAATCCTGAGGACAGAGATACAGTTAAATAGTCTGCAGCCACAATGTCTGGGTCCCTGGACAAAACATCCAGGCCTCGGGCCCCAGATTTTTTGACCTAGCGATGCCCCTATATAGGTACATTCTATACAGAAAATAATGTTCCGAAATAATGTAAAATATTCTGCTATCACTCGTATTAATATTTTATGTTAAACATTTTTTTTTACACAATTTTTGAAGATGTTATATGTAATGTCACTATCTATATTTTTTTCTTTTTTTTTTTTTCCTTAATTTTTTTATGTGAGGCCCTTAGGGACACCAAAGATCTGTTACTTAATACATCTTTCCATATACAGTCATGGCCGTAAATGTTGGCACCCCTGAAATTTGTCAAGAAAATGAAGTATTTCTCGCAGAAAAGTAACACATATTTTGCTATACATATGTTTATTCCCTTTGTGTGTATTGGAACAAAACCAAAAAAGGGGGGGGGGGAAGCAAATTGGACATAATGTCACTCCAAAAATGGTCTGGACAAAATTATTGGCACGCCTAACTTAATATTTGGTTGCACACCCTTTGCAAAAAATAACTGAAATCAGTCACTCCCTATAACCATCAATAAGCTTCTTACACCTCTCACCCGAATTTTGGACCACTTTTCCTTAGCAAACTGCTCCAGGTCTCTCTTATTGGAAGGGCGCCTTTTCTCAACAGCAATTTTAAGATCTCTCCACAGGTGTTCAATGGGATTTAGAGCTGGACTCGTTGCTGGCCACCAGAACGCTTCAGCGCTTTGTTGCCATCCATTTCTGGGTGCTTTTTTACGTATATTTGGGGTCATTGTCCTGCTGGAAGACCCAAGATCTCGGAAGCAAACCCAGCTTTCTGACACTGGGCTGTACAGTGTGACCCTCAGATTTCATGATGCCTTGCACACATTCAAGGCACCCAGTGACAGAAAAACAACCCCAAAACATCATTGAACCTCCACCATATTTCACTGTAGGTACTGTGGTCTTTTCTTTGTAGGCCTCATTCCGTTTTCGGTAAACAGTAGAATGATGTGCTTTACCAAAAAGCTCTATCTTGGTCTCATCTGTCCACAAGACGTTTTCCCAGAAGAATTTTGGCAAAATGTAGTCTTTCTTCTTTATGTCTCTGTGTCAGCAGTGGGGTTCTCCTGGGTCTCCTGCCATAGCGTTTCATTTCATTTAAATGTCGACGGATAGTTCGCGCTGACACTGATGCTCCCTGAGCCTGCAGGACAGCTTGAATATCTTTGGAACTTGTTTGGGGCTGCTAATCCACCATCCGGGCTATTCTGCATTGACACCTTTCATCAATTTTTCTCTTCCGTCCACGCCTAGGGAGATTAGCTACAGTGCCATGGGTTGTAAACTTCTTGCTAATGTTGCGCACTGAGGACAAGGGCAAATCTAGATCTCTGGAGAAGGACTTGTAACTTTGAGATTGTTGATACTTTTCCATAATTTTGGTTCTCAAGTCCTCAGACAGTTCTCTTCTCCTCTTCTGTTGTCCATGCTTAGTGTGGCACACACAGACACACAATGCAAAGACTAAGTGAACTTCTCTCCTTTTTATCTGCTTTCAGGTGTGATTTTTATATTGCCCACACCTGTTACTTGCCCCAGGTGAGTTTAAAGGAGCATAACGTGCTTGAAACAATCTTATTTATCCACAATTATGAAAGGGAGCCAATAATTTTACCTTGTTTAGTCTTATCCTCCATTTTCATTAGATTCCCTCTCAACAAAGGGCTTACCTCCCCTTCCTTCATATTCCCAAATTGTGCAACCAAAGAATATAGATACCTATTGTGGTAAGGTGCAGGGTGCCGTCCTAGATGGCAGGTACGTGTCACCGAGGTTCATAGCCTCGGTGAGGTAAAAGCCGTTTGTTGGTGTCAGTAGCAGGTAGTGCTACTGACACATTTGCTAGATAGCATGGCTGCAAAGCCGATCCGGGCCGGCTCTTACCGGGAGCAGCTAAAGTGTAGGGTGGGTGGCTGCTCCCCACGACCCAGTCCTGGTTTTGGGCTGGGTTTAAAAACTCAGCCAGCACTAGCAGCTGGGAGAGTGATTGTCTTGGAAGCTGCTGCTAGTGTTGTGGAGCTTTCTGGGCTGGAAGGACGTGCCCAGCAAGGAGGCGTGCAGCCGTCCTGGAACCCTGAAGGAGGATTGTCCTGCGGCTGGGCTGACAGCCAGGTGCGAACCCGCACATCAAACCTGCCAGGTGAATGGAACCTGTGTTCGGACTTTTTGTTTTCCCCTTCATTTGCTGATGGGTGTGACTTAACACCAATTGACTTTCTGCTGTTATTTTGATGCAAGTGTGAATAAAACACTGTTTTCCGCACCTTCTGGACTCCCTGTTGCCTCTATACTGCACCCGCACCGCTGTCTACCAGAGCGACTCCCCACACTATTCGGAAGCGACAAACCCCCTCTTTAACAGGTAATTGAAGTATTTTTTTTTTTATCCTAGGTATTCCCCCCTTCCAAATAAACTCCCTAATTTCCTTGTCAATCGTCCTAAAAACATTTTTCGGCAACCACACTGGAGCGTTCTATAATAAAAACAAAACCTTGGGAAGAAATGCCATCTTCACCAAATTAATTTGACCCATCATTGATAAAGGTAGTCTTTTCCAAATATGGATTCTCTTTCTCAATTCCCTTAAAAATGAGTCCACATTTAAATTTACACTCCTTCAGATTTTGGGAAATATTTATCCCTAAATATTTAAAACTACTAACTTTATCCACTATATGTACATCTGAACTTATATTCAAAACTTCCTCACCTAATAACATCAAATGTGATTTTTCCAAGTTTATTTTCAAACCTGAAAAAATCCAGACTTATTAATAATACCCATTACTTTACTTACAGTTGTGTTCAAAATGATTCAACCCCCAATGCTGTAAAGGGTTTTAGGGAATTTAGTGTACATTTGTAATTGTGTTCAGAATGAAATCTTACAAGGACCAAATGCAACTAAAATGACATCAATTGTTTTTGTAAAACAGTATTAAATGTTTTTTTTGTGATTTCTTCATTGACACAATTATTCAACCCCTTAGGGTACGTTCACACGACGACAATTGTCGCGCGACAAATAGGGCACAACTTCACTGCAACATTTGTCGCGCGACATTTTGTCGCACTATTGTCGCGCGACAATTTTTATAATGGAAGTCTATGGTGTCGCATTGCGACATGCGACATGCGACATGCTGCGACTGCGACGCGACAGTCGCAGAAAAACCCATCTTGAATGGATTTTCTCAGACTTTCGTGTCGCATTCGCAGCATGTCGCATGTCGCACTGCGACACCATAGACTCCCATTATAAAAATTGTCGTAGCGACTAATAGTGCGACTTTGTCGTAGCGACAATTGTCGTCGTGTGAGCGTACCCTTAAGGTATGTTCAAACGACGACAATTGTCGCAGCGACAAAAGTCGCAGCGACAATTTGGGAACCACTACACTGCAACATTTGTAGCGCGACATTGATGTCACATTAATGTCGCGCGACAATTTATAATGGGTGTCTATGGTGGTGTCGCACGTGCAGCATGCAACATGTTGCGACTGCGACACAACAGTCGCAAAAAGTCCATCCCGGATGGATTTTTGTCGACTGTCGTGTCGCAGTCGCAGCATGTCGCATGTCGCACTGCGACGCCATAGACTCCCATTATAAAAATTGTCGCGCGACAATAGTGCGACTTTTTGTCGCGCGACAATTGTCGTCGTCTGAACATACCCTTACTGGTGTGTTTACAGACATGGTGAAGTCAAGAGAATGGTCCAGGAAGACAAGAGAAGAGGTGATTTCTCTTCACAGGAAGGGCAATGGCTATAAGAAGATTGCAAAGATGTTAAACATACCAAGAGACACCATAGGAAGCATCATTCGAAAATTCAAGGCAAGGGACACTGTTAAAAAACGCTACCTGGTCGTGGCAGAAAGAAGATGCTGACTTCGACTGCTGTGCGCTACCTGAAGCACAAAGTGGAGAAAAGTCCCCGTGTGACTGCTGAGGAACTGAAAAAGATTTGTCAGATGCGGGTACTGAAGTTTCAGCTCAGACAATAAGGCGCACACTGCGTAATGAAGGCCTCCATGCCAGAACTCCCAGGCGCACCCCCTTGCTGTCTCCAAAGAATAAGAAGAGTCGACTGCAGTATGCCAAAAGTCAAGTGGACAAACCACAAAAGTTTTGGGATAGTGTTCTGTGGACTGATGAAACAAAATTAGAACTGTTTGGGCCCATGGATCAACACTATGTTTGGAGGAGGAAGAACAAGGCCTATGAAGAAAAGAACACCTTGCCTACTGTGAAGCATGGCGGGGGGGTCAATCATGCTTTGGGGCCGTTTTGCTTCTACAGGTACAGGGAAGCTTCAGCGTGTGCAAGGTACCATGAATTCTCTTCAGTACCAGGAGATATTGGATGAAAATGTGATGCAGTCCGTCACAAACCTGAGGCTTGGGAGATGTTGGACCTTTCAACAGGACAATGATCCCAAGCATACCTCCAAGTCCACTAGAGCATGGTTGCAGATTAAAGGCTGGAACATTTTGAAGTGGCCATCGCAGTCACCAGACTTAAATCCGATTGAGAACCTCTGGTGGGACTTAAAGAAAGCAGTTGCAGTGCGCAAGCCTAAGAATGTGACTGAACTGGAGGCTTTTGCCCATAAAGAATGGGCGAAGATACCCGTAGATCGCTGCAAGACACTTGTGTCAAGCTATGATTCACGTTTAAAAGCTGTTATAACTGGAAAAGGATGTTGTACTAAGTACTAAGATTGAATGTCACTTGGGGGTTGAATAAAACTGATAATGATGTGAGCACAGAAAAGACATTTGTGGTTATTTCATTATAAATGTTATGTTATATTTGTCTGACTTACAAGTGCCTCTTTGATTTAATTGTAAACAAGATGACTGAAATGATCAAAATCAATGTCAAACTGGCCAAAACACTCAATTTCAATGGGGGTTGAATAATTTTGAACACAACTGTAGATCCACCTCAGTGTTCCCCAAAAACAACAAAATATCATCAGCATACAATGTTATTTTTTTCATTAATATTTCTATATTGAAATCCTTTAATCTCAACATTTTCTCGAATTAATATATCCAACGGCTCTATTGCAATTGCAAAGAGCAACGGGGATAGGGGACAACCTTGCCTAGTGCCTCTCGACAGGGCAAAGGGTAGGGACAACAACCCATCCACCGATACTCTAGCTCTAGGATTTGAATATATCAACTTAATCTATTTTAGAAATCTATCCCCAAAACCAAAACATTTAAGAACCTCCCATAAATAATCCCATTCTATACAATCAAACGCTTTAATTGCATCCAGTGACAATATACCTTTCCTACTATCTTTTTCTCTATTTCCCTCTATATTAGTAAACACCCTCCTAATATTAGAATTTATCAATCTGCCAGGAATAAATCCCATTTGATCTTCCTTTGTTATTGTTTTTATTATTTTTGATAGTCTATCCACTAAAATTTTAGCTAATATTTTTAGATCGGTGTTCAACAGTGATATAGGTCTATACGATTCTGGTTTTAATAGAAAACCAGCCTTGGAATTAGAACAATAATAGCTTCTTCCATTGAATCAGGCAACTTTCCTGTCCCTATAGCCTCACACAATGGTAGTCCGTCTCCCCCTGGCACTTTCCTATCCCTGACAAATCTCAAAGCCCTGTAAGAGAGTGCAAGGTGTTGTATTTGATAGCAGGTACGTGTCACCGAGGTTGCTGGCCTCGGTGAGGTAAGAGCCGGGGTTTTTGGTCCGCAGCAGCTAGTGCTGCTCTGTTAAATAGCATGGCTGCAAAGCCGATCCGGGCCGGCTCTTACTGGGAGCAGCTAAAGAGTAGGGTGGGTGGCTGCTCCCCACGGTCCAGTCCATGTTTTGGGCTGGGTATATAACGCAGCCAGCAGCTGTGTCTGAGGGTGTGATTATCCTGGAGCCTGCAAACAGGGCTGAGGAATTCTCTGTCCTGGAGGAAGGAGCTCAGCAAGGTGGTGTTTCCCTGCGACCTGAAGGTGGAATCGCCTGCGGCTGAGCCGACTGCTAGGTGTGAACCCGCACCTAAACCACCCAAGGTGACTGGACCCTGTGTTGGCCTGTTTTTGTTTTGCCACAGTATTTCCGTTGTGTGTGAACTGTCACCAAGAGACTGCTTTTCTTTTATGGCGTGCAAGTGTGAATAAAACACTGTTTGATGCACCATCTGGACTCCTTGTTTTGCCTCTAAACTGCACCCGCACCGCTGTCTACCAGAGCGACTCCCCACATTTGGTGTCGGATGCGGGCATGCGCAGTGAGGCTGGCGTGAGCGCCGAACTTTGTTTGCTGAGTAAAAGTGTATGTCCTATATTAGGCCGGCAAAGTTGCAGCCTGGGTTCCCCGGACAAAATGGAGGCGGTTGTAAAAGCCCTTGTGGAGGCTAACTTGCAGCAGCGGGAGGCCAACAAGCAGCAGCAGGAGACCAACCAGCTACTACTACAGCAGGTGATGGCCTTACAGGCGGCAGGAGCGTCCCACCACGTCCATGATGCCCGGAAGCGGTCCGTGCGGCGATCCCAAAGATGACCCCCGCAGACGACGTGGAGACATACCTAGCCGTCTTTGAGAAGGTCGCCGTGAGGGAAAAGTTACCCCGTGACCAGTGGGCCGAGGTGGTTGCTCCGTTCCTGGCAGCCGGACCCCAGCAAGTTTTTCGATTTGGCAGATGTCCAGGCAGCTGACTACCCGACCGTGAAAGGTGAGATTCTAGCAAGACTGGGGGTGAATGTTTTGGTCGGGCCCAGCGGGTGCATCAGTGGGAATTTAACCCGGCTGAACCCGCCAGACCACAATACTATGACCTGCTACATCGGTTGCAAAAATGGCTGCAGCCAGACATACTGACTCCCACTGCTATGCTCGACCGTCTGTTAGCAGATGTATTCTGGAGGTCTTTGCCTTACCCTCTCCAGCACTGGATCGGCCAGGTATCCCCCACCAATGCCCTCGAGATGGTCGACCTGGTGGAGCGATATGAGGCCACCAGAAACCTGCAGGGGGTTCTTTTGGGAGGAGGCCAGTCAAACCCGGAAACCTCCACCCCAGTCCCGGCGGCCGGCCAAACCCGCCCGGGATGTACCCCTTGCAGATCCCTCCCCAGTAGTCTGCTGGCGGTGTCACGAGCCTGGCCACGTAAGGGCCGACTGTCCACAGTGGGGGAACCCATGGAGACTAATTATGGGTACCGGGCTTCCCTGTATGCCCGGAGACTGTGTGCGACCGGCACCCCGAGACAATAGACAATCGACATCTGTGCCAGGTGCAAATCGGGGATAACCTGGCAGTGGCGCTGTTGGACTCAGGGAGCCTGGTAACCCTGGTAAGTGCTGCCCTGGTACAGCCCACCCAGTATACGGGCCGGAAAGTTGGTGTGGTGTGTATACACGGAGACTTAAAGGACTATCCCACGGCTGTAATGTCTCTATCCACGGCGGCCGGCACCTGGACTTGTGAAGTGGCGATCTCCACAAAGCTGCCCTATGAACTAATAATTGGGAGAGACTTCCCTGGTTTTCCGTCACTGTGGCCTGAGATGAAAGTGACTAATAGCCCTGAGACAGGGTAACCCTAGCAGAGTGGCCTGATACCCCTGGAAGGCCAGAACCCTGGGAGCCCGAGTCTGAGGGGCCAGCGGTAGGGGTGACCACTGCTGCAGCGGTAGTGGGGAGACAACCCCACTGAGTGTAATGGTGGGAGACACGGAGGACTTGCCACCGGGGCCTGAGTTGGCAGACCTCAATGTCTCCGGGGAAAATTTTGGGACCGCACAACACCGGGACCAAACCCTAACCAGGGCCTGGGAGAATGTGCTGGAAATTGATGGTAAACCCCAGAAACCAGGGGCTGAATTAATGTTCCCACGATTTATTGTTCTGCAGGATATGTTGTATCGGGTGAACCAAATCCGAGGTGAACCTGTTGAACAGTTGGTGGTGCCCACAGCGTATCGCAAGCTTGTCATGGAGCTTGCCCACCAACATGTTCTTGGGGGACACCTGGGGTGGCAGAAAACCCAGGACCGCATACTGCAGCGGTTTTATTGGCCCAGTGTGTTCAAGGAGGTAGAGAATTATTGTAAGTCCTGTCCGACCTGTCAGATAACTAGCCCCCAGCCACATTTCCGTAGTCCTCTGGTACCTCTGCCAATTATTGAAGTACCGTTCGAGCGAATCGCTATGGATTTAATTGGGCCTGTACCAAAGTCTGCCAGGGGCCACCAACACATTCTGGTAGTTCTCGACTATGCCACTCGGTATCCGGAGGCGGTGCCTCTGCGACATACCTCAGCTAAGCTCATTGCCAAAGAGTTAATGGAGATGTTTTCCCGTGTGGGCCTGCCAAAAGAGGTTCTGACAGACCAAGGGACCCCTTTATGTCCAAAGTAATGAGGGAACTGTGTAAATTGTTGCGTATAAAGCAGCTACGGACGTCCGTTTACCATCCGCAAACAGACGGTCTGGTTGAGAGGTTTAACCAAACTCTAAAAAATATGTTAAAGAGGGTGGTGTCTAGAGATGGGAAGGACTGGGATCTGCTTCTGCCCTATCTCATGTTCGCAGTGCGAGAGGTACCCCAGGCCTCTACTGGGTTCTCGCCCTTCGAACTGCTTTATGGCAGACACCCTCGGGGCCTGTTGGATATCGCCAAGGAAGCATGGGAACAACAGCCTGTCCCCCACAAAAGTGTCATTGAGTATGTCACCCAGATGCAGGAACGGATAGAAAGGGTGTTGCCGCTGGTCCGGGAGCATATGGAGGCAGCACAACAAGCCCAGAGTAGGGTGTATAATCGTCAGGCTCGGGTGCGGGGCTTCAATCCGGGAGATCGAGTGTTGGTTCTGGTACCCACCCTTGACAGCAAATTCCTAGCTAGGTGGCAGGGCCCCTATGAGGTGATCGAGAAGGTAGGGGAAGTAAATTACAAAGTACACCAGCCAGGGCGGCGCAAGCCGGAGCAGGTGTACCACGTGAATTTACTTAAGCCTTGGAAAGATAGGGACACGGCCGACGACCACAGCCCCGGCCAGGGCTTCTAGGTGAAAAGTGTCCAGCCCCACAGTTCGAGGCCTGTGAAGCAGTAACCACGGTAAAAATTGCAGACAGCCTGTCTTCCAAACAAGTTCAGGAAGTCAGGGAGTTCATCAGTCGGAACACGGATGTGTTCTCGGACCTCCCTGGCCGCACGTCTCTCATCCAACATGACATCGTCACTGAGCCTCAGGCCAAGATCCGGTTAAAACCATACCGGGTACCCGAGGCTCGGCGACGGGCCATCGCGGAGGAAGTACAGTTAATGTTGAAGCTCGATGTCATTGAGGAGTCGAAGAGTGAGTGGGCCAGTCCCATAGTCCTAATACCCAAGCCGGATGGGACGTTGCGGTTCTGCAACGATTTTCGCAAGTTAAATGAAGTGTCCAAGTTTGATGCGTATCCCATGCCCGGGTAGACGAGCTTGTTGAGAGTTTAGGGCAAGCCCGTTATTTTTCTGTGCTAGACCTCACCAAAGGGTACTGGCAGGTACCCTTAACGGAGTCGGCTAAGGAAAAAACCGCATTTGTTACCCGCAGGGCCTGTATCACTACAAGGTGTTACCCTTTGGCCTGCATGGCGCCCCGCCACTTTCCAAAGGTTAATGGACATAGTGCTGCGACCACATCGTCGGTACGCCTCGGCCTACTTAGATGATGTAGTCATCCACAGCACCGACTGGGAAAGCCATTTACCCAAGGTGCAGGCGGTAGTGGATGCCCTGAGGAAAGCCGGACTGACCGCTAACCCAAAGAAGTGCTCCATAGGGTTAGAGGAGACAAAATATCTGGGATATGTAATTGGGCGGGAGTCATCAAACCTCAGGTAACCAAGGTAGAGGCCATTCGTAACTGGCCCCGACCGGTCACCACCAGGCAGGTAAAGTCGTTCCTGGGGATTGTAGGTTACTACATGAGGTTTGTGCCCCACTTTGCCACCATAGCAGCGCCGTTGACAGACCTGTTGAAGGGGCGAAAGTCTGGGAGGGTTAGCTGGAGTGAGAAGGCGGAGGAGGCTTTCGCCGCGTTGAAGTCGGCCCTGTGTGGGTCCCCGGTTTTGGTGACACCCGACTTCAACAAGGAGTTTGTCGTACAGACCGACGCCTCGGAGGTAGGCCTCGGTGCGGTACTGTCTCAGGAGGTCAACGGGGAAGAACATCCCGTTGTCTTCCTGAGCCGTAAGCTCAATCCCGCCGAGTCCAGATACAGTATAGTGGAGAGGGAGTGCCTGGCTATCAAGTGGGCACTCGAATCTCTCCGCTACTACTTGTTAGGGAGGAGGTTCCGTCTGGTGACCGACCATTCCCCCTCAAATGGATGAGTCAGGCCAAGGAGAGGAATGCTCGGGTCACCAGGTGGTTCCTATCTCTTCAGAATTTCAAATTCTCTGTGGAACACAGGGCAGGCCGCTTGCAGGGCAACGCAGATGCCCTGTCCCGCGTCCACTGCCTCACGTGTGTTCACCCCCTCAGGGTTGAACAAAGGGGGGGGGGTGTGTAAGAGAGTGCAAGGTGTTGTATTTGATAGCAGGTACGTGTCACCGAGGTTGCTGGCCTCGGTGAGGTAAGAGCCGGGGTTTTTGGTCTGCAGCAGCTAGTGCTGCTCTGTTAAATAGCATGGCTGCAAAGCCGATCCGGGCCGGCTCTTACTGGGAGCAGCTAAAGAGTAGGGTGGGTGGCTGCTCCCCACGGTCCAGTCCATGTTTTGGGCTGGGTATATAACGCAGCCAGCAGCTGTGTCTGGGGGTGTGATTATCCTGGAGCCTGCAAACAGGGCTGAGGAATTCTCTGTCCTGGAGGAAGGAGCTCAGCAAGGTGGTGTTTCCCTGCGACCTGAAGGTGGAATCGCCTGCGGCTGAGCCGACTGCTAGGTGTGAACCCGCACCTAAACCACCCAAGGTGACTGGACCCTGTGTTGGCCTGTTTTTGTTTTGCCACAGTATTTCCGTTGTGTGTGAACTGTCACCAAGAGACTGCTTTTCTTTTATGGCGTGCAAGTGTGAATAAAACACTGTTTGATGCACCATCTGGACTCCTTGTTTTGCCTCTAAACTGCACCCGCACCGCTGTCTACCAGAGCGACTCCCCACAGCCCTTACTAGCTCTTCCAACTGTATTTCTTTTTCCAATTGCTCTCTTTGAGTAGCTGTCAATTTCTTTAAAGACACTCCATTCAAATATTGACATATTGCCCCTATCCATGATTTTTTTTAGTTTTTTTACTACAAAATGTTAGCTAAGGTCTTACCCACTTTTCTGAAAAGAACACACCCGCTGAAAAGAACTTAGTCCCCTGGAAAAACAATGTTGTTTGAGATTTTTCCATGTATATATCTTTAAATTTCCCTTGTTCCTCCTCCCATTTTTTCAGCTTTTCTAATGAGGGATCAGCCACGCAACTCACTTTTGCTTTTTCTAACTTCTGTTCTGCAATTATAGTTTTTGCTTTTGCTTTTTTTCCCCAATAATTCACTTTATTAAACAAGAGTCATCTAAAAAAAAGCCTGACACTGCCTGCTTCCTTGTCCTCAATGTGAGTCCAGCTCCCTGCTGTATTCCTACCAGACGCACCTGAGCGATCGATATCCGGCTGAGCCAAACTTATCATGCGGGGCTAGCCGTCCTCTTCAGCCTTACTCCCACCACCTTCCTCACCGCTCCTGCACCCTCATCGTCTCCAGCGTCTCACATGGCCTGCGGAGCTCAACAGCGGATAGCGAGGGGGCAGAGCTTAGCGTCACATGTCAGATGCTCCCATGCTACCCCCCAAAAACAATGACAATCAATATCCTATATTTAAAAAAATCCTACTCCATTGTGTATGGCCCATGGTGTTTGCTGTAAAGTATATCTCAATGCTGTTAAAAAAAAATCTACAATCAGTTAATAAAAAAAAAATCTGGTTTTAACTGGCAGAAAATTATAGGTGACACATTCCCTTTAACTGGATTGTCCAGGATTTTAAAGATTGTTAAATCTTTCACCAACCGAGCACAGCGCCAACATTTAACTGTAAGGCCTCTTGCACACGGGCGTCATGTTTGACGCCCGGATAAGAGGCGGGTGCGTTGCGGGAATCGCCACGATTTTTCCGCGTGTGTGCTAACGTTTATAGTGCGTTTAACACGCGCGTGAAAAAATCTGCATGCTTGGTACCCAGACCCGAAGTCAGACTTCATCACTGAAGTCCGGTTTCGGGATGAGTATTCTGTATATGTAATTATTTTCCTTTATAACATAGTTATAAGGGAAAATAATCGCATTCTAATTGCAGAATGCAATGTTCCCCGGGCTATAGAGGGTTAAAAATAATAAAGAGTTAACTTACCTTCTCCCATTGTACGCGCAGAGCCCCAGAGCGTCTTCTCTCTTGATGATTTCTTGCTTGAGGACCTGTGGTGACGTCACAGGGTCACATGGTCCAATCATAGAAGCATTTGAGTGGACCATGTGACCCATGTGATCCTGTGACGTCACCACAGGTCCTCAAGCAAGAAATCATCAAGAGAGAAGACGTTCTGAGGCTCTGCGCACAATGGGAGAAGGTAAGTTAACTCTTTATTATTTTTAACCCTCTATAGCCCGGGGAACATTGCATTCTGTAATTAGAATGCGATTATTTTCCCTTATAACTATGTTATAAAGGAAAATAATAACGATCGGGTCCCCATCCCGATCGTATCCTAGCAACCATGCGGGAAAATCGCAACGCATCCGCACATGATTGCGGATGATTGCGATTTTCCCGCATCCCCATTCACTTCTATGGGGCCTGCGTTGCGTGGAAAACGCAGAAACTGGAGCATGCTGCGATTTTCACGCAACGCAGAAGTGATGCGTGAAAATCACTGCTCATGTGCACAGCCCCATAGAAATGAATGGGTCGGGATTCAGTGCGGGTGCAATGCGTCCTCCTCACGCATTGCACCCGCCAGTGTGAAAGGGGCCTAAAGGTCCCTTTACACCGGACGATATAAAGAGTTTCTATCCAACGATCTGCTGCTGCTCCTAGAGGCTCATTTGTATATATTAAAGTTTCATTTTTCTCAGCAATGCGGGCACATAGGAACATGGGACCAACACAGATGCCTTCCGCTGCCAATTACACATGCAGCAAGTCAGCCAGTTTCATAGGTACAAATCTGCTGACCAGGGGCGTAGCTAAAGACTCATGGGCTCTAGTGCAAAGATCAGTTTGGGCCCCCCTTCCTTCAGTGCTTTTTGGCAAGTTGAAAGTGTGCACCTAGCTTTCCTGCTACCTGAGGCAAAAATTGAAATGGCACCTCCCAATTGCCTCCAGCCCTACTGTTAAAGACATAGATGGAAATCATTACATACAGCGCTACAAAACATACAGGGTAATACAGTGTCATATAGCTCTTATTCGGATGTCTCTTCTGATCGCCATGATGATTTCTTTCAGCCATTTCTTGTCTCTGCAGAGTTTGACAAACAGACATGTTAGTTTCCTACTTTTCCATCATCCTCCCCACCTTCTCAACACCCCATCCTGCCACCTCCAATATTGTGCCCAATGTGTTACCCAATACTATACTGCAGAAACAGTCCCCCTGAAAATACTTGTACCACACAGTCAGTGGCGCAACTAGAAATGACTGGTCCCCACAGCAAATTTTTGAATGGGGCCCCCTCCTCCAGTAATTTTTTTACAGCCCCTTCCTTTCATGCCGCCCCCTTTCTGTGGCTAGTAAAGATCACTCTCTCAGACCAGGCCCGGCAGCTGCTCCATCCGTTTTCTACACTGTCTATACTGCCACTGTATATAATTTCATTGTGTAATACTGTTGAGGGGCCCTGACAAACTCTTTTAGTACTTCTCCTCCTCTTGGATGGGCCCCTTCTGGGTCAGGGCCCCAAAGCAGCTGCTTCCCCTGCTTTCCCTATAGTTACGCCCCTGCAGATAGTTCCCCCTTCAATATACAGTGCCCTAAAAAATAACTGTGCCCAGGAAAGAGTGTCCCTAATAGTGTCATAAACATAAAGTCCCCCAAAAATAACTGTGCTAAGCTTATACCATGCCAGGGTGCCCCCACAGTGATAGTGCTCCGCAAAGTCCCACCAATAGACATAAGTATCTGTAAGACTTCACTTAGTGTTAACAGTGCCCCCAGTAGTAATACTGTCCCCATTGTGTCTATACTAGTAATCATGTTCCCCACTGTCCCCCAGTAGTAATAATTCTCCTTATATGTGTTGCAGTAGAAAGATACCTCCTTAAAATGTATGCCAGTACAAAAATACTCCCTTATAATGTGTTCCGGAAGAAAAATACCCCTTATAATGTGTACCAGTACACAAATACCCCCCTGTAATGTGTTTTAATACAAAAATGCCCCCTTAGAATGTGTGCCGGTATAAAAATACCCCCTTATAATCTATGCCAGAACAAAAATACCCCCTTATAATGTGCACCAGTACAAAAATTCCCCCTGTAATGTGTGCCAGTTCAAAAAATATCCCTTGTAATTTGCGCCAGTACAAAAAATAACCTATACATACCCCCTTACCATATCAGATCTGAAATCAGACCTCAAATCAGACACCCATATCAGACCTCAAATCAGACTCCCATATCAGATCTTTAAATCATACCCCCATATCAGATCTGAAATCAGACCCCCATATCAGATCTTCCAATCAGACCTCAAATCAGACCCCCATATCAGATACTCAGATCAGACTCCTATATCAGACCTCGCATCAGACCCCCATATCAGATACTCAGATTAGAACCTCATATCAGATCCTCAGATCAGACCCCCCATATCAGATCCTCAGACCCCCATGAGACCTCAGATCAGATGCCAATATCAGACCTGGAAGAGAATTACTTGCAGTTTGTTGAAGGTCCAGATGGATGTTACCAATTAGGGGTATGTCTCTGCACAGACTGATACTGGCTGCAATGAACACACCTACAACTGATAACACCCATCTGGACCTTCTGTGCAAACTGCAAGTAATTCATACCTTAGAATTAATAAAGAAATAACACATCCCAGAGTCATACCAATAGATGCTTCAATATAGGTAACACAAGGGGGATTCAAGCAGTTTCTAAAAGAGACATGTCAGGAGAGCTTATAGGTCTTCTTTAATCAGTCATATTGAGCTAATATCCTTTTTTATTTTCAGCATTATGTGCTTCATAGATCCTGGTTGAGTAGGGAATTTCCCAACATGATATCTGGAACTCTTGTCTGATGATGTTTACTTTTTGACATCCTCATGAAGTGGTGACTTGAAAATTAGGTAAAGTGTGCATCAAGATAACTTAACACTATGGGTGTAACCACTCGGGTGGCAGACATAGCTGCTATGGGGCCCAACAACTAAGAGAACTATCTCCACTCAAAGGGTGCAATTAGTGGTGAAATGTATTTAAGGTGGCGTAGAAAATTTAAAGGAGTTATCCGACAGTAAGAAGCTCAGTTCTGCATCTTTGAGTGTTTGCATCCCGTACTATAGAGTTTTGCCAGCCTTAGATTCTGCAGAGAGGGAAGGAGTACTACAACACCCATCATTGCTCATATCATTACATTGCTATTGGGGAAGATTAACACTGAATTGTTTGGAACAGTGTTTGATACTGTTGGATGCACTACAACTCCCATTTTGCACTTAGAGAGACTTAAAGGGGTTGTTTCTGTTCAGTCAATGGCATTTATCATGTAGAGAAAGTTAATACAAGGCACTTACTAATGTATTGTGATAGTCCATATTGCCTCCTTTGGTGCCTGGATTCATTTTTCGCATTATACACTGCTCCTATCTAGGGGTTACAGCCATTGCTGCAGCGCAGATACCAGATGGCCGGGATGGGAGCTGCTGTGTATGCGTGTCTGTGTGTGCTCCTACGGTCACTGCCACCAGAGAGGGCGAAGCTTTTTCCTGTAGTGTGCAAGCACGGCCACCGCTGCTGGATTGAAGGGTGGTCATAACCCCTGGAAACGAGCAGTGTATAATGTGATGGAAAAATGAATCCAGTCAGCAAAGAAGGCAATATGGACAATCACAATACATTAGTGGAAAACAAAAAGTATTATTTGCCGTTCATCGGTGCAGTTATATGTTCTTAATATTAATTTCCTTTTTATTTATTTATTTTATCTAACAGTATGTCAGACAGAGAAGTGACAGGCCCTGCACAGGGGAAAGGCAGAGGCCTAAATGTTTCTGGCGCAAGCACAGGTCGCAGCAGAGTAAGGGGGCATGACAAAAGGGGTCACTTCGAGAGGCCTGAGCTCCCGGTGTCATCTAGCGGTCATGTCTTAAACAGCAACCCAGCGGTTCTTGAATAGTTGACTTGGTCATCCACTTCGTCCCAAGTGACATCAGACACCCCCAGCCAATAGTCGGTGGGTTCGTCAGACACAACCCTTAGTTGGCATGGCCCGGGAGCAGGCCCTGTGCCCTCACCTGTCGTCAACCAGCCTGTGTCCTCTTCTGTTCCCTCAGCCAGACAAGTATTATATGCTGTGGGCTCAGCTCCACTATACAGCGAGGACGAGCTACTAGAGGACAGTCAGCAGCTACTGGCCAGCCAAGATGTGGAGGAGACATCCGCTGCTTCCTCCAGTAGGCGGGCAAATAGTGATGAGGAGAGTGGCGTGGGAGCTAGTGTTGCGAGCGGTCAGGCTCCTAGCTCAGAGACTGTTGAGGAGGACACCAGTGACGTGCAGACAGTACTCGATGATGATGATGTAGGCGATTGCAATTGGGAGCCGGGTGATGAAGGGGCTTCATCATCATCGGGAGAAGAGAGTGGCAGCTTGCGCGTGATGCAGCGGCTGAGCCAGCAAGTCGGTAGCATGGACGGGAGTCAGCAGGGTGGCAGCAGTGGGAGGTCGGGAGCCAAACGTGCCCAGGGTAGACCACCCGCTTTGCATGAGCCTACCTGCCCGGAAAGTAGTGGTGCAGGGGTTCACGGAGGCAGCGGCGGTAGCAGTCAGTCAGTGCGGAGTGTTGGGGGTAAAATCACTTACTCGGTGGTGTAGCAGTTTTTTTGTTAAGCCGCTGGAGGAGGTGAACATGGCCATTTGCCAAATCTCTGGGCAGAAGGTGAAGCGTGGACAGGGTGCAAATGTTGGCACCACGGCCCTGTGTCAACATATGCAGCGTTACCATAAAGTGGCTTGGGAGAACCGTGGCTCTGGTGTGGTGGTCCAGGTGCGTCAAGGAGGGCTGAGCCATACGCCCTGCATGGCACACATTTTTCAATCTGGTTGTCAAGCGGTTCCTGAAGTCTTCCACCCACCTGCAAGACATCCTAAAAATGTCCAGGAAACTTTGCATGCACTTTAGCCGCTCGTACACCGCTGGACTACTGGGCAGCCAAACTGGATTTATGGCCGCAACTGGCCAAATTTGCCCTGGAAAAGCTGCCATGTGGAGAGACTGACCTTTGTCAAGATGAATTAGGCGTGAATCAGCAAGGATTTTCAAACACCAATACCTGGTGCATCAGACTAGATCATCCATGGTGCCACACCAACACTTTGACAAAAGAGACCGGTTTCTTCTGGCTACCCGCCTGATGCCACACATCTGATGCCAAGTTCTCCTTCTTACACCCAACATTGTCAGCGGGTACTGTTATTCCAACTCACCTCCCCACTCTGTCACCAGGTCACTGTGTGGTATCCTGATGCTGCTGCCACCTCACTCCTCAGGTCTCCTTATGCTGATGCTGCTGCCGCCTCCACACTGTTATTGTGCCACTCTGTGGTCTCCCCATGCTGATGTCACCTTGCCACTCTGTTGTCTCCTCATGCTGCTGCTGCACACTCTGTCATGTGCCACTCTGTGACCTCCTCATGCTGCTGCTACCACCTCCACACTATGTCATTGTGCCACTCTGTGGCCTCCTTATGCTGCTGCTACCTCAACATCTCTGTCTCTGGGCCACTCTGTGGCCTCCTCATGCTGCTGCTACCGCAAAATTATGTCACTGGGCCACTCTGTGGTCTCCTCATGCTGCTGCCACCTCACCACTATGTCCTGGGGCCATTCTGTGGTCTCCTCACGCTGCTGCCACCTCCACACTATGTTACTGGGCTACTCTGTGGTCTCCTCATGATGCTGCTACCTCAACATTATGTCACTGGGCCACTCTGTGGTCTCCTCATGCTGCTGCCACCTCACTACTATGTCACTGGGCCACTATGTGGTCTCCTCATGCTGCTGCTACCTCAACACTATGTCATTGGGCCACTCTGTGGTCTCCTCATGCTGCTGCCACCTCACCACTGTGTCATTGTACCACTCTGTGGTCTCCTCATGCTGCTTCCACCTCACCGCTATGTCATTGGGCCACTCTGTGGACTTCTCATGCTGTTCCCACCCTCCCCACTTCATGACTGGGGTACTATTTTGCCTTTTTGGCCTGGTTGACATCACCATTTATTTGACCCTTCTTCTGATCTGTCAAAAGGTGGGAAAAATGAGACGCAAAATGGATCCTGTCTATGTAGCTGTAAGGCCTGTATAGTCCCATCAGAATTGTCTCGATTTGGTGGCCAAAAGCAGATATGGGTACAAAACACAGAAGACATGGAAATATTCCATTCACCTGTCATCTCTGTTTTGGATCCACTCCTGTTTTTTTTTTTGGCTTTAGTAACACTGATGGATTACTCACCAAATGCTGAGCGAGTGAAGGCAGATGCTCAACAGACAGGATCTGTTTTTTGGAGGTTATTGTTCTGACTGATCAGAGGAAGGGAAAAATAATCAGTGACGTCAACCCAAACTTACTGCTGACACCCTCTCTACTATGTCAGGGGGGCTCTACTTGTATAAGCGTTTAATAGAACAAGTTCTGTAGACATCTATGTGGCAAAATTTGCCAAATCTCTGGGCAGAAGGTGAAGCGTGGACAGGGTGCAAATGTTGGCACCACGGCCCTGTGTCAACATATGCAGCGTTACCATAAAGTGGCTTGGGAGAACCGTGGCTCTGGTGTGGTGGTCCAGGTGCGTCAAGGAGGGCTGAGCCATACGCCCTGCATGGCACACATTTTTCAATCTGGTTGTCAAGCGGTTCCTGAAGTCTTCCACCCACCTGCAAGACATCCTAAAAATGTCCAGGAAACTTTGCATGCACTTTAGCCGCTCGTACACCGCTGGACTACTGGGCAGCCAAACTGGATTTATGGCCGCAACTGGCCGAGTTTGCCCTGGAAAAGCTGCCATGTGGAGAGACTGACCTTTGTCAAGATGAATTAGGCGTGAATCAGCAAGGATTTTCAAACACCAATACCTGGTGCATCAGACTAGATCATCCATGGTGCCACACCAACACTTTGACAAAAGAGACCGGTTTCTTCTGGCTACCCGCCTGATGCCACACATCTGATGCCAAGTTCTCCTTCTTACACCCAACATTGTCAGCGGGTACTGTTATTCCAACTCACCTCCCCACTCTGTCACCAGGTCACTGTGTGGTATCCTGATGCTGCTGCCACCTCACTCCTCAGGTCTCCTTATGCTGATGCTGCTACCGCCTCCACACTGTTATCGTGCCACTCTGTGGTCTCCCCATGCTGATGTCACCTTGCCACTCTGTTGTCTCCTCATGCTGCTGCTGCACACTCTGTCATGTGCCACTCTGTGACCTCCTCATGCTGCTGCTACCACCTCCACACTATGTCATTGTGCCACTCTGTGGCCTCCTTATGCTGCTGCTACCTCAACATCTCTGTCTCTGGGCCACTCTGTGGCCTCCTCATGCTGCTGCTACCTCAAAATTATGTCACTGGGCCACTCTGTGGTCTCCTCATGCTGGTGCCACCTCACCACTATGTCCCGGGGCCATTCTGTGGTCTCCTCATGCTGCTGCCACCTCCACACTATGTTACTGGGCTACTCTGTGGTCTCCTCATGATGCTGCTACCTCAACATTATGTCACTGGGCCACTCTGTGGTCTCCTCATGCTGCTGCCACCTCACTACTATGTCACTGGGCCACTATGTGGTCTCCTCATGCTGCTGCTACCTCAACACTATGTCATTGGGCCACTCTGTGGTCTCCTCATGCTGCTGCCACCTCACCACTGTGTCATTGTACCACTCTGTGGTCTCCTCATGCTGCTTCCACCTCACCGCTATGTCATTGGGCCACTCTGTGGACTTCTCATGCTGTTCCCACCCTCCCCACTTCATGACTGGGGTACTATTTTGCCTTTTTGGCCTGGATGACATCACCATTTATTTGACCCTTCTTCTGATCTGTTAAAAGGTGGGAAAAATGAGACGCAAAATGGATCCTGTCTATGTAGCTGTAAGGCCTGTATAGTCCCATCAGAATTGTCTCATTTTGGTGGCCAAAAGCAGATATGGGTACTGTTACGGTATAACCCGGTATAGTGAGGGTTAATACCGTTCGGGCGATTCCCCTGGAGAAGAGCACAGCAACCCACAACCGCTGGAATCCACCGAACTGGAACCATACAAAGTCCTCCTTTCCTGGAACAGGCAAGAGAACGTTCTGACGTAGCAATTCCCCCCAAGTACGAGACGAGGCTCCGTATTAATGGTTAAACAGGAATTCTCACTTTATTGAGGGCTACCTGCCCGGTATTTATGCAGGTCTCCCACCTGGTGGACACTCCCCTAGGGGACCAGAAGGAAGACTGCGACACAGGGGATACAGCAGCCAATCACACACAATGGGACAATACAGACACCCCCAGCATATCCCTCCCCTCTGCCTGTGATACAATTACCCTACACAGGTTAATGTAATCATCACAGGCAGGAGAATACACAATGTCTTCTGTCCTGGAGACAATCGAGGACTCATTCAATTATCTCTCAGGACAAAGGGAAATCGCCAATACACACGTGGGGACAATAGGACAGACATCATTATTCAATATACAATGTCTCACCCTTTACAGGACACAGACATTTAACATATCCCCAGATGGCTTGGATCTGAGCGCTCAATATATCCAAACAGCGCTCAGATGCCACAAACACAGTCAAATCGCCATGGGGTTTAAGTTTAGCGTGGGCTAATGAGAGGGGCCATAATCCTGAGCAAGAGGCTGGCAATCTGTCCCCTCCAAAACTCAGTGGCGAGTTTGGTTTTGCCACACATCTCCCCTTTTCCAAACAGACTAACAGGGTATCTGACCTTCTGCCTGTCAGTGCCCTTGTTAGTCCAGCAGCCCACCCACAAAACAGAAACAGCAGTACAGCCCACCCACAATAAATGGTTACTACACCTGAGCAAGGGATAAACCTGTCCATGTCCATGTGCCTCACTACGGCTGTGTGGGGGACTGGTAGACTGCCTGAGTGGGTTGCTGAGTGGGCAGAGACCAGCGGTACTCTGCCCTGGTGCCAGCGCTACCACGGAAGTAGCCTGGTTGGAGCCTGGTTGTTGTAGGGGAGACCGACTGTCTCCCCTTTAGATAGACCACCATGCTGCTGTGGGGGAGACCGACTGTCTCCCCTTTGGCTAAATGGCCCTGTTGCTGGGGACAGGACCGACTGTCCCTACCCCTGTGCTGTGAGTGCAGAGACCACGGTCCCATCTGCACTGTTGTGGGGCTTACTGTCTCCCCTGGTGCGTTAAACTGCCACTGGGGATGGAGACTGGGCTCCCAATTCCCTGTAAATCACACGGCCGATGGGGAATGGAGACGATGCTCTTCTCTCCCTGCAAAACATACTGCCGCTGGGGAGCAGGACCGACTGTCCCTACTCCCTTAAAATCTGGCTGCCGCTGGGGAGAGCAGGTAACAAGCTTCTCTCCCAGACATACTTCCAGCCGCTGGGGAGGGAGACCGACTGTCTCCGCTCCCAACACAGTGTCCTGCTGCTGGGGAAAGGAGACTGGGCTCTCTATTCCCTGCCGGACTCTCTGCCGATGGGGAGGGAGGACAAGGCTCTCCTCTCCCAGTAAGTCACTCTGCTGCTGGGGGCCAGGACCGACTGTCTCTGCCCCCTGTAACTTAGCCTGCCGCTGGGGAGAGGGGTAACAAGCTCCTCTCCCATACATACTTCCAGCCTCTGGGGAGGGAGACCGTCTGTCTCCGCTCCCAATACAGTGTCCTGCTGCTGGGGAAAGGAGACTGGGCTCTCTATTCCCTGCTGGACACTCTGCCGATGGGAAATGGAGCCTGGGCTCCCAATTCCCTGCACTTGACTCTGCCGCTGGGGGACAGGACCGACTGTCTCTGCCCCCTGTAACTCAGCCTGCCGCTGGGGAATGGAGACTGGGCTCCCAATTCCCTGCAGGACCGGTGGAGAGACCTCGGTCCCATCTCCACCGGCCACCTGGGGTTCTTCCCAGTACACCTCCACAATATCCTCCCAGCTGAAGGGCTCTGGACCTGGGTCTGACACTCTGCTCTCTCGCTGAGCCCTCTCACTGGAGTGGAACAGCTGCTGGTAGTCCTGTTCCAGCTCCATCTCCCGGGTCACCAGGTGGACCAGGTCTTGCTCAATTTTGTGAGTGTCGTCCCAGTCATACCTGCTCTCCCGCCACTCAAAGAGGTCCCTGAACCGGGCTTGTGTAGGGCTCCCAAACTCCAGCTCTGAAAAAGTCTCCCATAACAAGCCAGGACCATCAAACTCCTCTCCCTCTGGCATGTCATGCTCGGCTGTCCGGGTAGGTACTGAGCTTCATACCACCAGAGTGCCTGGTAGGCATCTTCCAGCCACATCTCCCGCCTTACCAGGTGCTTCAGGTCTTCTACCCACTCTTCCAGGGGCTGCTCTCCTAGGAAGGGCATCCGCAGGGCTACTCGCTTCTGCTGTCGCTGCTCGTCCTTGGGGAGCCTCTCGTCCCGCAGATACTCCACAATACCCAGTGCCTGGTACCAGATGCCTTTGCGGACTGCATCTCGGTCATCCATGACACCCTCATCATACTCCACTCAGTGGTTCCATACCGGTGCTGTACTGGGACACGCTTTGCCCTCAAATTGTAAAATCCACGGTGCCTTCTGTTGCTGTCCTTCTGGCTGTAGGAACGATCCCGCTGCTTGCCACCAGTTGTTACGGTATAACCCGGTATAGTGAGGGTTAATACCGTTCGGGCGATTCCCTGGAGAAGAGCACAGCAACCCACAACCGCTGGAATCCACCGAACTGGAACCATACAAAGTCCTCCTTTCCTGGAACAGGCAAGAGAACGTTCTGACGTAGCAATTCCCCCAAGTACGAGACGAGGCTCCGTGTTAATGGTTAAACAGGAATTCTCACTTTATTGAGGGCTACCTGCCCGGTATTTATGCAGGTCTCCCACCTGGTGGACACTCCCTAGGGGACCAGAAGGAAGACTGCGACACAGGGGATACAGCAGCCAATCACACACAATGGGACAATACAGACACCCCCAGCATATCCCTCCCTCTGCCTGTGATACAATTACCCTACACAGGTTAATGTAATCATCACAGGCAGGAGAATACACAATGTCTTCTGTCCTGGAGACAATCGAGGACTCATTCAATTATCTCTCAGGACAAAGGGAAATCGCCAATACACACGTGGGGACAATAGGACAGACATCATTATTCAATATACAATGTCCCACCCTTTACAGGACACAGACATTTAACATATCTCCAGATGGCTTGGATCTGAGCGCTCAATATATCCAAACAGCGCTCAGATGCCACAAACACAGTCAAATCGCCATGGGGTTTAAGTTTAGCGTGGGCTGATGAGAGGGGCCATAATCCTGGGGCAAGAGGCTGGCAATCTGTCCCCTCCAAAACTCAGTGGCAAGTTTGGTTTCGCCACAGGTACAAAACACAGAAGACATGGAAATATTCCATTCACCTGTCATCTCTGTTTTGGATCCACTCCTGTTTTTTTTTTGGCTTTAGTAACACTGATGGATTACTCACCAAATGCTGAGCGAGTGAAGGCAGATGCTCAACAGACAGGATCTGTTTTTTGGAGATTATTGTTCTGACTGATCAGAGGAAGGGAAAAATAATCAGTGACGTCAACCCAAACTTACTGCTGACACCCTCTCTACTATGTCAGGGGGGCTCTACTTGTATAAGCGTTTAACCACTTCAGCCCCCCTAGCTTAAACACCCTTAAAGACCAAGCCACTTTTTACAATTCCGCACTACACTACTTTACCCGTTTATTGCTCCGTCATGCAACTTACCACCCAAATGAATTTTACCTCCTTTTCTTCTCACTAATAGAGCTTTCATTTGGTGCTATTTCATTGCTGCTGACATTTTTACTTTTTTTGCTATTAATCAAAAATTACCGAAATTTTTACAAAAAAATGACATTTTTCACTTTCTGTTGTAAAATTTTTAAAAAAACTACATTTCTATATAAATTTTCTCTAAATTTATTGTTCTACATGTCTTTGATAAAAAAAGTCCAATAAGTGTATATTTATTGGTTTGGGTAAAAGTTATAGCGTTTACAAACTATGGTGCAAAAAGTGAATTTCGGCATTTTGAAGCAGCTCTGACTTTCTGAGCGCCTGTCATGTTTCTTCAGGTGCTAGAATGTCAGGATAGTATAAATACCCCCAAATCACACCATTTTAGAAAGAAGACACCCAAAGTATTCGCGGAGGGCATGGTGAGTTCATGTATCATTTCATTTTTTTCACAAGTTAGCGGAAAATGACACTTTCTGAGAAAAAAATAAATAAAAAGTTTCAATTTCTGCTAACTTCTGGCAAAAAAGAAATCTCAGACGGACTCACTATGCCCCTCAGTGAATACCTCGGGTGTCTACTTTCCGAAAGGGGTCATTTGTGGGGTGTGTTTACTGTTCTGGCATTTTGGGCGGGCTAATTGTGAGTCGCCATAAAATCTAAAGGTACTGCTAATTTGGCTTTCAGGCTGCAAAGTGCACACATGGTATCGCAGCAGAGTAGGCAGTAGTTGGGTGTATTTTTACATATACCCATGTTAGGTGAGAGAATATCTCTGTAAACTGACAACTTTGTATAAAATTTTTTAAAAGTTGTCGTTTACAGAGATATTTTTCACACACAGTATAGGTATATATAAAAATACACCCCAAAACACATTGCCCTACTTCTCCTGAGTACGGCGATACCACATGTGTGCCACTTTTTGCAGCCTGGGTGCGCAAAGGGGCCCTAAAACCAATGAGTACCTTTAGGATTTCACAGGCCATTTTTACGCATTTGGATTCCAGACTTCTTCTCACGCTTTAGGGGCCCCTAAAATGCCAGGACAGTATAAATACCCCACATGTGACCCCATTTTGGAAAGAAGACACCCCAAGGTATTCTGTGAGGGGTATGGTGAGTTCATGTAAAATTTTATTTTTGTCACAAGTTAGTGGAATATGAGACTTTGTAAAAACAAAATAAAAAATAAATAAATAAACTATTTCCGCTGACTTGTGGCAAAAATAAAAATTCTGTGGACTCACCATGCCCCTCACGGAATACCTTAGGTGTCTTCTTTCCAAAATGGGGTCACATGTGGGGTATTTATACTCACCTGGCATTTTAGGGGCCTCTAAAGTGGAGAATCCAAATGCATAAAAATGCCCTGTGAAATCCTAAAGGTACTCATTGGTTTTAGGGCCTCTGCATCTTGGCTGCAAAAGTGTCACTCATGTGGTCGCCGTACTCAGGAGAAGTAGGGCAATGTGTTTGGGGTGTTTTACATATACCCATGCTGCGTGTGAGAAATATCGCTGCAAACGACAACTTTTACATTTTTTTATTCAAAGTTGTCAATATACAGAGATATTTCTCACTCCAGCATGGGTATATGTAAAAATACACCCCAAAACACATTGCCCTACTTCTCCTGAGTACGGCGATACCACATGAGTGACACTTTTTGCAGCCAAGATGCGCAAAGGGGCCTAAATTCCAATGAGTACCTTTTAGGAGGGTATTTTTACGCATTTTTCTTCTCACGCTTTAGGGCCCCTAAAATGCCAGGGCAGTATAAATACCCCACATGTGACCCCATTTTGGAAAGAAGACACCCCAAGGTATTCGCTGAGGGCATAATGAGTTCATGAAAAATTAAACTTTTTGTCAAAAGTTAGCGGAAAGGGAGACTTTGTGAGAAAAACAATAAAAATCAATTTCCACTAACTTGTGCCAAAAAAAATATTCTATGAACTCGCCATGCCCCTCATGGAATACCTTAGGGTGTCTTCTTCCAAAATGGGGTCACATGTGGGTATTTATACTGCCCTGGCATTTTAGGAGCCTAAAGCGTGAGAAGAAAATGCGTAAAAATGCCCTCCTAAAAGGTACTCGTTGGATTTGGGCCCCTTACGCATCTTGGCTGCAAAAAGTGTCACTCATGTGGTATCGCCGTACTCAGGAGAAGTAGGGCAATGTGTTTTGGGGTGTATTTTACATATACCCATGCTAGGGAGAGAAATATCTCTGTATATTGACAACTTTGAATAAAAAATGTAAAAAGTTGTCGTTTACAGCGATATTTCTCACACCCAGCATGGGTATATGTAAAAATACACCCCAAAACACATTGCCCTACTTCTCCTGAGTACGGCGATACCACATGAGTGACACTTTTTGCAGCCAAGATGCGCAAAGGGGCCCTAAAACCAATGAGTACCTTTAGGATTTTACAGGCCATTTTACGCATTTGGATTCTCACGCTTTAGCACCCCTAAAATGCCAGGGCAGTATAAATACCCCACAAGTGACCCCATTGTGGAAAGAAGACACCCCAAGGTATTCCGTGAGGGGCATGGCGAGTTCACAGAAAAAAAAAATTTGGCACAAGTTAGCGGAAATTGTTTTTTTTTTTTTTTTTACAGTCTCATATTCCACTAACTTGTGACAAAAATAAAATTTTACATGAACTCACCATACCCCTCACGGAATACCTTGGGGTGTCTTCTTTCTAAAATGGGGTCACATGTGGGGTTTTGTACTGCTCTGGCATTTGAGGGTCTCCGCAATCATTACACGTATGGCCAGCATTAGGAGTTTCTGCGATTCTCCGTATATTGAGCATACGGGTAATGAGATTTTTTCCGTTCAGCCTCTGCGCTGAAAAAAAAAAAATGAGCGGCACAGATTTCTTCATTCGCATCGATCAATGTGGATGAATAAATCTCTGCCAAAATCAGTGACTGCGAGTGCGGTGGGCTGGGCGCTAGCTACCTAACAAGTAGCTAACTAACTGGTGGTGATAGGGGACCCTTATGCCCCCATTCACACGTCCACTAATTCTGTTTGCGGAGCGGAATTGCGGACCCATTCATTTCTATGGGGACAGACTTTGTCCCGCTCGGATCGGAATTACGGATCCGCGCTTCCGAGTCTGCACTTCCGTTCCGCAAAAATATAGAACATGTCCTATTCTTGTCCACAATTGCGGACAAGAAAAAGCATTTTCTATATAGTTCTGGCAATGTGCGGATCTGCAAAATGCGGAAAGCACATTGCCGGTGTCCGTGTTTTGAGGATCTGCGGATCGGATCCGCGGATCCGTGAATCCACGGATCCGTGAATCCACGGATCCGCAAAACACATATGGACGTCTGAATGGAGCCTTACAAGGGTGTGATCAATGACAGGGGGTGATCAGGGGTCTAGATGGGGTGATCAAGGGGTTAATAGGTGAGGGGGGTGGGGGGTTAGTGTAGTGTTTGGTGCAACTTTACTGTGTTACCTGGTCCTCTGGTGGTCGATCCCAGAAAATGGGACCACCAGAGGACCAGGTAGCAGCTATATCAGACGCTGTTCATAAAACAGCGTCTGATATAGCTGTTTGATGCGATTTATATCGCATCTACAGCCTGCCAGCGATTGATCATCGCTGGCAGGCTGTAGTACAACTCTTCAGACGCCAGACGCTGTGAGCGCGCGCGTTCACAGGAAGTCTCGCGTCTCGCGAGATGACGCCCCGGCGCGTCCGATCAGAAGAACAGGACCGCCCGCAGGACGCAATCCTGCGTACGGCGGTCCTGAAGCGTTTAATAGAACAAGTTCTGTAGACATCTATGTGGAATCAGCTGATGACGGTGTAAAAGGAGTGCGCTTCTTCTTGATGCTAACATCGACCTGTAAGGCTGAGTTCACACTTGAGTTATTTGGTCAGTTTTGGCCCCGTAACTGCTCAAATAAGTGAAGTGTGCATTGATTCTAAGAGCGACTCCTGTCATCTGCGTGTCATACTGACTCACAGTATTGTTTCACTACCACAGCAGACTCCCTATGCGTGTTACTGCAAGGCACAGTGTTCTACACCACTATACAGGCTCTCTGAAGCCAGGGAATAACTGTTTTTTAACGGGATTCGCCATAAATAAATTCGGATCGAATGAAATCTTTTCTGAAAATTCGGCGAACCGGCCAAATCGAATTTTTGAAAAATTCGCTCATCTCGAACAATGACTTTACCTATAGTCAGTAAAAAAATTCACTAGCTTGTCACTGCCCTGCAGCTTGTGGCATCATGCTCACATCTAGGGGAGCTGACACTTCATAACAGTATAAGTTTCTGCTGTAAAAACATTAATTTACATAAACGTGCAATTTACAGCTCAACGTGTAAAGCAGAATTTCCATTAAAAATCACTTGTAAAAGTTTCAAGTTATAAATCTGCGTGATTGTTTAGTATTATCTATAACTTTGATATCTATGTAATAAAAATTGTCACCATTACATATACCACAATTTTCCCATAGTACTGGAGGCAAATCGACCTAGCAATGCAGTGTTGCACAAACACCCCCACTTCAACATTCTTGCATGACTATGGAGCTTTAAGGGTACAGCTATAAGGTGACATGTGTTACGCAACACAAAAAGTATGGCTACATGGCAACATGCGACATGCTGGGACCATGACGCGACCGTTGCAAAAATTCCAAATTGGATTGATTTTTTTGGGATGTTGCATCACAGTCACAGCATGTCGCATTGCAACACTATCGAAATACATTATATAAACTTTTTTTGATATCTGCTGGATGAAAATATGACTATGGGTAGCTTAAAGAAGTTTTTGGGACGTTGATGGCCTATCTTGTGTTGTTTCTTGCAGTATAGGTCCAAGGCATTTTTTATGAGAATGCACGGGCACCGACAGTGGGGCCACCGCATGCGGATCAGGGTCCGCGATCCGAATCCGATGGTCCGCACAGCAAAAAAGTAGTGCATGCACTACTTTTTTGCGGTGTGGAGACACGGACAGAAAACCCATGGAATCAAATATTGTCATTCGAAGTGAGTAGAGATCCTATCGGTCGATGCATATTCGCTCAATTTTGACCAAATCCTGGAGTACTTGCAGGGGTTGCCAGCAATCGTCCATTTAAGTTTCTCAAATCTTCTAGAATGACTTTCACAATTATACAAATGTAATGGTGATTTATTTCACTTTATATTGTTATTATTCTGTATTGCATATATTTTATTTGTTTCAATAAAACAAAAATTTACAAGAAAACCCATGGAAGCACTCCTTAGTGCCTCTGTGAGGCGCTTTGCGACGTCACACTGTGCGCGTCAGTTCAGAGCGCACAGCCGATATCAAGAAAATCGTGGGCGGCGAGGAGCGGCGGCGTCCAGAAGCAGGAGAGGTAAGTGTTTTTTTATTTTATAAAAAAAATGAGGCTGCTGGGGGCATAATGGGGGCTAATGAGAGGCCTAATGGGGGCTAATGAGGCATAAGGGCTTATAATAGGGCTAATGAGAGGCATAATGGGGGCTAATGAGGCATAAGGGCTGATAATAGGGCTAATGAGAGGCATAATGGGGGCTAATAAGAGGCATAATAGGGGCTAATGAGAGGTATTATGGGGGCAAATGAGGCATAAGAGCTTAAAATGGGGGCTAATGAGGCATAAGGGCTAATATGGGGGCTAATGAGAGGCATGGGGGCTGATATGGGGGTGATGAGAAGCATAATGGGGACTAACGAGAGGCATAATAACAGTGTCATCTACAGATCCCCCATAACAGTGTCACCTACAGATCCCCCATAACAGTGTCATCTAGAGATCCCCCATAACAGTGTCACCTACAGATCCCCCATAACAGTGTCAACTACAGATCCCCCATAACAGTGTCAACTACAGATTCCCCATAACAGTGTCGTAACAGTGCATCATCCAAAGACCCCCCATAACAGTGTGTCATCCACAGGTCCCCCATAACAGTGCGTCTGCACACTGAGGATAGACAGAAAGAAGGGGAAAGAATCCGCGGAAGCAAGCAGAGGACAGCACAGCAGACGACGGAATAGCTTCTTTTGTAAGTAAATAGTTGTATTATAAATGTATCCCTGCATACAGCAATACTCTCGTATTTTGTAATCTTATTTATATATACTTATTTTGTTTTTTTCAGTAGTATGATTAAGTGTGAAAATTATTAGTGCCCCCCCCCCCCCCCTTCATTTTTGACTGTGGTATCTTATGTGCCCCACCTATATATTGTTCATAGAGTCGCCACTGTCTATATATAAAGAAAAAAAAATCACAGAATGAAGTGGCCTAAATGGGAGGAAGTGCTCAAAACCCCAAACACTGTAGCGTGTTTATACCCAGGGGAGCAATCCCTCCGCATGTGATGCGCTGCGAACGGCAATCCCCAGCAAAAATGCATACAATGGAGGATGTCGGCAACGGACCACATGTGCCTTTTTTTAAACAGAAATGCACCATTTCAGCCAACCCTGCCAGACCGCACTTACGACTTTTGAAACATATTTGCGAAGTTTGAAGCATATTTGCGACATTTCCAGTGGTAAATGGTCTCAAACTTGGGACGCTTTTGTTAATGTTTGTTGAACGTCAATTTACTGACAAAACCCATTTGTTTAGCTCATTTATATTAGATAAAAATAAATGTATCTTATTTTACACAAAACACCACCACATAGGGTCCATTCACACGTCCGCATTCAGCGTCCGCACCTGTTCCGCAATTATGCGGGACTGGTGCGGACCCTTTCATTCTGAATGGGGACGTAATGGATGCGGAGATCACACAGTGTGCTCTCCGCATCCGCATTTCCGGAGCGCGCCGCCGAACTTCCGTTCCGGGGCTCCGGAAAAAAATAGAACAAGTCCTATTCTTGTCCGCAGCTGCGGACAAGAATAGGCAATTCTATGGGGGTGCCAACTGGGTGTATTGCGGATCCGCAATACACCACGGACATGTGAATAGACCCTAAGCTGACTTAATTTTCCGCAACAATTTGAGCCATTTCTGTTGATAAGAGGTTGATAAATGAGATGTTATATGCGCTAATTTGATCTGATAACAGTTGATATATTTGGTACAAATCAAAATGCCATTCTTTTTGGTGCATATTTCTGGCGCAACATGCTAAGTAAATTTCCCCCAATGTGTCATCAGAAAATGAACTATTCTTTAAATCAAGTTTTTATGCTAAACATCTTTTTTTTTTTTTTTAAATTCTGATGCTTTTATTTAATTTTCCATGTCACTATATTAAAATAAAATTCTAATATGTAATTTTTGTACTGGCCACTAAACCTGATAATAGGCCAACTATTCCTGTTCTGTACAGATCACTTTTCAGGAGTCATCTCATTATTATCACAGGCAGGATTACAATGACAGATAACACCTATTTATAGGATTCACCATTTACAATAAGGGACATGACACTTTATCTTCTCCCCTTCCTGTACTAAGACCTCTGCGTAGCTCACAGACCATGCCTAGAAAACTCTCCCATTGAAGTCAATGGACATATCCTCTCCATTGTATCTATGCCCATGTGAATGCTGTAAAGCATTGTTACAGTGGCGGGCTGTGGCTGACACCGCTTTGCTCACCAGCTCCAACACTCCTAGGTTCCAGCAATGTGGACCCGTCTGCCCCACTATCCTTCTTCCCGGCAGGTTTGGCCGTTGGAGTAGCTCTGTCCCTCCACACAGGCTACAGCCTGCTTCTTGCTGGCTAGACCCCTCTCTCTGCCTGTAGGGTGCATGCATTCCTCTGCTTCTTAAAAGGCCAGCATGCACACCCTATTCTTCCCCAGCTAATGACTGGGTACCCTGGGGTACTTAAGGCACCTTCTCCGACAGGAAGGTGCCTGAACAATAGGTTCTAGTCTGCTAGTTTTTTAAGGTGTGCTGTTCTAGGTTTGTCTGCCTATGTACCGACTTCTGTCTGTTTCCCTGGATTTTGACCCATCACTACCTGACCTCTGCCTGATTTCCGTTCTGACCCTGAGCTGCTTGCCCTGACCTCAGACTGTATATCAGATCACACAAACTCTGCCTGCCCTGACCTTGGCTTATTCCTTTTGCCTGATCTCTTGGCACTCTGAACAGAAACTACTCCAAGCCAAATCTGTTCAAGTGGATCTACATCTGCTTGTAACAAGCATATCTCTAAATAATGTTAAAAACAGACCAGGCAAAAAAGCAGCCTCCATAATCATGTTCAGAAAAAAAAAAAAAAACTACAATCAAAACATATAAACAGCTCAGAAAAAAAAGAATCTTTTCCACTACCAATTTTTTATAAAGCTGATACATTCTTTTTAGGCCCCTTTCACACGGGCGAGTTTTCCGCGCGGGTGCAAAGTCATTTCTATGGTGCTGTGCACATGAGCGGTGATTTTCACGCATCACTTTTGCGTTGCGTGAAAATCGCATGTTCTATATTCTGCGATTTTCACGCAACGCAGGCCCCATAGAAGTGAATGGGGATGCGGGAAAATCGCAATCATCCGCAATCATGTGCGGATGCGTTGCGATTTTCCCACATGGTTGCTAGGATACGATCGGGATGGGGACCCGATCGTTATTATTTTCCTTTATAACATAGTTATAAGGGAAAATAATCGCATTCTAATTACAGAATGCAATGTTCCCGGGCTATAGAGGGTTAAAAATAATAAAGAGTTAACTTACCTTCTCCCATTGTACGCGCAGAGCCCCAGAACGTCTTCTCTCTTGATGATTTCTTGCTTCAGGACCTGTGGTGACGTCACAGGGTCACATGGTCCAATCATAGAAGAATTTGAGTGGACCATGTGACCCATGTGATCCTGTGACATCACCACAGGTCCTGAAGCAAACAATCATCAAGAGAGAAGACGTTCTGGGGCTCTGCGCGTACAATGGGAGAAGATAAGTTAACTCTTTATTATTTTAACCCTCTATAGCCCGAGGAACATTGCATTCTGTAATTAGAATGCGATTATTTTCCCTTATAACTATGTTATAAAGGAAAATAATTACATATACAGAATACTCATCCCGAAACCGGACTTCAGTGATGAAGTCTGACTTCGGGTCTGGGTACCAAGCATGCGGATTTTTTCACGCGCGTGCTAAACGCACTACAAACGTTAGCACATGCGCGGAAAAATCGTGGCGATTCCCGCAACGCACCTGCCTCTTATCCGGGCATCAAACATGACGCCCGTGTGCAAGAGGCCTAAAGGAGTGTAATTTTACAGTGTATTAGCGTTGCAGCACTGTGCTAGGTGTGAACCTAACTCTACTGGGACCACTATTAACCCTTTTGATGGTCAGTTTAAACCTCAGTGCCTTATGCAAAGTAAATCGACCAATACACTGGGGGATAGTATGATTAAAGTACACTAGTGTTATAAAACATCACCTCCTGACCTTCTGTGGTGTCAAAAGCTGAAAAAAAAATCTATGTTAATTCGATCGAGCCACTTAGAGTAACTTTGTATATTTTCTGCTATTTTCAGATAGTACATGTGGAATACAATGGTGCGCATTGTTGGGTTGAACAAAAATATCTTGTGAAATGTTTAGGAATTGCAACAATTTTTGTACACAGCCTCCTCATTTCTGGGGCTCAAAAGTAATTGGACAAGTTAACAGTACCAATAAATTGCAAAAAAAATTAACCCATGGACATCACCAAACGCTGGGTTTCCACCTTTGTGATGCCTTGCCGGGCCTATACTGCAGCTGTCTAAAGTTGTTGCTTGTTTATGGGTCTTTCTAAGGGGTTGTCTCACTTCAGTAAGTGACATTTATCATGTAGACAAAGTTAATACAAGACACTTACTAATGTATTGTAATTGTCCATATTGCCTCCTTTGCTCCCTAGATTCATTTTTCCATCACATTATACACTGCTCATTTCCCATGGTTACGACCACTCTGCAATCCATCAGTGGTGGCCATGCTTGCACATAGGAAAAATAGGAAAAAGCAGTAGCCTCTCTGGTGGCCAGGTCCACAGAAGCACGCATAGGCAGGCGCTTTTTCTTATAGTGTGCAAGCACGGCCACTGATGCTGGATTGAAGGGTGGTCCTAACCATGGAAATAAGCAGTGTATAATGTGATGGAAAAATAAATCCAGCCACCAAAGGAGGCAAAATGGACAATCACAATACATTAGTAAGTGCCTTCTATTAACTTTCTCTACATGATAAATGCCCTTTGCTGAAGTGAGAGAACCCCTTTAAGTTTTGTCTTAGGCTACTTTCACACTGGTGTTAGATGCTGATCCGTCTGGTATTTGCACAGACGGATCCGCACCTACTGTATAATGCAAACGTTTGTATCCGTTCAGAACGGATCTGTTTGCATTAGCTTTAAAAAAAATTGTCAAAGTCAAAACTGATCCGTTTTGAATTACATTGAAAGTCAATGGGGGATGGATCCGTTTTCAAATGCACCATATTGTGTCATTGAAAACGGATCCATCCCCATTGACTTACATTGTAAGTCAAAACAGATCCGTTAGGCTCCGCATCGTCAGACGGACACCAAAATGCTGCAAGCTGCGTTTTGGTGTCCGCCTCCAGAACGGAATAGAAGCGGAACGGAGCCTAACTGATGCATTCTGAACGGATCCTTATCTATTCAAAATGCATTGGGGCTGAACTGATCAGTTTTGGACCATTTGTGAGAGCCCTGAAACGGATCTCACAAACAGAATCCAAAATGCCAGCTTGAAAGTACCCTTAAGCAAATGAAATGCATGCCCGATCGGGTTGAGATCTGGTAATTGACTCGGTCATTGCAGAATATTTCACCACTTTGCCTTCAAAAAAAAGAACCTCCCAAGCATAATTGGGCTTATTTATCAACTGGTGTAAAGTAGAACTGGCTTAGTTGCCCATAGCAACCAATAAGATTCCACCTTACATTTTCCAAAGGAGCTGTAAAAAATGAAAGGTGGAATCTGATTTGTTGCTATGGGCAACTAAGCCAGTTCTAATTTACACCAGTTTGATAAATGACCCCAAATATGTACTAAAGTAAGGGCTATTTTATGTCGGCTTACATTCGGGGCAATTATCGGGAAGGAGCATTCATTCCTGATAATTGCCCTGTGTAAAGGAGCCACCAGTCACTCTTTACATACTCATTCATGGGGTGGAAACATTGTTGATGTAGACACTAAGATCACCATTTCTGGGCTGCAGATTGTGCTGTGTAATCAATCTGCTCGCCTGGAAACAATTATTCCGTATGGAGAGAAGTGATCACAGTAGTGGTCGCTGGTCCCCATGCAGAGGAGATGATTACTATGTGTAAATGCAGCTCTAAAGCCTGTATTAGGCCCCATTCACACGTCCGCAATTCTGTTCCGCATTTTGCGGAACAGAATTGCGGACCCTTTAGTTTCAATGGGGACAGACGATGTCCTGGCCGGATCCGCACTTCCGGGTCCGCAATTGCGTTCCCGAAAAAAATAGAACATGTCCTATTCTTGTCCGCAATTGCGGACAAGAAAAGGCATTTTCTATGAGAGTGCCTGCGATGTGCGTTCCGCAAATTGTGGAACGCACATCGCCGATGTCCGTGTTTTGCGGATCCGTGGATCCATGGATCTGCAAAACACACACGGACGTGTGAATGGACCCTTAGACAGTCGGATTCTGCCGGAGATTGTTGGGAAGGAAAGATTCACTTCCGGCAATCGCCTGCTCGCTAGTGGAGGAGACCGCTGCTATTACATGCAGCAATCTCTTCCACAGCATGGGGAGGAGCGATCGTTATGCCATTGCTTGTCCCCGTGCTGCCCATTTGTTTGCCGGCAGCAGATTATGATTAGACACCATGATCTGGTGCTGGCAAGCAATAATTTTCAAACCTGTCAAGAGATTTGGATTGCCCAACGAACAAGCGTTTGCTTGTTCATTGGGTAATCGTCAGCAGTATTAGGCTACGTTCACACGACGACATTTGTCGCACGACAAATCGGGAACCACTACACTGCAACATTTGTAGCGCGACATTAATGTCACATTAATGTCGCGCGACAATTTTTATAATGGAAGTCTATGGTGGTGTCGCACGTGCAACATGCGACATGTTGCGACTGCGACAAATCAGTCGCCAACTGTCGTGTCGCAGTCACAGCATGTCGCATGTCGCAATGTGACACCATAGACTCCCATTATAAAAATTGTCGCGCGACAATAGTGCGACTTTTTGTCTTGCGACAATTGTCGTCGTGTGAACGTAGCCTTACACTGCCAGATTATCGCTAACGAGCATTCATACGAACGCTCGTTAGCGGTAATTGGACGGACAATCGCCTGGTGTAATACAGGCTTATCTTCGCTCACTTCCATTCCTGATAAGTATCTGGTCAGTATGCGGGCGTAAAGAGGTCCTTACTTCTATTGCCGCAGCCTTATCAGGAACGAGTCACCGTCAGGTGCCTCCCTCCGAGGCAGCAATCCTATGACCTGCAGACAGCAAACATCTCATTAACCTGTGTTTGTTGTGAGGAAGCCTAAAATCCAATAACCAAACAAGAGAAAGAAAGGCAGAGATTGTCGTAATTTACAGGGTACTTGTACCTGAGAAAACAGGTATCACTCCCTGTGGAGCTGAACACACAGCCTTCCACAGAGGGCAAATATTCATATGTACATATGACGTTAGTGGGTCACGGCGCGATGTTCATTGCACGTAATGTGGATGCATTTTTTCTGAGCAGAATTTGGTGCAGAAAAACCACAGTGTAAGGTTACATGCACACGACCGTGCGGATCCGCAAACAAAACGGATGACATCCGTATGGCATCCGTCTTTTTTGCGGATCCATTGTAATAATGCCTATCCTTGTCCGCAAAACGGACAAGAATAGGACAGTCTCTATTTTTTTTGCGGGGCTACGGAACGGACATACGGATGTGCATAGTACACGTTGTGCTGTCAGCATCTTTTGCGGACCCATTGAAATGAATGGGTCTGCATCCTATCCACAAAAAAAACGGAATGGACACGGAAACAAACAATGATCGTGTGCATGTAGCCTAAGGCATCATGCATACGAACGTATTTTGTTTCCGTGTCCGTTCCGTTCTTTTTTTTTTTGCGTGCTATCCGCATCCGTATGCCCGTTCCGTAGCCACGCAAAAAAAATAAAACATGTCTAATTCTTGTCCGTTTTAGGCATTGTTACAATGGATCTTCAAAAAAAACAGATGGCATATGGATGTCATCCGTTTTTTTTTTGCGGATCCGCAATTTGCGGACTGCAAAACACATATGGTCGTGTGCATGTAGCCTAATACAGTACCAGCAAAGGGAACGATATTCGCCAAATCTCCTGCACTCATTGGGTATTTTGTATTCGCAGAAATTGACCTGACGTGAGGATTTTAAAATGACTGCAGCCAAAGACTGACCTCAACAGTCACTTGTCCTCAAGCTGCACATGACCCAGTAGCGATGTGTCTTTTGGGGAAGTAAACAAGCCAGGACTAGGGCGGTGGGGAATAGGGGAGTATGATTTTTTTCATTAGCTGAAACATGGTAGGGCAGTGGTTGCGAACCTATGGCACGGGTGCCAGAGGCGGCACTCAGAGCCCTCTCTGTGGGCACCCTGGAAATAGTCTATGGCATACCAATATGCCTTAGACTTTTCCTGCCATTCATCAGTGCAGGCCGATATACTATATTGCACTATAGTATTCAGGTTACATTGCCGTAATGCCACTTTGCAATAAATAAGTGGATTTTGGATTGCAGTTTTGGCACTTGGTCTCTAACCCTGGGTTCACACCTGAGCGTTTCTGAGAAGCGCGTTTTTGTCGCGCGTATTACAGCGCTAAATAGAAAACGCGCGTTATACGTGCGTTCGTGACTCTGGAGACCAATTGAAAAAGGCATATCTACACTTTAACGCGTGTTAAACGCGCGTTTTGCGCGCGTTCCCATTGAAGTCTATGGGTGCAAACGCGCGACAAAACGCCCCAAAGAAGCTCAAGAACTTCTTTGAGCGTAGGGCGTTTTACAGCGCGTTCAAACGCGCTGTAAAACGCTCAGGTGAGAACCATGCCCATAGGGAAACATGAGTTTTCTCCTGTTGAGCGTTTTACAGCGCGTGGGGACGCGCTGTAAAACGTGCAAGTGTGAACTGAGGGTAAAAGGTTCACTATCACTGTGCTATGGGATGTAACTAAAAACCAAGGAAATTCTTAAAAAAAAAAACACAACACCTTATCCCTGTCTGCGATCAGGGATAACAGCGATGCTGTGGTCAATTGGTGTGTTCTTGGGGCCCACGCGGCTCCCCCACTCGGTGACCAGGGGGAGCTGTTTATTCCTTGTGGTAGCCTCAGTCCCTCTGAAGAATCTGAGGCTACCACAGCAATAGTTCCTTAATACCCATACTATTAAAATAGAAAGATATTTACCCTGTGCGGTGAACGCTGTAAAAAATAAAATAAAAATCTAAACAGCTTTTTCATCGCTTCACATTCCAAAAAAAAAAAGTAAAAAAAAAAAAAGTGATCAAACACTCATACACACCAGTATCAATAAAAACTACAGATTGCCCCACAAAAAATGAGCCCTTCACAGCGCCATAGACGTTAAAATAAAAATTTTATGGCGGTCAGAATATGGAGATGCAAAGAAATAAATAATTTTTTTCCAAAGATTTAATTTTTTTTCCAGTATTAAAACACGAGAAAAACGATATAAATGTGGTATTACTGTAATCGTACTGACTCAGACAATGAAGGGCACAGGTCAGTTTTACTGTATAGAGAATGCAATAAATACAAAACCCATAAAACTGTGTCGGACTTGCAAGTTTTTTTTTTCCAATTCCACCCTATTTGATTTTTTTCCATCTTCCCACTAGAATTTGCGTTGCAAAAAACAAGCCCCATAACAACTATGCAAATGGAAAATTAAAAAAGTTATGGCTTCGGCAAAACAGGGAGTGAAAAAACAAAAAGGGGTCGTCCCGTCTCCTATATTGATGACCTATCCTCAACTGTTCGAAGAGCTTCCAAGTGCTTGTGCGAGCGCTGCCTTCACTTCATCGCAGCGGTGAGCAGCGTAATTACAGCAACTCCATCCCCATTCACTTCAATGGGAAGTAACAGTTACACTCCGTCTGCTCCTTCCCATTGAAGTGAATGGGGACGGGGGGAGCTGTAATTACAATGCTTGCCGCTGCGATGTGGACGGGGAGCAGGTAAACAGTGAAGAGAAGGCTGCGCTCGTACAAACACTGCATGCTCTTCGAACAGCTGATCGGCAGGGATTGTCGGGAGTCGGACCACTGTTGATCTGATATTGATGACCGTAGGAAAAAGGGCAACCCCTTTAAGGTTTTTATATTATTTAAAAGCAGATGTTAGGGATCCCATCCACTCACACTCCTTCCTAGCCCACACTTCTGAGTGCAGAACCTAATTTGCAGCATGTCTGATGATGACAATCAAAGGCCTCTTTTTGTCCCTCTGGTCCCTGATCCTTCTGTTGTTTAGTTGCTATGGTCAGTGGTCACGTACAATGATGACGGGGGCTCCCCCATCCTCCACCCTGCTGTGCTCTTCAATGTAAAGTGAGAATCATTCCGTTTTTGGTTTTCCATCTACAAAAATAAGCGAGTCCGCCATATTATTGTATGTATGGCCTGCGGACAAAGAGTATATGTGGAACAGCATAAGCAGAACGCATTCTTTACTGGCTTCATGGCGTTTGCATGTGAAATGTTGTGTTGTGGTAGATGCTCTTGAATATTCCTGTTCTGTTTTGTCGTCATTCATTACTTCCCTACCCATTGTGGGACTACTACCCCCTGTGGGCAGCTGCTTTGATATTCTACGCACAATCCCCCTGGAAAACATTAAAGATTCATTACATTAAGACCTTTAACAAAAGCTACCTTCTGTCTCCTGGTCCTATGGGCCACGTTGTTACATGCTCTGCCAGAAATCATCCATAGCCAGGTTATATAACAATATGAACGGTTCCCTAATGGAAAAACTTGGTTAACTCTATGTAACTGTTCGGCGAAAAGCAAATATGTTGCGATCATCTAGATTGATCAATGACACCATTTTACCTTGACAGATCTAATACTTTATTTTATTTTTTGAAATAAAAGCAAAGTGAGGTGAGCCTCCAAAGGGCAGACCTCATCCTAAGCGGGTTATCCCATGAATAATGTAAAAAATGAGAATCATACACAATCTAGTACATGACAACCTCTTTCTAACAAAGCTAGAACCAGCCCTGTACCTCACATGGATCCAGAGATCTCCCCATTCATTGATCCAATTTTGCTGCTAGATTTAATTCAAGCTACCAGTTTAGGGGACGTGTTCTTTCTCAGGGGTGTGTCCTTTCTGCTGCAGCTGGTGGCACTTGAAGGATGGTACTGAGCATGTGCTTCCATCTCAGTGAACAGGACAGAGAAATTAGAAAAAGAGCAAACAGCAGGTGACGCTATACAGATAGATTTCCTTGAATAACTCAGTAGCCATAATACATTTTTAATTATATGCAGTTACAAAAGTATTCAGATCCAGGTGCTGGTTTAAGAACTGTAGAGTATTTTTCGTGGGACAGTGCCTTTAAAGAGACAGCTTTCCTAACATGGTTGCTTTAGTGATTACTTGGATCCCCATGTAATAACAATTCTGGATCATTTATTCTTATAAATCACTAAAACAGGAGGGGAGCCAGGAAGCACTGATAAACTATAAAAAAAAAAAATAGGACATGTTAAAAACAAAAAAACTGCCAAACTAGAGACCGAGAGATTAATTGCCAAAGAGAGTAAAACTAACCCTAAAATGTTCTTCAATTATATAAATTGTAAAAAATATAAATCTGAAGGAGTCGGCCCTCTACATAGCAATGAGGGGGGTGTTGCAGAGAGGAAAAATAAACTGTCAGATGAAATGCAGAATGTAAAAGTAAATTCCCCATTAAAAGTGTTCTGTCTGACCCAGGAAGAAGTACAACAGCAACTTAAAAAGATTAAAATAGACAAATCGCCAGGACCAGATGGCATGCACCCCCGTATCCTAAGGGAATTAAGTGATGTCATAGCCAGACCCTTATTTCTGATATTTACGGACTCTATACTGACAGGGAATGTTCCACAGGATTGGCACATAGCAAATGTGGTGCCAATATTCAAAAAGGGTCCAAAAACAGAGCCTGGAAACTATAGGCCGGTAAGTTTAACATCTGTTGTGGGTAAACTGTTGGAAGGTTTTCTAAGAGATGCTATCTTGGAGGATCTCAATGAAAATAAGCAAATAACGCCATATCAGCATGGCTTCATGAGGGATCGGTCATGCCAAACGAATTTAATCAGCTTCTATGAGGAGGTAAGTTCTAGACTTGACAGCGTCGAATGAATGGATGTCGTATATCTGGACTTCTCCAAAGCATTTGACACTGTACCTCATAAAAGGTTAGTATATAAAATGAGGATGCTCGTACTGGGAGAAAATGTCTGTATGTGGGTAAGTAACTGGCTAAGTGACAGAAAACAGAGGGTGGTTATTAACGGTAGATACTCAGATTGGGTCACTGTAACTAGTGGGGTACCTCAGGGGTCAGTATTGGGCCTTATCTCTTCAATATATTTATTGCCACTCTGCAGCCGCTCAGCTCGATGACCGCCCCTGCTACCTGAAGTCCTCACATGTCTGGCTGATGACACTTTAAACAAGATTTTTCTACTAGCCGGGTGAGTGCCGCACCGCTTTCTTTCTTCATTATATATCAATATATTTATTATTGATCTTGTAGAAGGCTTGCACAGTAAAATATCCATTTTTGCAGATGACACTAAACTGTGTAAAGTAATTAACACTGAAGAGGAAAATATACTGCTACAGAGGGATCTGGATAGATTGGAGGCTTGGGCAGAGAAATAACAGATGAGGTTTAACACTGACAAATGTAAAGTAATGGACATGGGAAGGAATAATGCAAGTCACCCGTACATACTAAATGATAAAACACTCGGTAACACTGACATGGAAAAGGATCTAGGAATTTTAATAAACAGCAAACTAAGCTGCAAAAACCAGTGTCAGGCAGCTACTGCCAAGGTCAGTAAGATAATGGGTTGCATCAAAAGGGGCATAGACGCCCGTGATGAGAACATAGTCCTACCACTTTACAAATCACTAGTCAGACCACACATGGAGTACTGTGTACAGTTCTGGGCTCCTGTGAACAAGGCAGACATAGCAGAGCTGGAGAGGGTTCAGAGGAGGGCAACTAAAGTAATAACTAGAATGAGGGATCTACAGTACCCTGAAAGGTTATCAAAATTAGGGTTATTTACTTTAGAAAAAAGACGACTGAGGGGAGATCTAATAACCATGTATACAAATATCAGGGGTCAGTACAAAGATCTCTCCCATCATCTATTTATCCCCAGGACTGTGACTGTGACGAGGGGACATCCTCTGCGTCTGGAGGAAAGAAGGTTTGTACACAAACATAGAAAAGGATTCTTCACTGTAAGAGCAGTGAGACTATGGAACTCTCTGCCTGAGGAGGTGGTGATGGTGAGTACAATAAAGGAATTCAAGAGGGGCCTAGATGTATTCCGGGAGTGTAATAATATTACAGGCTATAGCTACTAGAGAGGGGTCATTGATCCAGGGAGTTATTCTGATTGCCTGATTGGAGTCGGGAAGGAATATTTTTCCCCTTAAGTGGGGAAAATTGGCTTCTGCCTCACAGGGTTTTGCCTTCCTCTGGATCAACTTGTAGCAAACAGGCCGAACTGGATGGACAAATGTCTTTTTTTGGTCTTATATACTATGTTACTATGTAAATCCATGTTGTGATATTCCTCTTTTATTCCCACAAGAAGTTTATGAATGAATTGCTAGCAGTTCACAATGAAGGTCCAGCAGAATGTTACCAGTTTGGGGGATCCTTGCACAGCCTGACACTGACAGCACTGATTGGATAGTGTCAGACTGTGCAGGGACACACTCCCCATTGGTAACACCCAGCTGAACCGTCACTGCAAACTACTAATAATTCATTTTATAACTTCTAACAGGAATAATAAAGAAGTGTCACATCACAGTCATAACAACATACGCTCCAGAATTATCATTACAAGGGGATGCAAGTAATTGCTAAAACAGACATGTCAGGAGAGGTTACATGGTGTGCAGTACCTTTTTCACAACTGTCCAGCTTTCGCTAAGATGATCTATACCAAAGATGCCCATGCGGCCCTTCAGTTGTTGCAAAACTACAACTCCCACCGTGCTGTGTTGCAGGCTGATAGCTGTAGGCTGTCCGAGCATGCTGGGAGTTGTAGTTTTGCATCAGCTGGAGGGCCGCAGGTTGGGTATCCCTAATCTATACTATACATAAATCATTGATATATAAGTCATATTATTTCTGGGCAAACACCCTATGAATTCACATGTATCCGCTGTCATTAGCCACAAAATGGCCACTTTTGATGGTTCGAACAATGGACGCATTTCTAACTGTCATGGAAACCAAACTGTTTTATCCACACATACATGAAGGGTTGACAGTATCCTTACAATACAATATATCTCACATCCACCATCTGCTCTGGGTATATGTACTGCACCTGGTTTATTCTGCAAGTACATGGACAGGTGTGGACAAAGGGTGCTTTGTAGTATGTGGGGGCTGGGAAGCGATATCTGCAGGAGTTGATGTAGTCCAGGCGGGGCACTAGTCTTCAAATAAAGACAATAAAACCTAAAATGATTTATTTTTTAATCAACACGTCAAGGTACTATAGCAAATATAAAGTACATAATATTCCATCACAATGACAGAAGCAAAGAATTCAGTCCTCTGCTGGATGTTTTTTCCAGTGCTGTTATTGTGGACTGTACGTACTAAGGAAGAAATTTAATACTACTTAGCTACTTTTTAGTGGCTGATGGTTTGCGGCACGTGTAAATCCCTAAAAGTAAAAAGTAGTGTTGGCCAATATTATATGAGGAGCTGTCTTTGAGGAGGCCAATATTATATGAGGAGCGGTCTTTGAGGAAGCCAATATTATATGAGGAGCTGTCTTTGAGGAAGCCAATATTATATGAGGAGCGGTCTTTGAGGAGGCCCATATTATATAAGGAGCTGTCTTTGAGGAGGCCAATATTATATATGAGGAGCTGTCTTCGAGGAGGCCATTATTATATGAGGAGCTGTCTTTGAGGAGGCCAATATTATATGAGTAGCTGTCTTTGAGGAGGCCAATATTATATGAGGAGCTGTCTTTGAGGAGGCAAATATTATATGAGGAGCTGTCTTCGAGGAGGCCAATATTATATGAGGAGCTGTCTTCGGAGGCCATATTATATGAGGCTGTCTTTGAGAGCCATATTATATGAGGAGCTGTCTTTGAGGAGGCCAATATTATATGAGGAGCGGTCTTTGAGGAGGCCAATATTATATGAGGAGCTGTCTTTGAGGAGGCCAATATTATATGAGGAACTGTCTTTGAGGAGGCCAATATTATATGAGGAGCGGTCTTTGAGGAGGCCAATATTATATGAGGAGCGGTCTTTGAGGAGGCCAATATTATATGAGGAACTGTCTTTGAGGAGGCCAATATTATATGAGAAGCGGTCTTTGAGGAGGCCAATATTATATGAGGAACTGTCTTTGAGGAGGCCAATATTATATGAAGAGCTGTCTTCGAGGAGGCCAATAGTATATGAGGAGCTGTCTTCGAGGAGGCCAATTTTATATGAGGAGCTGTCTTCGAGGGGGCCAATATTAATAGTTAATGTTTCATGAGCACAGTTGGACACCAGGACATCCACTTACTATGACTTTGCTTCTATAGTCTACTATTGACCTATAAAACAAGGTCAATTACCACTACAGAAGCTAAGGGCCCTATTAGACCGCACAATTTTCAGGTCAAACATAAAGGGGTGTCAAGGGAGTGCTAGGGCCCTGGACTTCGGCACCAGCAAATTTACTAATTTTACAGCAGGAAAGAGGCGTAAAAGTTGCCGAAATACTACGCCACCCAGGCGTAGATCTTCCTGAAGGTGCACGGACTACCAAAGATGCGCCTAATTTATAATGAGGCACATGCCTCATTATAAATTAGTAATATTTTTCAGCAGCAAAGCTGCTGAAAAATGTACTATGAAGACCGTCAAAAAAGACGGTCTTAATGACCCCCAGTAAGTTTGTGGTAGAACACAGTTGAGGCGCTCATACCAAAGAGACAGATCGCTCTCCTAAATGTAAGGAAAAGGCCCAAATTCATGTACAGTATATGGATGAGTTAAAAAAAATACAAACAACAGTAAGTACACTATTGGTTTTAAAGAGCAGCAATCCCGCAGGTAGTTGCTGGTTTGGGGTCCATTCACACGTCCGCAATTCTGTTCCGCATTTTTGCGGACCCATTAATTTCAATGGGGACAGATGATGTCCCGCCCGGGTCCGCAATTGCGAATCCGCACTTCCGGTTCCGCAATCACGTTCCCAAAAAAAATAGAACGTGTCCTATTCTTGTCCGCAATTGCGTAGTGCCGGCGATGTGCGGTCCGCAAATTACGGAATGCACATCGCTAATGTCCGTGTTTTGCAGATCCGCTAAACACACACGGACCTGTGAATGGACCCTTATCTGGATATGTAACTTAGAGTGCAAATGTCAATCAGAGGACAGAATTAGGGTTTGAATTAGGATTCATATTGAACTTTGAACTAAACTTAAAGCCTGTCTTATCAGCAACTTCAGTTCTTCCGTATTTGTACACTTCTGCATTTAACATTAACATTTTTCTCTTTCTAACATTTTTTATTATAATAAAACTGAAGTACTCCATCATAACCCGTCACTCTCTAATGATCAATGAGCTTTGTTTGGCTCACCAGTCCTCCTTTGTGGTACGTTAGCGCCCTCTGCCTGTGCATTATCTACAGTGCACCTATAAGTAGGCCCAGACATTTTTCATATTGTAATGCTGATGATAACGAACAATGGTATATATAAAACCCTTCTCTCTATTTAAAGGGGTTGTCCAGAGGTGATTCAACCCCATTATGAATTAGGTTTATTAGTGACTTTTACAAACTTTCAGCTGTTTTCAATAAACCAAACAAGAATCATTTAAATAGCTCAACACAAGTAATATAACAAGTGGTTTCTCCAAATTCAACACAAAATGCCACTGTTAAGACTACTGCTGTCTCAGAATTTTTCCACCCCTTCATGACAAATTTCTTTAGTAGTTAGTGGAGCAGGGATCTTCAACCTCTGGCACTCCAGCTGAAACTACAACTCTCAGAATCCTCCTTTCACTTCTGTGGAAGTTATAATAACAGCGGAGTAAGGCCCCTTTCACACGAGCGAGTTTTCCGCATGGGTGCAATGCATGACATTAACACTAGCACCCGCACCAAATCCTGAACTATTCATTTCAATGTGTCTGTGTACATGAGCGTTTTTTTTTCATGCATCAGTTCTGCGTTGCGTGAAAATCGCAGCATGTTCTATATTCTGTTTTTCACGCAGCCCTGGCCCCATAGAAGTGAATAGGGCTGCATGAAAAACGCATTGCATCCGCAAGCGGGTGCGATGCATTTTTCACTGATGGTTGCTAGGAGATGTTGTTTGTAAACCTTCAGTTTTTTTATCACGCACGTGAAAAACGCATCAAAACGCATTGCACCCATGCGGAAAAAACTGAACGCAATCACAGGCAAAACTGACTGAACTTGCTTGCAAAATGGTACGAGTTTCCCCGAACGCACCCTGAACACATCCGGACGTAATCCATCACGCTCATGTGAAAGAGGCCTAAATATCCATGCTGGGAATTGTAGTTTCACAGAAGCTGGAGTGCCGAAGGTTGGTGATTTCTGTGGTAGAGCACCTTTTTACAGTTATGAGTCATTTGCTGCAAACGTGATGCATAGCCAGACACCAGCTTCTGGCAACGTTCTTGAGAAATCTTAGCCCGTTCCTCACGAGCAATGGCCTCCAGTTTAGGGCTCATGCACACGGCCATTGCCTGGCCGTGGCCATATTGCGGCCCGCATACAGCGGGTCCGTAATACATGGGCATCGGCCGTGTGCACCCCACATCACGGATGCGGACCCATTCACTTGAATGGGTCCGCAATCCAGAAGATGCGGTGCGGAACAGAGGCACGGATCGGAAGCCCATGGAAGCACTACAGAGTCCTTCCGTGGGTTTTCTGTCCATGCCTCCACACGGCAAAAAAGTAGTTCAGGTGAATTTTTTCCGCGATCCGCATGTGGTGGCCCCACGGTCTGTGCCCGTGCATTGTGGACCGCAATTTGCGGTCCGCAGCATGGGCCCTGACAGCACACGATCGTGAGCATGAGCCCTAACTAATATTTTTGGGTTTGTGTGCTGCAACTGCCTTCTTCAGATCCCACCAAAGATTTTCTATGGGGTTCAAGTCAGGAAACTGTGACAGCCACTCCAGAATCTTCAAGGACTTCTTCCGAAACCAGGCATTGGTGGACATTTTTAGGCACTGTATATTTCAGATCATAGTACTGTTGAAAGCCCAATGACGCCCAAGTTTCAGCTTCCTCTCAGATGGCAATATTTTTTTCCTTCTAGGATTTTGTAATACTTGGTTAAAGTCATCTTGCCCTCCAGACGTGGCAGGTTTCCAGTGCCAAAGGAAGCAGAGGAGCCCTGGAGCTACACTGAGCCACTGCTGTCCTTCACTGTAGGCATGGTGTCCTTTCAGAGTATGCTTCATTCCAGGGGCTCTTGGGCCCTGGTGCAAGAGTTCAGCTTGGGCCCCCCTTCCCTCAGTGCTTTGTGTGTCTTCTTATGCGGCAGGGTCTTTGGGCTCCCTCAGGCTCCTGGACCAGGTAGCGACTGCTACCTCTGCACCCCCTATAGCTACGCCCATGCTTCATTCCTTCTCGTCCAGACATACTGCTGATCCATAGGCCCAAAAAGTTCCAGTTTTGGTCGGTCGCTCCACAGAACACCCCAAAACGTCTGTGGCCTATTTCTATGGTTTTGAGCATATTCTAGCTAATGTTTCTGGTGCTTTTGGGTCAATTGAGGTGTATGTCTTGGAGTTCAGGCATGGATACTTTAAATGGGTTGTCCGGGTTCGGAGCTGAACCCAGACATATCCCCATTTTCCCCAGACAGCCGACAAAAGCATCGGAGCATTTTATGCTCCAATGCTCTCCTTTGCCCTGCGCTGAATTGCGCAGGGAAAAGGCATTTTATGGAGTTCCGGTGACGAACCGCGCTCTCCATGGGGCTGCCAGGCGGAGGCTTCCGCCCAGCAGTGAGCCCTTTGACGTCACTGGCACTGATGGGAGGGGCTTTAGCGCTGCCCTAGCCTGTAAAACTGCTAGAGCAGTGCTAAAGCCAGCCCATCAAAGCAGGTGACGTCACCGAACACACTGCTGGGCGGAGCGGAAGGGCCATGGGCAATATAAGCTTTCATTGTGGCATAGGAGGTAGGTTAAGAAATTGACATGGGAGGGGGAGGGCACTGTTTTAGTTTTTGCCTCAGGCAGAAGAAAGGCTAGGTGCACCCCTGGGTTTATGACCACCTGCCTTCTCAGGAATCTAATGACAGCCAATGATAGCGCCCTCTTTCTGCCACATACAGGTGTTGTGGCCAGTGATCCTTCAATCTTGAACCTGTGTACTACACTTTCAACTGTATCTCAAGGAACATTTATCGGCTTTGCTATCTTTTTTTTTATCCTGTTCCTTGTTTGTCCTAGGCCAGTGGTGCCCAACCATTTTTCGCCTGAGGGCCGCACTAGACCTGGTATAAATTTCGCGGGCCGGAACCAGGTAGCTTTGCCAGAAAGAAATGCAAACACTGTGAGGGGGCACATGTAAGCATTACTAAAATACATAATACGTAGGCCTTCAAATCTGCGTTTGGAGCCTCTGTTGCAGATTCTGTCAAAAAAACTGACAAAAAAGCCTTGTATGCTGCATTTTTGTGTCCGGTAAAAAGACAGGATCCCTAACGGAAACTGAACGGATCCCATCATAGTTCGTGGAGTCTGTTCAGCTTCTTCCCTTTGGGGTGACAGGAGGAGGGGGGAGCAGGGTCACTAGTGAGGTGACAGGAGGAGGGGGAGCAGGGTCACTAGTGAGGTGACAGGAGGAGAGGGAAGCAGGGTCACTAGTGGGCTGACAGGAGGAGGTGGGAGCAGGGTCACTAGTGAGGTGACAGGAGGAGGGGGGAAGCAGGGTCACTAGTGGGGTGACAGGAGGAGAGGGAAGCAGGGTCACTAGTGGGCTGACAGGAGGAGGTGGGAGCAGGGTCACTAGTGAGGTGACAGGAGGAGGGGGAAGCAGGGTCACTAGTGGGGTGACAGGAGGAGAGGGAAGCAGGGTCACTAGTGGGCTGACAGGAGGAGGTGGGAGCAGGGTCAGCAGTGGTATGATAGGAGGGGGGAGTAGGAACACTAGTGGGGTGACAGGTGAGGGAAGCAGGGACACTAGTGGGGTGACAGGAGGAGGTGGGAGCAGGGTCACTATTGGGGTGACAGGAGGAGGGGGAGCAGGGTCACTAGTGAGGTGACAGGAGGAGGTGGGAGCAGGGACACTAGTGGGGTGACAGGAGGAGGGGAGCAGGGTCACTAGTGAGGTGACAGGAGAAGGAGGAGAAGGGAGCAGGGTCACTAGTGGGCTGACAGGAGGAGGTGGGAACAGGGTCAGCAGTGGTATGATAGGAGGGGGAGCAGGGACACTAGTGGGGTGACAGGAGGAGGTGGGAGCAGGGTCACTAGTGGGGTGACAGGAGGAGGTGGGAGCAGGGTCACTAGGGAAGTGACAGGAGGAGGGGGAGCAGGGTCACTAGTGAGGTGACAGGAGAAGGAGGAGGAGGAGCAGGGTCACTAGTGGGCTGACAGGAGGAGGTGGGAGCAGGGTCAGCAGTGGTATGATAGGAGGGGAGCAGGGACACTAGTGGGGTGACAGGTGAGGGATGCAGGGACACTAGTGGGGTGACAGGAGGAGGGGGAAGCAGGGTCACTAGTGAGGTGACAGGAGGAGGGAGCAGGGTCACTAGTGAGGTGACAGGAGGAGGGGGAGCAGGGTCACTAGTGAGGTGACAGGAGGAGGGGGAGCAGGGTCACTAGTGAGGTGACAGGAGGAGGGGGAGCAGGGTCACTAGTGAGGTGACAGGAGAAGGAGGAGGAGGGAGCAGGGTCACTAGTGGGGTGACAGGAGGAGGTGGAAGCAGGGTCACTAGTGGGCTGACAGGAGGAGGTGGGAGCAGGGTCACTAGTGAGGTGACAGGAGGAGGGGGAAGCAGGGTCACTAGTGGGGTGACAGGAGGAGAGGGAAGCAGGGTCACTAGTGGGCTGACAGGAGGAGGTGGGAGCAGGGTCAGCAGTGGTATAATAGGAGGGGGGAGCAGGAACACTAGTGGGGTGACAGGTGAGGGAAGCAGGGACACTAGTGGGGTGACAGGAGGAGGTGGGAGCAGAGTCACTATTGGGGTGACAGGAGGAGGGGGAGCAGGGTCACTAGTGAGGTGACAGGAGGAGGTGGGAGCAGGGACACTAGTGGGGTGACAGGTGAGGGAAGCAGGGACACTAGTGGGGTGACAGGAGGAGGTGGGAGCAGAGTCACTATTGGGGTGACAGGAGGAGGGGGAGCAGGGTCACTAGTGAGGTGACAGGAGGAGGTGGGAGCAGGGACACTAGTGGGGTGACAGGTGAGGGAAGCAGGGACACTAGTGGGGTGACAGGAGGAGGTGGGAGCAGGGTCACTAGTGGGGTGACAGGAGGAAGGGGAAGCAGGGTCACTAGTGGGGTGACAGGAGAGAGGGAGCAGGGTCACTAGTGGGGTGACAGTAGGAGGGGGAGCAGGGTCACTAGTGGGCTGACTGGAGGAAGTAGGAGCAGGGTCAGTATTGTGGTCATAGTAGGAGGGGGAGCAGGGTCACCGGGGACCAGTCACATGAGTCCACGCTCTTTACCTCTCCAGCGGACCTGTTAAGTTGCCCAAGGTCTTCCGGCAGCATGCTCTGCTCTACAGCCTCCACGGGAGCCGGCCCCTCCTCCTTCAAGCTCCCGCCGGCTTCCCCTTTCTGACTGAACGTGTATGCGCTCATTCCAACCAATAACAAAGCTCCTTGCTGTAAGGAGCTTTGTTATTGGTTATTTTAGGCACAGGCAGCATCGCTGCGCTGCCTGTGCCATTCACATCGCTGATGAATGTGGGGAAAAAGTCTAAAGGCGTACAGTATTGTTACGCCTTAGACTTTTTCCAGGAAGTCTTACGGGCCGCATGACAGAGCACCGCGGGCCGGATTTGGCCCGCGGGCCGTAGGTTGGGCACCACTGTCCTAGGCAATTATCTTTTCTCTTGAGCTTCTGGACCACTCTTTTGACTTAGCCATATTTCTAGCATGCAGCATACCCCTAGCCAGTCCAGGTATTTGAAGTGTTCTGTCTCAATCACATTTGATGCAACTAATGAAGCCCTTGATGTGCTTGAGGCAAATGTGTACTCTTATGGAATTCTTTTCAGGGGATTGAAACATTCTGAGACTGCAGTAGTCCTTAAAGGTGTTTTCTGAGATTTTCATACTGGTGACCTATCCTCAGGATCTGATCGGTGGTGGTCTGAAACCCAGGACCCCTGCCAATCAGCTGTTTGAGAAGGCACCTGTGAGTTCTGCAGCTTTCTCCATGCTTACCAAGCACAGCGCCATACACTGTATAGTGGCTGTGCTTGGTATTGCGCTCAGCCCCATTGAAGTGAATTGGGCTGAGCATGTCAAAATCTTGGAAACCCCTTTAAAATTTTGCCCTGAATTTGGAGAAACCACATTATATTAGTTGATTTGAGCTATTTTAAGGCTACGTTCACACAACGACATTTTTCGCTCGACAAATAGGGCACAACTTTACTGCAACATTTGTCGCGCGACATTTTGTCGCACCGCAATCTTTATAATGGGAGTCTATGGTGTCGCATTGCGACATGCGACATGCTGCGACTGTGACGCGACAGTCGCAGAAAAACACATCTTGAATGGATTTTTTGCGACTGTCGCGTCGCAGTCGCAGCATGTTGCATATCGCAATGCGACACCATAGACTCCCATTATAAAAATTGCAGCGCGACAATAGTGCGACTTTTTATCGCTCGACAAATGTTGTCGTGTGAACGTAGCCTCAATGGTTCTTGTTTGTTTGCTTTATTGCAAACAGTTGAAGGTTTATAAACCTAATTTGCAATGGGGGTTGAATGATTTGATTGCAGCTATAATTCTCCTGAACTGCCAGTGGAGCCACTATTGTTTGCTCCTTGTACTTTCCATTTATGCCAAACTACTAAAAAGGATATTGTAGTTTCAGCAATAACATTGTAAAATGTAAGGTCATGGTTTTCAAGATCTCTGCTTGCAGTCATTCAGTGGAAACCTTCATTGTGTGCTTTCAGTGGACAAAAATCTATTCTGGTCCTGTGATGGACACACAATTCTGGAGCATCTATTCTTATGACTATGATGTGCCATTCCTTTATTATCCCTGCTATAAGTTATACATGAATGACCAGCAGTTTGTAATAAAGGTCCAGATGGTTGTTACCAGTTGGAGATGTGTCCCTACACATAGGGGTGAACTGTAAACTTAAAGTGGCCCTGGAAGAAAACCTAAAAGTGTCTCCATGTTGTACGTGGGTCCAAATTGACATAAGGTAGTGCAAGACATGTAGGCGGGGTCAACGTAAGTAGGCGGGACCATCAATATCATAGTGCAGCACAAAATACTGCCCCAGCAGAACCAAATACCACAGTGCAGCACAAAATAATGCCACCCCCACACAGAATGAAGCTGTATTATCATCCTGAGGACGGCGATACAGTTGAATTCAGGAGGGCACCTGCGGCCACTGGCCAGGTGAATAAGTACCTGATGCTCCTACATTAATAATGCTAAGAGCATCAAATCTCTATGTACCTGGCTGGCGGCTATAAGGAGAGTTTAGGAGGTCCCCAAGGGCCTTGGCCCACCGGGAAATTTGCAAGGTATATGACTAGTCCACCCCTGCCTACACAGTCTGTTATTATTTAGTCAGACTCCAGCTGGACCTTCATTGAAAACTGCAGGCAATTCATTCATAACTTCTAGGAGGAATAATAAAAGAATAACACAACATAGAGTCATAAGAATAGATGATCCAGAATTCTTAGTACATGTAGAATGCAAGTAGTTACTTAAGCACGTCACTAAGGAGCATGATGCTCATGGCGGCTTAATAATGAAGAGACGTGGAACCTGTATACAGCGTCTGAGTGTGACCCATTCCACTTGTTTTTCCTTTAAAGGGCTTCTGTCACCCCCCAAAAGTAATTTTTCTTTTTTGTGCTTAGTAAAATCCTTATAGGGCGATTATTCTATATATACTCTTTTTACCTTTTTCTGTCCGTTAATTTAGCTAAAAAACGCACTTTTTAAATATGTAAATTACCTTGCTACCAGCAAGTAGGGTGGTTACTTGCTGGTAGCCGCCGCATCCTCCTTTCCAAAAAACGCCCCCTCCTCCTGTTGAGTGACAGGGCCAGCGAGCGCTCTCCTCCTCTGGCTGGCCCTGTCTCAGTTCCAAATCGCGCGCCTGCGCCGTCCCAGTCTTCAGTTCACTGAGAGGAGGACGCTGCTCGGCCGCTCCTTCCTCAGTGCGCCTGCGCCGATGACGTCACATCTACACCCGGAAGAGAAGTCGCCATGGAATGTGGTATTTGGCTCTGTTGGGATAGTATAATGTGCCACAATATAGTATTGCTGGCCCTGCCTTCCATCAATTTGAACCCAACTACAATAGGGGCCACTTTAAGTTCCCAGTCAGCACCTGCCAACAACTTGCTAACTGCCAAAGCCGAACAACATTACTCTGTCCTACTCCTCCTTGACCTGTCCTCTGCCTTTGACATCATCAACCACTCCCTTCTGTTACAAACTCACTCTCTCTTGGCATAATGGACTTGGCCCACTACTGTGTAGCATCCCCAAGTCAGAGCAATGTGAGGGACTAACCTGGGGAATGCCAGTGATGGAGAGGCCGGCACGCTGTTCCTCTGGGGCACTCTCTGGGTTCTTGAGGGACACAGCCAGGTGGAATGTGAGGTGCCCTTGGTGTTGTAGTTTAACGTGCCTATGGCTAAGTCCCTGATGTTTCGTGACGCCAGTGCCAGTAAACGGTGGCACACCGTATTTATAGTAGGAATAATAGAGGTGCAGACTTGTAGCTTGAAACAGAATTCCAACTTTACTGAAACAGTGGTAATACAGAAGGCACTCTCTTAAAACAGTTCTGGTTGCAGACAATAGGCTTTTGTACAGTCTCAGTTACAGCAGGCTTATATCCAGCAAGGTGAAACAGAGGGTTAAATCACAGGACTTTTGAATTGCAGGTGAACCTTACTTTCTTCCTGGCTTGTCCTGACTGGCAATTATTCTTCAAGGCCCCAATGCCCTACTTCTGGCTTATATCCTTGAATCTCCAGTTTACAGTGTACCTCCTCTGACATTACAGTACCTCTTGCTCTAGGGATTGCCTCAGCTCGGCTCCTGCTGACTTGCCTAGGCCTGTGACATGTGGCCTTCACAGACTCCAGGGTCTGCACTAACTCTAGCCTGTCCTGACTGGGCCTTATATAGACTAGGGCTCCCTAGCTCCCTCTATTGACTAGAGCTGGAATGAAATCCCTAGCAGGCCTGCACATGGCACATTTCACAGTAACAGGGAATTAAATACCATTACATTACATTGCATTTTAAGAATAGGACTTATACCAGCCTCCCCATGAATGAGAGGAACGACAGCATACAAGTGACCCTTCTGTAGTGACGGGTATTACAACTCCCGTACACTACATACCCCGCTGCTTTAAGCTGAGTACGACCTCGTACTCCAACAGGGTACCGCCCGTCTGGAATTTTCACCTGAAAGAGAAAAAGAAAACATGCAGGCATACATACTCATCAGTAATCAATTCCATCTGCATTGACAATTATTATCAGGTCCAGCTGGTAACGGAGAAGTGCGGTGACAATGGGCGTCGTCCTCTGCTTGCAGGCTGTTAATGCAGAACTGTGATGCTGACCTGGTACAGCAAATCAATGGTTAACACCAGGATAGTCCATAAGAGAATGCCTGAGTCCATAATAAGAACATAATAAAACATCACATAGTCCATATGAAAATGCATAAGTCCATAATAAGAACATATCACAGAGGCTCGCACACAGGGAGTCCATCTCTGGGCACAAACTTAAAAAGGATGATGCTCACACAGAGGTTTCCTGTCGGGAAACACTTCCAGTACAGTCATAGTTTTCAAAACGTACTGGTAAGCGCCCCCTTGTAGACCGGGTAGACCTCCTCTTGTCCGGGTACAGGGGGACAATAAGGATCCACGTCAGTGGGACCCCTTTCAGTAGCACCCTGATCGGGGCCTGCTACGGTTGCAGGTTCAGCAGGTGCCGGGGCAGGCACCCCAAAGTTTAACCAGGGTGTAAGGAACCAGTGGAGCGGCTCAGGATCATTCAGCAAATCCGCTATGGCCTGCATAGGTTCAGCAGGCCGAGCAATGGAATCTGACTCAGAAGACTCGGATCCGGAATCTCCAACGACAGTCTCCTTGTCAATACAGAGTTTTAGGCGGTTTCTGTGAACAATTTGGGGACCCTTACCCTCTCTGGTGACCTCATAGGTATGAGTTTCAGCATTAGGGATGGCAGACACAAGATAGGGAGTCCTCTCCCATTTACTGTCCAGTTTACTGGTGCGGTGATTGTTCTTTAACCACACGGTATCCCCCACAGCCAAGGGCTCTGCATGGGCCGCCAAATCATAGTCTTTTTGTTGTCGCTCCCGGGCACCTTCCATGCGCTCCTGGACAATTTCTTTGGCATTAAGCAAGCGCCTTTGATGTTCCGTTACCCAGTCAGTTTTAGGCAGGGGATTAATGTCATCCAGCACTTGTACATCCAGGGAATGATCTGCAGGCAATTTACCCTGACGCCCAAACAACAGGTAGAAAGGAGTGTATCCAGTGGAACAATGGATAGTATTATTGTACGTATACATGAGCTGTGGTAGCAGGTTAGGCCAATCTCCTCTGGTCTCAGGAGGCACGGCTCTCAACATTTCAATCAAGGTCTGATTCATCTTCTCACAGAGTCCATTACCTTGTGGATGATAGGCCGTGGTCCGGACCTTTTGGCAATTGTGTAGTCGGCACAGCTCCTGGAACAGATGAGACTCAAACGCAGACCCCTGGTCGGTGAGGATCTTTTCTGGGCAGCCGTAAGGCAGGAGGAAGTGTTTCCAGAACAATTCAGCTGTCGTCTTGGCTGTCAGGTCCTTCACAGGCACTGCTACGGCAAACTTAGTGAAATGGTCAATAATAGTCATAGCATAGGTATACCCTGAGTGACTGGGCTCTAACTTTACGTGATCAATAGCAACCAGTTCAAGAGGGGCGGTACTTATAATAGGGTGCAGCGGTGCTCTCTGATCATGGTGTTCACCTCTCTTCAGGGCACAGGCTGTACATTCCCGACACCACCTCTCAATGTCCTCTCTGATTCCAACCCAGTAGAACCGCCTACGGACAGTGGCCTCAGTCTTCTGAACCCCAAAATGTCCAGACCTGTCATGATACATTTCTAAAACCATACCTGCATCACGACGTGGGATGAGGATCTGGTGCACTCTGTCATTTGACACTGGATCCAGGCTTCGTCGCAGCAACAGGCCTTTTCGAAGGAACAGTTGTTGACGTTGCCTCCACAATTTAATGAGTTCTGGGTCTGCGGTCTTTCGCCGAATTCTTTCAGGGGTTCTGCCACTGATGAAGAAGTCCAGCAGTTCACCGAGAACTCTACTCTCTGATTGCAACTTAATCCACTTTTCCTCTCTGGATGCAGGCTTATCAAAGGATGGAGGGTCAGAGGTTCCACTGTTGGCAGCTTGAGCTTGGTCCTGTTGAGCAAACCGGTTATAAAATGCTGGCATCTCCACATCTTCCCAGGCATCCCGTATGTCATCTGGTGCTATTTCAGTGGGGAGCCTTGACAGGGCATCAGCATTATCGTTTGAACGGCCAGCCCGGTATTTTACAGTGAAGTCGTAATTAGCAAGGCGGGAGGCCCATCTCTGTTCTAAGGCCCCCAGTTTAGCGGTATTCAGGTGAGCCAGAGGATTGTTATCAGTGAATGCAATAAATGGAGTGGCAGCCAAATAGTCTTTGAATTTTTCTGTTACCGCCCACACTAAGGCCAGAAACTCTAATTTAAAAGAACTATAATTCTGATCATTCTTTTCGGCTCCCTTTAAGGACCGGCTGGCGTAAGCTATCACTCTCTCTCTTCCCTCTTGCACTTGAGCCAGCACTGCTCCCAGGCCTTTCTTACTGGCATCTGTGTAAAGGTGAAATGGCTTACTGTAATCTGGGTACCCCAGCACAGGAGGTTCAGTCAACTTTTTCTTTAACAACTGAAATGCAACCTCCCTCTCTTCATTCCATTCAATGGGGACAGGAGTCTTTGGGCTCTTTTTGGTTGCCCCTCAGGAGTTCCTGGATTGGATCCGCTATTTGAGCGAAGTGGGGGATAAAGCGCCGGTAGTAGCCAGCGAAGCTAAGGAAGCTCCTCACTTCCTTCACTGTAGTGGGGACCGGCCAATTTCGGACAGCAGCCAGCTTATCAGGATCAGGCTGAACTCCCTCTGCGCTTACCACATGTCCCAGGTATTTTACAGCCGGTTTAAGCAGGTGACATTTGGACGGTTTAATCTTGAGGCCGTATTTAATAAGGATTTCAAACACCTCAGCTAAATGCTTTAAATGGTCCTCATACGTTTTAGAATAGATGATAACGTCATCCAGGTACAGCAGCACTGTCTCAAAGTTCTTATGGCCTAAGCACCGCTCCATTAATCTCTGAAAGGTCCCGGGGCATTACACAGTCCAAATGGCATGCAATTAAATTCAAACAGGCCCATAGGGGTGGTGAAAGCAGTCTTTTCCCTATCCTCAGGGGCCATGGGCACTTGCCAATATCCGCTGGTTAAATCTAAGGTGGAGAAATAGGCAGAGGAGCCTAGAGCGGTTAGAGACTCCTCAATACGTGGCAATGGATATGCATCTTTGTGAGTGATCTGATTTATCTTTCTATAGTCTACACAGAACCGGATACCACCATCTTTCTTTTTAACTAAAACCAGTGGTGCAGCCCAGGGACTACGACTGTCCCGGATTACGTTTGAGTCTTTCATTTCTTGGATCATCTCTTTAACAGTTTGGTATGAAGTTGGTGGTATGGGTCTATACCTCTCTTTGATGGGAGGATGAGAGCCAGTGGGTATGGTGTGTTGGATGACACTGACCTCTCCATAGTCCGTTGCATGCTTACTGAAGGCTTGATGGTGTTGCTTTACTAGGTTCAGGAGTCCCTCTAGTTGATGTTGCGGGGTAGTTTCGTCCCCGACATGGAGTTCCTTCCACCAGGGCACTGGAGAGTCGTCCGCAGGAAGAGGTCCTCGAGTGGCAGCTGGTGGCTTCTCGGTGACAGGCAGGCGGATGACATCCTGGAAGGATACCTGGGAAAGCTGGGCAACAGGACAGTGCTTAGTAAGCACAGCAGGATGATCGCTGAGGTTAATCAGACGGACAGGTACTTTACCTTGGGAGACGGTCGCCAGGCACTTGGCAGCTCTCACATATGGGTAGTTTTCCATCTGGACAGGTTCCACCAGGGCCGGATAGTCTTGGCCCTGGACTCCCAGGACAGCACGGCACCACAGGAGGGTTTGGGAGTTTGGAGGTAGAGTCACTGGCCTATTATCACGGATCCTGGCGGTGCAGATCTCTCCTTTTTCATTTGCAAACCTCTGCTGAGCACACAATACGCTGATAGTCTTTTGGAGGACCTTCTTGGAGGCAGAGGAAGCTGCAGGCAGGGACTGATGGAGAGCTTCAAGGACCTCGGGGTAGCAATTTTTGAAAACATTAGTCCCAACAATCACAGGGTGACCCCTTTATCCCCGGTTTGTACCACGATCACTCCTTGCTGTGGTAAAGTGGCTTCTCCCACCTGGAGAGTGGGTTCCCAGTATCCATGGACTTTTATGGGCTTACCATTGCTTGCAATTATCTCCAGCCAGGACTCAGGTGGCTGGGTAAGCAGGCTGGAACTCCAGAACTGATTAAAGGTGGACTGCTGAATAGTGGTGACTTGAGATCCAGTGTCCAACAACGCTTCAAAAGGCACTCCATTGATCCGGACGTTTATTTTGGGACGGGACCCCACATAACGGGGCATCCAGTTTGGATCCCTTGGACCTGTTGTTCTACCTCCCGAGGGCGGTCCTCAGCCTCGAGGGTGACCCGTTTAACTGCCAGCAAGTAGATTCAGTATGCCCCAACTTCTTGCAGTAGTTACAGGCAGGCCGCTTGCGGTTCCTAAACCGGTCACTTGAACGTCGTCCAGGGTCTCTGGGATAAACTTCTTGATACGCAGGGGGCCAGGCTTTTGAGGCAGAAGGAGTTCATCTTCCAGCATTAAGGGCTTCTCCCACTCTTCCAGTTTCCTGCAGACTTTTTCCAGGCTCTTAGTGAGGAAATTGACTTGTTCCATCAAAGCAGCTACTGTATCAGGCACTGGAGTCTGGGCGGCTTGGCTGGCCCCTGGCAGGCTGGCATCCGTCAGCTTAGGATTACGGACAGAAGGCTCGGGATGGGCCACTGGTTCCGTTGGCAGATGTTGTCCCAGAATACTAATGGCCAGTTCTTTAAAGTCCAGGAAAATACTGCTAGGGTGCTGAGCCGACAACATTTTCAATTGAGTTTTTAAAGATTCGCTATTCACACCCGCAATAAATTGTTCTCTCAGAGTTTGATCCTGGGTGTCAACCTCTCTAGGGTCTATATGAATGACGGCCCTCCAGGCCTCTTGGAGGGATAAAGCAAAATCACGGAGTGACTCACCAGGCTTTTGTTTCTTACTGAAGAAGCGCATCTTTATTTCAGACACAGTCCTGACTTCAAAGGTAGTGCTGAGGCGGTCAAAGATCTGCTCTATGGTACTCCTCTCAGAACTGGGCCAGGACATGACCTCTCGGCGGGCCGCTCCTTCCAACTGGGCTAACAGAATCTCCATTTGTTGCTCCGGATTGATAGGATAGAGCCGGAACAGAGCCAGGAGTTTGTCTTGGAAGTCTTTTAAATTATGAGCCTCCCGGCGTAGCGGGAAACCATGGGGCCCCAAAGTAGTATGGCATCGTCAGCGGCATCATGTTGGCAGGCGCAATACTGTTGGTGGCCACTGGCTCCCTGGGGGCAGGCTGCTCTGCTACTTCTGAGTCCGACATGGTGCAGATTAATTGGGTGTGCGGTCCCTTTAAGAGGTAGCGACAGGTCCGATGCCGCGCTGGCGGGGTTACTGGCCTATGAGTGCAATCGGTGGAAAGAGTCCGGTGTCCCCTTTTCGGGCCTTACTAACCAGGTGACCCCCTCCGGTGTAGAATTATTTCACCCAGGAGTTTGTACTTACTCCGGTGCAGGCAGTCCAAATCTCGCGAGATCCGGAAGGACGTCTTCGGGAATCCCTTGCGCAGCGTCCCTTCCCGCGAGGACGTCGGGCCGGAGGGGCGGAGCTCGGACTTACTCCGACGGGGAACAGCGTCTGCGTTCTTCCAGGCCCAAGGTAGGTGGAGTCCAGCTTGGAAAATTTGAATAAGGCGGTGACGCTGCAGAGTTTGGCGCTAAGTTTTCCCGCCAGCAACGAGTAGTGATGGCGCAGTAGATAAGTCCACAGTTCAGGCGGCCATCTTGGGCGCCATGATGCAGCTATTCAATGACAGCAAGCAGGATGATAAAAGTCCACAAAACACACTTTGAAGTGGCGATTTTCTTCCTCTTGATAGCGCAACACTGCACAGCGCTTTCTGGAGACTTTAGGGACACTTTTTGTATGTTTTTCAGTCCACAAAGTTCACTTCAAATAAACAGGCGTTTTGTCACTTGGCAAACTGGTTAAGGCACAAAGTTCACGTTTTGCTCACAGTCCGTAAAAACGTGCGTATCCTGTTCGTGACGCCAAAATGTAGCATCCCCAAGTCAGAGCAATGTGTGAGACTAACCTGGGGAATGCCAGTGATGGAGAGGCCGGCACGCTGTTCCTCTGGGGCACTCTCTGGGTTCTGAAGGGACACAGCCAGGTGCAATGTGAGGTGCCCTTGGTGTTGTAGTTTAACGTGCCTATGGCTAAGTCCCTGATGTTTCGTGACGCCAGTGCCAGTAAACGGTGGCACACCGTATTTATAGTAGGAATAATAGAGGTGCAGACTTGTAGCTTGAAACAGAATTCCAACTTTACTGAAACAGTGGTAATACAGAAGGCACTCTCTTAAAACAGTTCTGGTTGCAGACAATAGGCTTTTGTACAGTCTCAGTTACAGCAGGCTTATATCCAGCAAGGTGAAACAGAGGGTTAAATAACAGGACTTTTGAATTGCAGGTGAACCTTACTTTCTTCCTGGCTTGTCCTGACTGGCAATTATTCTTCAAGGCCCCAATGCCCTACTTCTGGCTTATATCCTTGAATCTCCAGTTTACAGTGTACCTCCTCTGACATTACAGTACCTCTTGCTCTAGGGATTGCCTCAGCTTGGCTCCTGCTGACTCTGCCTAGGCCTGTGACATGTGGCCTTCACAGACTCCAGGGTCTGCACTACCTCTAGCCTGTCCTGACTGGGCCTTATATAGACTAGGGCTCCCTAGCTCCCTCTATTGACTAGAGCTGGAATGAAATCCCTAGCAGGCCTGCACATGGCACATTTCACAGTAACAGGGAATTAAATACCATTACATTACATTGCATTTTAAGAATAGGACTTATACCAGCCTCCCCATGAATGAGAGGAACGACAGCATACAAGTGACCCTTCTGTAGTGACGGGTATTACAACTCCCGTACACTACAACTGGATCACATCATACCTCCCAGACCTCCCCAATCATTTAGTGTCTCATCTCCTTTCTGTTGGTGTCCATCAAGGCTGTGTCCTAGGACCCCTGCTCTACTAAATCTACACCTTTGGCCTGGGAAAGCTTATAGAGTCCCATGGGTTTCAGTATCACTTTCATATTGAGACACACAATCTGCGCCGATGACGTCACATCTACACCCGGAAGAGAAGTCGCCGTCGACTTCTCTTCCGGGTGTAGATGTGACGCCATCGGCGCAGGCGCACTGAGGAAGGTGCGGCCGAGCAGCGTCCTCCTCTCAGTGAACTGAAGACTGGGACGGCGCAGGCGCGCGATTTGGAACTGAGACAGGGCCAGCCAGAGGAGGAGAGCGATCGCTGGCCCTGTCACTCAACAGGAGGAGGGGGCGTTTTTTGGAAAGGAGGATGCGGCGGCTACCAGCAAGTAACCGCCCTACTTGCTGGTAGCAAGGTAATTTACATATTTAAAAAGTGCGTTTTTTAGCTAAATTAACGGACAGAAAAAGGTAAAAAGAGTATATATAGAATAATCGCCCTATAAGGATTTTACTAAGCACAAAAAAGAAAAATTACTTTTGGGGGGTGACAGAAGCCCTTTAAAATAGAACTGTTTGTGTATGTGCAATAATACGGTAGGTTTATGGAGACCTAACCCAAATAACATACAGTCTGATATAGCAGTGTGTTTTAACAGTACCCCTTCAAGATTTGTTCACTTCATGACATTTTATTGTATATAAAAAATAAAAAAATCTGCTTTATCGGGCTTGATAGGGCTAGGGTATTATTGGGGCTTTTAAGCCCCTTTTTCCTCCTTCTAGCCCAACCATTCACCATGTATCTGTTCAGGATAATAGAATTAGTTACTAAAACAGATATGTCAAGAGAGGTGAAAGATCCTCATTACCATAATACATGCCCCCCAGTGGTCAAATGCGGTATACACTTTCTAGTTCCTTCCTGAACCATTTTTTTAAAATGTGAACGTGTAAAGTTGACAATGGCCAGAGGAAATTAGTTGAATCTGTAAATGCAGAGAGGTAAGAGCTATCAGCCAACCAGGTAGCTCCTGACCTTTCTACAATACCTAGATTTTGTGTATTTAAAGCGATGGTCCCATCACGCTGTCTCACAACCCTACACAACTTTTTAACACTTGACTCTCTTCTCCGTCCCCCAGCACCCCCACCCTCTTCTTTCATCTCAGCTGAGGACATTGCCACATACTTAAACAAAAGATTGATATCAGAGAAAGCTTAAGCGCACAGTCCCCACGGCCCCTCTACACAACTTTTCAGTCCTTTTCCCCAAAACCTGCACCTCCACCATTACAAAAGAAAACCTTTCCACCCTACTCCAGATCACATCTCACCACCTGTGCACTTGATCCGATCTTATCCCACCTCATCCCCAACCTCACTACAGTGTTTATCCCAGCCCTAACTCATCACTTTAATAACCAATGGTGTCTTCCCCTCTGGTTTAAAACATGCTACCATCTTCAAAAAGCCTTTCCTTGACCCATCTTCTTTGTCTAGCTATTGCCCCATATCACTTCTCCCATATACCACAAATTTACTTGAACATGTCCACCTTCATCCGTCCTCTCACCTCTCCTCCTGCTTCCTACTTTGACCGGCTACAATCTGACTTTCGAACCCACCACTCAACTGAAACTGCCCTTACCAAAGTCACCAACGACCAGTGGTGGATGGGCCATAGACCTTACAGGTAAATTTCCCAGGGGGCCGTCTGAGCCCTCCTCATGGCTGCCCAGTGGAAGTTTTTGGGGAATGTATTTTGTGCTGCTGGCAGTATTTTGTGATGGACTGTGGTATTTGGCTCTGTTGGGATAGTATAATGTGCCACAATATAGTATTGCTGGCCCTGCCTTCCATCAATTTGAAACCAACTACAATAGGGGCCACTTTAAGTTCCCAGTCAGCACCTGCCAACAACTTGCTAACTGCCAAAGCCGAACAACATTACTCTGTCCTACTCCTCCTTGACCTGTCCTCTGCCTTTGACATCGTCAACTACTCCCTTCTGTTACAAACTCACTCTCTTTTGGCATAATGGACTTGGCCCACTACTGGATCACATCATACCTCCCAGACCTCCCCAATCATTTAGTGTCTCATCTCCTTTCTGTTGGTGCCCATCAAGGCTGTGTCCTAGGACCCCTGCTCTTCTAAATCTACACCTTTGGCCTGGGATAGCTTATAGAGTCCCATGGGTTTCAGTATCACTTTCATATTGACGACACACAAATTTACCTCTCAGGTCCAGATATCACCACGGTACTATCCAGAATCCCACAATGCCTTTCTTCTATATCCTCCTTCTTCTCCTCTCGCTCTCTAAAACATAGCTAAAACCGATTTTATCATCTTTTCTCCACCACCCCCCTCTCCCCCTCCCAATAGACCTATCTTGATCACTGGTTGCACAATCTCCCCGGTCAACCACGTCTGCTGCCTTGGAGTAACCTTTGATTCTGCCCTGTCCTTCAAACCACGCATCCAAGCCCTTTCGACCACCTACCAACTACAACTCAAAAATATCAGCTCCTCAGCTAGGAGTCTGCAAAAATGCTTGCACATGCCCTCATCATCTCCCACCTAGACTACAGTAACATCCTCCTCTGTCACCTTCCATCTAGTACTCTCGAACTCTTCCAATCTACCTCAACTCTACTGCCTGACTAATCCACCTCTCACCCTGTTACTCCTCTGCCTCTCCCCTTTGCCAGATACTTTACTGGCTCCCCATTGCCCAGCGAATTTAGTTCAGTAAAATGCTAACACTGATACTAATACAATCCAAATACATATAAGGCCATCCACAACCTGTCCCCTTCGTACACTTCTGAGCTTCTTTCCCAACACATCCCCAAACGTGATCTCCAAACTTCAAGACCTTCTTCTTTACTTTCCTCTTATCATCGCTGGCCACAATCGCCTCCAAGATTTCTCCCATGTAGTGGGGTAGCGTGGGTTGCCAGCACCCGGGGCGAACCAAGTATTGCGCCCAACCGCGCAATTAGTCCCCAGTGCCTCTCCATTAGCCCCCAGTGCCTCTCACCAGCCCCCAGTGCCTCTCCATTAGCCCCCAGTGCCTCTCAATTAGCCCCCCGTGCCTCTCATTAGCCCCCAGTGCCTCTCACCAGCCCCCAATGCCTCTCCATTAGCCCCCAGTACCTCTCACTAGCCCCCAGTGCCTCTCCATTAGCCCCCAGTGCCTCTCACCAGCCCCCAGTGCCTCTCACCAGCCCCCAGTGCCTCTCAATTAGCCCCCCGTGCCTCTCATTAGCCCCCAGTGCCTCTCACCAGCCCCCAATGCCTCTCCATTAGCCCCAGTGCCTCTCAATTAGCCCCCAGTGCCTCTCACTAGCCCCCAGTGCCTCTCCATTAGCCCCCAGTGCCTCTCACTAGCCCCCAGTGCCTCTCCATTAGCCCCCAGTGCCTCTCACTAGCCCCCAGTGCCTCTCACCAGCCCCCAGTGCCTCTCAATTAGCCCCCAGTGCCTCTCACCAGCTCCAGTGCCTCTCCATTAGCCCCCAGTGCCTCTCATTAGCCCCCAGTGTCTCTCCATTAGCCCCCAGTGCCTCTCCATTAGCCCCCAGTGCCTCTCACCAGCCCCCAGTCAGAGGCAGTGCCTCTCACCAGCCCATAAAATATATTTAAAAAAAAAAAACTTACCCTCTCCTGCTCCTGGACGCCGCTCCTCTTCTGCTGCTGTCGGCTGTGCTGTGAAGGCTGCGCACAGCGTGACGTCACAGAGCGACTCACTCAACAGCCGAGGACCAGGAAGCGGTGAGTACAAAGCCTTCACTGCTTCCTGGATCTTTTGCCTTGAACGGGAACGGCGTTCCTGCCATGAAAAAAGTGCAGGAACGCAGTTCCCCCTCGACCCTAGTTATGTAGAAAAAAAAATCCAGTGGCTGGCCAGCGCCCCCCTGCAATGTGGCGCCTGGGGCAACGCCCCTCCGGCCCCCCCACGCTATGCCCCTGCTCCCGTGCATCCCCCATACTCAGACTCTCTACCCCAACATATCAGACTCTCCCCTACAGTGGAATCCTTCAAAAGAAACCTAAAAACCCACCTCTTCAGACAAGCCTACAACCAGTGACCCTGCTGCTTCTATACCGCCATGACCAGCTTCACCCTCACCTACTGTGTCCTTCCTCTATACCTCGTAGATTGTAAGCCCTCATGGGCAGGGCCCTCTATCCTTCTGTACCAGTTTGTAACTCGTCTTTTCATACCTATTGCATTTGCTTAGTATTATGTATGTCTACCCCTTTTCATATGTACAGCGCCATGGAATGCATGGCGCTTTAATAATAAATAATAATAACTAGAAAAGCTAACTTCAGTCAGTCTGGTAAATAGGGATACTGAAGCTAAATGGGGAGTTTTTAAAGATACATTACATGAATCGTGTAGTTAGTTAATACTTATAGGTAACAAAATGTCCAGGAATAAAAGCAAACCAATGCGGCTAAAAAGAGATGTACTGAACATGAAAAATACAAAAAACATTGGAATGCTTTTACTGAGCCCTCAGCCTTCAGACTTACAGAGAGCTCAATAAGAAATGTAAAAAACAAGTTGCTAACAACATTAACCCTTTCTTGATAGGTGACATACAGTGCCTTGAAAAAGTAGTCATACTCCTTGAAATTTTCCTTATTTTTTACACGTTACATCTACAAACTTACATTTATTTTATTGCGAGTTTATGCGATAGACGAACACTAGGTAGCAAGTATGTGTGAAGTGAAAAGAAATGGTTTTCTAAATTTTTAATAAATAAAAATCTGAAAAGTGTGGCATGCATTTATATTCAGCCCCCTGAGTCAATACTTTGTGGGACCACTTTTCGCTGCAATTACAGCTGGAAGTCTTTTGGGGCATGTCTTTACCAGCTTTGCACATCTAGAGGCTGAAATTTTTGCCCATTCTTCTTTCTAAAATAGTTCAAGCTCAGTAAGATTGGATGCAGAGCATCTGTGAGCAGCAATTTTCAAGTCTTGCCACATTTAGGTCTGGCCTTAGACTGGGCCACTCTAACACATGAATATACTTGGATTTAAACCATTCCATTGTAGCTCTGGCTGTATGTTTAGGGTCGTTATCCTACTGAAAGGTGAACTTTTGACACATTCTCCAGTCTTTTGAAGCCTCTACCAGGTTTTGACTCCAGGATTGTCCTGTTTTTAGTGCCATCCATCTTCCCATCAACTCTGACCAGCTTCCCTGTCCCTGCTGTTCAAAAGCATCCCCACAGCACGATGCTGCCACCACCATGTTTCCTGGTGGGGATTCTGTATTCAGGGTGATGTGCAGTGTTTTCCGTCACACATGGCGTTTTGCATTTAGGCCAAAAAGTTAAACTTTGGTCTCATCTGACCAGAGCACCATCTCCTACATGTTTGCTGTGTCCCCTACACGGCTTGTGGCAAACTGCAAACAGGACTTCTTATGACTTGCTTTCAAAAATTGCTTTCTTCTTGCCGCTCTTCCATAAAGGCCAAATTTGTAGAGTACACAACTAATAGTTGTCCCGTGGACCTTGGCTGCTTCTTCAATTAGTGATCTCCCTGTCTGGGCTGTCAGTTTAGGTGGACAGCCAGGTCTTGGAAGGTTTGCAGTTGTGCCATACTCCTTCCATTTTTGGATGATGGATTGAACAGTGCTCTGTGAGATGTTCAGAACTTGAGATATTTTTTTATAACCTAACCCTCCTTTAAACTTCTCCACAACTTTATCCCTGACCTGTCGGCTGTGTTCCTATCACTAATGTTCACTAACAAACCTCTGAGGCCTTCAAAGAACAGCTGTACTTAAACTGAGAATAAGGGCTCATGCACACAAACTTTTTTTTTCCGTTTTTGTTCCGTTTTTTTGCGTTCCATATATGGACCGTATACGAAACAATTAATTTCAATGGTTCCGCAAAAAAATGGAAGGTACTCCCGTATGCCTTCCGTTTCTGTATTTCCGTTCAAATATAGAACATGTCCTATTATTGTCTGCCTAACGGACAAGGATAGTACTGTTCTATCAGGAGCCAGCTGTTCCGTTCCACAAAAAACGGAATGCACACAGACGTCATCCGTATTTTTTGCGGACCGCAAAATACTGAAAAAAGCCATACGGTCGTGTGCATGAGGCCTAAACTACACACAGGTGGACTCTATTTACTAATTAGGTGACTTCTGAAGGCAATTGATTAAACAGGATTTTATTAAGGGCTCATGCACACGAACATATTTTCTTTCCACGTCTGTTCCATTTTTTTGCGGACCATATGTGGAACCATTCAATAAAATGGGTCCCCCAAAAATAGGAAGTTACTCCATGTGCATTCCGTTTCTGTATGTCCATTCCACAAAAGAATAAAACATGTCCTATTATTGTCCGCATTACGTACGAGGATAGGACTGTTCTATTAGGGGCCAGCTGTTACGGTTCGCAAAATGCGGAATTCACACAGTCATCCGTATTTTTCGCGGACCCGTGTTTTGCAGACCGCTAAATACATACGCTTGTGTGCATGTGAAAAAATTTGGAAAAGTTTAAGGCGTGTGAATACGTTTGCAAAGCACTGTAATGGTAATAGTGGGGGTATTTTTAAAGGCCCAACATGTGACGTAATAGTGGGTGGCATCTTTAAAGATGGGTCTTTAAAGATTTCGCTGACACCGAAGTAGAGCAGGCATCATAGCTGCTGGGTGTCTGCTGTTTCACACAGCAAACACCAGAGGCTAATGTCTGCGACTTGCAAAATGGCAATTGCCGACATTTAACCTGATGCCAGATCAGATGCCATGGTCAACTGGTACGGCTTCCCCACGCAGTGACCAGGGAAACTGTTCATTGTCTGTGACGTTAGGGCCTGCTGAAGCTCCAATGCCTTTTACAGGTATATTGCAATGTAGGCCTGCAGGTGGCAGCATTGCATTGGACTATACCAATTATAACATTCCATTACAAGTTGCAATCAATTACTGCATATTTAAGTGCACTAGGGTGACTTAAAAAAGTGTAAAGACATAGGCATTGATGTTTTGAAAATGCCAGTACCAATTTAAATAGAAAATAAATTTATCCCATAAAGCCTATAAGGTGAATGGCATAACAGCAAAAAAAAACAAATGTCCGATTCGTCCATTTTTCATTGCTTCTTTTCTTAAAAAAAAAAAAAAAGATCAAAAAGTCATACAAACCCCACTGTATCACTGAAAACTAAAGAGTTCCCCACAAAAAATTAGCCCACACACATGGGGCCTCAGAATATGGCAATAAAAAGACAGTTATTTTTTTCCAAGGTTTTAATTTTTTTCAGTATTAAAACAAGAAAAACTATACATATTTGGTATTGTTGCAATTGTACCGACTTGGGGAATGAAAAGCACAGGTCAGTTTTAGTGCATAGTGAACGCTGTACAAACAAAATTACACTCAATTTGGATCTTTTTCCAGCAAACCCCCTCCCCCCCCCCCCCCTCATCCTATGCTAGGGCTGCAGCTAACAACTATTTTCATAATCGAGTATTCTATCGATTAATCCAACAATTAATCAAGTACTCTAATAACAAAAACTAATGAAATAACGTTCTTCTTTTTAAAAATTTAAAAACTCAAAAGCCTCCACATACCACCAGCTGCCACCCTGTGCCACCAGCTGTCCCCCCAGTGCCACCAGCTGCCCCTCCCCGTGCCATCAGGCTCCCTCCTCCAGTGCCACCAGCTGCCCCCTCCAGTGCCACCAGCTTGCCCCCCCAGTACCACCAGCTTGCCCTCCCCCAGTGCCACCAGTTTGCCCTCCCCCAGTGCCACCAGCGCCAGTGAAATCAAATACTTAACTCTACTGTAGGGGCGCCACTCCTCAGCTCGTTCATCTTCTTTCCTCTCGCTGCACTGTCACTCTGACGTCACACAGCATCAGGTCATAGTGCATGCTTACCTCCTGACAATGTTTCAGAATACAGTACAGCGCGGTGCGGGCCGGCGCTTCACTCCCGCTCCATGGTCACATGACACAAATATTTTTTGTGTCAAATTACTCGATTCAAATGATTAATCGTTTCAGCCCTATCCTATGCTAGGTAAATGGTGCCATTAGAAAGTACAACTTTTCCCACAAAAAACAAGCCCTCATACAATTATGTGAATGAAAAATTAAATAAAAAAATGAAATGGAAAATCACCTGGGGTAGAAGAGGTTAAAGGAGTCTTCCGAGATAGGTCATCAGTATCTGATCAGTGGAGGTCTGATACCTGGGACTCCGCTGATTAGCAGTTTGAGAAGGTAGTGGCTATCGCAGTAGCTCCACGGCCTTCTTGCAGCTTAGCCTAGGTCATATGACATCACATTCATCGGTCACATGGCCTAGGCGCAGATCATCCCCATTAAAGTGAATGGGGCTGAGCAGCGATACCAATCACAGCCGCTGTACAATGGTGAGCTGAGAGAAGGCTGTGGCGCTACTGGTGCCTTCTCAAACAGCTGATCATTGGGAGTCCGACACCTACAGGATAGATCATCAGTACAAATGTCTCGGAAAACCCCTTTAACATCGATCCCAAACATTTTTATAAATCTATAAGTGCCAAAAATAAAAAATTTAATACTAGCCCTCTAAAGAAAACAATGGGAATATACAGTAATTATAGGGAAGGCAGAAATATTAAACTCATATTTCACCTTTGTTCACCAGTGAGTTGCCAGTACCAGATCTAATTCAGGGGGCAGTAATCAGGAGCAGACAGGCCATAGACCCTACAGGGAAGCTTCCTGGTGGGCCAATAACCTGGGGGCCGCCTGAGACCTTCTCACAGCCGTCAGCAGGTGTGTAATGATCTGAAGTTTCCCTCCAGAATTTCCGAGTGTTTAATACTGATGATGAGGCACAGACCTCCTCCAGCTGTCCACGCACCAGACTTTGAAATGCTTTTGGCTGACGTAGATTTCAGTCATTATTTGCATCAGTTTCTGGCATAAATGATGATAGATGTGTCAAAGCCAATGGAAACCGTGAAAAGTATTCCTATGCAATGAATAGGGCAATTCAAATGAAGAACAATTGCAATATACATGCAATAAAAATATTGTTCTCTTTTAATGTAGACTTTATTTACCTCTGTGGTAGCGCCCCCTGGTGTCTGTCCTTCTGGTAAAGCATCTCCTGCATTCAGTGATGAACTAAACTTCTCAGTAGCTACCGTTCTCCTCTTCTTAAAGTGGTTATCTGAGGCTGGAAATGCATCCCCCTCCCCCATACTGAATCTACTTACCTGGCTCCCTGCTCCTTGTGCCGCTCCTGGTCCCCACACGGCCGTCGCTGCTTCTCCCTGTGCGCAGATGAAAACATCCAGTGTCGGGGGATTGCCAATGGCATGGTGGAGACGAGCCTCCCCGATGCTGCCATTAGCTGCTCACCTCCAACACTGGATGTTTTCATCCGCGCATGGGGAGAAGCAGCGACGGCCGTGTGGGGACCAGGAGCGGCACAGGGAGCAGGGAGCCAGGTAAAAAGAATCAGTGTGAGGGGCCCGGGCATATGGGGGTGGGGTGGAGGGAGGCTGCATTTCTAGCCTTAGATAACCCCTTTAAAGACAGCAAAGTGATCTCATAGTGAAGCAGCCAAGACACACTTCACTCATTCTTACTACTAAATTCATAAAGGTATATAGCTATGTCTCTAGACAGAAGAGAGGGAAAAGGTGGGTGCATTACATACCATATATACCTCTGGGGCTATATGTGAGGGACCGTTTCCTATGATAGACATATGGGTTAAAGGGCACCTGCCACCATGAAAATGCAGGGTAGTCTGCAGGCAGTGTGTTATAGAGCAAGAAGAGCTGAACAGATTGATATGTAATTTTGTGGGAAAACTCATTTTTTCATTTAAACCTCTGCTCATTTTATGCATCGGAGTCATGTGGGTGGCGCTACTCAGTGATTGACAGCTAATGCTGGATGACTAAGCAAAAGGGAAAGCTGTCAATCCACATGACTCCGATGCATAAAATGAGCAGAGGTTTGAATGAAAAAATTACTTTTCCCACAAAATTACATATCAATCTGCTCAGCTCCTCCTGCTTTATAAAATGCTGTCTGCAGACTGCACTGTATTTTCATGGTGACAGGTTCACTTTGACCTCTTAGTGACCACCCATACGCCTTTTTACGGCGGTCACTAAGGAGTCTTAGGCTGGGCCGCCGCTTTTTTACGGCAATGGCGCCCACGCATCTAAAGCGCTGACAGAGGGAACCGACTTCCTCTGTCTCCCACCGGCACCCCGAAAATGCGATCGCGGGATGCCGATGTGATGAGTAAAAGATTTTTTTAAATGCGTGTTAAATTCAAGGGAAAACCCAGCTTGATTGTAAAATGTTGCAGAAAGACCTAGATATACTAGCACTGCAGCATGGCCAACAATGTAGAAGATGAATTTTGATGCAAAAGTAAGTATGCCCCCGGACGCCGGCCTCTCCCCGTGTGGTGCCATGCTGCCGCCGGAACTCTGCCCCCGCCCCCATTATAGTCAATGGGGACGGAGCGGCAGTCCAGGGGCATACGTGAACTAGTGGCAGGACGGATCCGACAGGCTATTCACCCGCCGGAACAGCCTGACAGACTCCCCTGCCGCTAGTGTGAAACTAGCCTAAAGATTTTTGATAGTATAAAAGAGAAAAATACCACATTTTGAATATGCGATTCAGTTTTAGGCTCCATATACTATAAAGGATATAGGTGAGCTAGAAAGGGTTCAGAGATGGGCAATCCGATTATTAAATGCAGTGTTGGGTTAGGTTTACTTGAGCCCACCAGAGGACATATTCTTGGGACTTAACCCCTACATCATCAATAAAGTCTAATAGGTTTTGAATCAAATAAATAGAACCTGGTGCCAATTGATTAGCTCCAAAGGTAGCTCCATATGGCATTTTTCTCCTGGACCTTTGGGGCCCACTATGGCTTCAGAGACTGGGCCCACAGGACAATCCTCTGGTACTCTGAAGGGCCAGTCCAACCCTGATTAAGTGGCATGGAAGGTCTTTCTTAGGGTAGGTTCATATATGGCAGGTAAATCCGGTAGTCTGTACCGGAGCAGCGGCAGACTACATGAGTTACCATATCTGGCATGGCATGCAATTGTATTTTCCTGGTAGAATGCGAACATTTATGCTGGAAACCCTCCAGGTTCCACTATAGTGAATGGAGATCTGGCGTTGCCCGAATATGGTAACACTGGTAGTCTGCTCCTTTGCCGGAACAGATCGCGAATATACCTGCTCCAGATGTGAACCTACCCTTATAATAAAAGGCTTGAATTGGGCTTGAAAAAAAAGACACCCTAGAGGGGATCTTATTTACGTGTACATGTCTGGTCAATACAAAGAACTGGTACATGATTGATTCATTCCAAGGACTTTACAAATGACCAGGAGACATTCACTACATGTAAAGGGAAGGGAAGGCAAGTCAGACATCAATACAGAAAAGGATTCTTTACAGTCAGAGCAGTCAAACTAAGGAATGCCTTATCCCAAAAGGGGGTAATAGCAGATATTATGTCAGCATTTAAAAAAGCGCTAGATGCTTATCCAATATCAAATGGCATTGAGGGTTATAATTAATCTATTCATGTTGTATAAATCATCTGAGAAAGGCCCCATTCACACAACGTGTTTTTGGCCACCATCCGATCTGCATTTTTTGCAGATTGCATGCAGACCCAATCATTTCAATGGGGCCAGAAAAAATGTGGACCGCAAACTGCGTGCAGTTTATATCCATATGTCTGTTCCACAAAAAAAGATAGAACACGTCTTATTCTTGTCCATTTAGCGGACAAGAAAAGGCATTCTTACAATTGGTCAGCAAAAAATAATAAAAAATATATTAATGCAATACAGACGTCACACGAACAAGATCCAAAGTTGTTTCGCTCCAAAATTCGTTTTAATGCTGTATGGAGATCTGTCTCTGTACAGCATTAAAATGTATGCGCTCTAGCGAGGCGAAGGCAGTCATCACCGAAGTCTCGCGGAACGACCTTGAATAACTTCGGGATTTGATTTTTCAACTTTTCAACTTTTTTAAAACTTGGTTACCCAGGTTCCTAAGGTACCAATTGGTACTGAAGTCGACTTTGAATACCTGTTTTAAAATGGTTTTCAGGTTTAATAATCAAATGCTGAACTTATTCATCAAAGTAATTTACATCACCTCACCAGAGCGCATACATTTTAACGCTGTACCGAGACGGATCTCCGAATAGCATTAAAACTAAGTCTAGAGCGAAGAGACTTCAGATCCAAAGTAACTATTTAGCTATGGGCAAAATGCCAAATGTTGGCTTCCACCACTGAGTTCCTTGAACTGATAGATAACACCTCACCATCTGGCAGTCTGAATGATGAACTGTTCATAAAGGGGTATTCCCATATCAAACAGTTAAGGCATGTCTACAAGATATATAGGTATTAGGCGCTCCTTTTCTGTGAGTGAATTCCCAAACTCTTGCTTCCCTTTTTTCAGTCAGAATTAAAAGAAGAAAGCTTTAATGCCTGCAGAGGTCATTAGGGTGAGCTCCCTTTAGTGGTGGCTGCAGGCCGAAGCACTAGTTGAAACTACAACTCCAAGCATGCATACTTGCGCTGCTGTTCTTGGAACTCCCACAGAAGTGAATGGAGCATACTGGGAGTTGTGTTTTCACAACGGAGACGGAGGTTGCTGATACCAACTCTAGGCAGACATTTTTAAATCTTCCATGTCACACAGTTCTAAAATCCTAAGTAATCGTCCCTTTACATGGGAAGACGATCTAGCAGATTGTCAAGAAGAAAGCGTTCCTTCCCGACAATCTGCTGATCGCTAGTGGAGGAGACCACTGTATTTACATGCAGCGATCTCCTCCATCACTGGTCTGTTCCCCATACTTTCTCGTGGGTTACCGGCAGCAGATCGTCTTTACACAGCACAATCTGCCAATGGAAAACAATGATCTTTTGTGCTGAACAAAAGATAAAATTGCCTGATGAATGAGCATTTTGCCCCATACACATTAGATGGTCAGGTGGTTCTGCTGAAAATGGCTGGTTCTGCCAACATTTAGCTACTGTGTATGGCTAGCTTACCAGAAAAACGTAGCTACCAATCATCAAATGTTCAACATGATAGGTAGGCCACAGAACAAATCAGTTATAGTGAACAAGAAACGTGTTGTACAACTTCTTAGTTGTCATGAACACAGTGACGTCAAGCCTTTTTGTAAGATATTTAGAGGCAGCCTCTGAACACACAAACACGTTTCATTGACAGCTTTGATAAAGTAGGGTAGATTTGGGAATTTTGTCTCGAAGACCAAACAAAATAAAAAATATGATAAAACAAACTTACCAGAAAAGACTAAACTTTGACCAGTAATCCATCACAGACATGAACACACACATATCTTACTATTGTCAAGAACCATGTTAGCTGAGAAAAGGAGGCTCACCCATGTAAAAGAAGAAAAACTCCTTTTGTCTTTTAAGTTATTTCAGTCTTGAAGACATTAAACATAGGAATAAAACGTGTCGTGCTTCTAATCTTTAGGTACCTGGTTGTAAGGTCTAGATCAGGGGTCAGCAACCTCTGGTGCTCCAGCTGTTGTGAAATGATGGCTCTCATCATGCTTAATTTACTCCTATGGGAGTTCTGAGAAAGTGTGTATACTGGGAGTTGTAGTTTTTCCACAGCTGCAGGGCCCAAGGTTGATGGACCCTGGTCTAGAGAAACGATACTTGTTGATTGGGGTTAGGGTGGCCACTTGCAAAAAGGAGGACACCACACCCCAAGAAGGAGGACATCATACCGGGGACAGTGGCACACAATAGTTTAATACCACACCATGCAAGATACTACATTATACAGATACTATTACGAACAGAATGTAAACATTAATCTATATTTCAGTATCAGCTTGTCATTTGTTATTGCTATATTATACCGGCATGGTCCATAACACTATATACAGGAAGATGTACAACTTCTACCGGATGTACATATATAATTATATACAGGAGATACCCAGGTTATACCAGTATGCTCCATAACACCATATACAAGAAGATGTAGAACTTATACCAGCCGTAAATATATAATTAAGTACAGGAGATACCCAGGTTATACCAGCATGGTCCATATCACTATATACAAGATGATGTTATACGGTATAATATCGATATGGACCACGCTGATAATATAACCTGGGTATCTCCTGTATATAATTATATATGTACAGCTATACATCTTAAGATGTATAACTTATACCTGGCCAGCTCATATATAAGTTAAGGCCAGATTGGCTGGGCTCACTGTGGGTGGCGCGCTCTGCCTCTGGCTGGGTGGAGGTGGCACTAGTGAAGGCTCAGTAGACGCATCGCTGACTAGCTGGTTTGGCTGGCAGAGAGAGAGTGCGGCGAGGCAGGGCGATGGGGTGAGTGGCACTGTGTAGTTAGAACTGGGCACTGGCAGAAGAGTAGTGCTGTCATTGCAAATGGCACCACCGCAGCAGGCCGCAGCACACCCGTGAGGTCCCGTCCCGTGCTCCTATGTTCCTGCTTCACAACCCAGAATTAATTGGCCCATGCAGCTGCAGCGCGTGCCGATAACGTTGACGTCACGTAAGTGCGCAGTCACAGTGTGATCCGAACGTTGCCCTGCCTCCTTAAAGTGACCATGCCTGAGCAGTCCTGTCCAGTCATCCATAACAAAAAAAAAAAAAAAAAAAGAGGACTTCTGGCCATCCGTCCTGGCCTTGTGCCGGACAGAGGACCAGGAGTCTAAAAAGCGGACTATCCCGCCTAAAACCGGACGTCTGGCCACCCTAATTGGGGGGCTGAGCGACAACTGTAGGCTCTGCTGAGCATTATCAACTACCAAAAAATAGGTACACAAAATTCCCTTAAAATATAGCTTTTATTTAAGCTATATTTTAAGGGAATTTTGTGAACCTATTTTTTGGTATTTGAAATTGATTGAGTGGGGTACACCCCATTATCCTAAAAAGTACTGACAATGCTCAGCAGATTTCTATTCAACTCAAAACACTAACAAACATTCATCGAGGTTGTTGAGCCTCTTTGTAATGAGAGAACAGAATCCTGTTACTTGCAGGATAGAGGCCTATGGCCGATTACGGTAACTCATGTTTTCTTGGCACCTTAAAAAAAATAAAAAAAAGTTATTGTACAGGTAGAAAAACAGATATTCCAAAAACAGCACCACACCTGTCCACAGGTTGTGTGTGTTATTGCAACTGAGTTCCATTGAAGGGGTGTTCCCCCCTGGGACATTTTTGAGGTAACAATAGAATATGCCGTATATATGTTCAATAGGTGCAAGTACCAACTCTGTGACCTGATCCTATCTCAAGAACGCCCCTCCATACAACGCTATAGGGCTTCCGAATTTGCTGAAAGCTGCTTCAGCTATTTTTGTCAGTCCCATAACAATGAATGAATAGGACTCTGATCCATTTACAGTTTTTGATAGGAACAGGCTCGGTGGGACCGGGACCTGTTGGACTTTTATGGCATATTCTATTGATATGGCCTAAATGTCCTAGATTGGACAGCTCCTTTATCCTCTATATTTTAAATGACAATACCAGACACAAACCATGAACAGGTGCAGCACTGTTTGAAAGAAAGCAGCCATGTTTTTTCTAATCCTGTACAAGTGTTCTAATTAAAATATATTAACGTCGCTAAGGATACTTTTACACTTGTGGCAGGACGCATCCGCCCTGCCGCAAGTGGCCGTGCACTGCCGTTCCGTCCCCATTGACTATAATGGGGCGGGGGGCGGAGCTACAGCACTGCACGGCCGGAGATAGCCGGACTAAAAGTCGGACATGCAGTACTTTTAGTCCGGCGATCTCCGGCCGTGCTGCACCGTAGCTCCACCCCCGTCCCATTATAGTCAATGGGGACGGAGCAGCAGCACGGATCCGTCCTGCCGCAAGTGTAAAAGTACTCTAAGCTGTACCCATGATCAGCTGTGAATGCTAAAATACACATCTTAATCACTGAATTCTGGTGTTTCATTCATTACCATTGTCACAGGTGTATAAAATCCAGCCATGCAATCTGTCTTTACAATCATTTGTGAAGGAATTGCTCCTTCTTAAGAGCTTTCTGAATCCCAGCACAGTCCTGTAATAGGATGCAACCATTGTAACAAGTCAGTTCATTAAATGTCTTCCCTCCTAGATATTCCTCCATCAGCTTTTAGTGGTATTATTACAAAGTGAAAGTGTTTAGGAACCACGGCAGCTCAGCCATGAAGTGGTAGACTATGTAAAGTTACAGAGCGGGGTCATGGAGTATAAGAAAGTGTAAATCTGGCTCTCCTGCAGAGGTGGTTTCTAATGCATGGATTCAGACCCCGCTAGGGCTCCAAATAGGACCAATGTTTGAAAGGAGATCCAACAAATGTTAGGTCACCGAGTGCTGAGGTGCATCTTGAATAAAAGACACCAACGCTTTACAGAGTCAATAACTGGATAGTCCAAACCTCTTCTGGCATTATCAGCACAAGAGCATGGGTTAGTGCTGGATGGAGTGGTATAAAGCCACCATTGGACTCTGGAACAATGGAAACATCTTCTGTAGAGTGACGAGTCTGCCTTTTCCAACTGGCAGTCTGATGGACAAGTGTGGATTTGGGGAAAGCCAGGAGAACGTTACCTAATTGCATTGAGCCAACTATAAAGTTTGGTGGAGAAGGGATAATGCTATGGGATTTCTGGAGTTTGCCTAGGCCCTTTGTTTCAATAAAGAGAAATCTAAATGTGTCGGCATACATTTGTATGCTTCCAATTTTGTGGAAGGTCATTTTCTGTTCCTGTGCGACTGTGGCCCAGCGCAGAAAGCAAGATCCATAAAGGCATGGTTTAGTGCAGAAGAACATGACTAGCCCATACAGAGCTCTGATCTCAGCCCCATTGAACATCTTTGGGATGAACTAGGCTAGGTCCTCTCATCCAGCATCAGTCTAACCTCACAAATGCTCTTCTGGATGAATGGGCAAAAATTCCCAAAGAAGGTGTTTAAGCGGCAAAGGTGGACCCAACTCCATATTAATACCTATGAATTTAGTATGGGAGATCATAAAAGCTCCTGTAAGTGTCCCAGACAGTACTTTTGTCCATATAGTGTATTTCATCAGCCATTTCAGTCTGGAAAGAGGCCGACTGCAGTGTTGGTCAGTGTGATTCTGCTGTATGTCGTAAAAGATCTTCCCTTAGAATCATAATAGGATCTCAAATGTATTCTGTGCAATGCCGTTAGGCCCCTTTCACATCTGCATTTTTGCTTTCCGTCTTAGAGTTCCGTTCTCGGGGCTCTAGGACGGAAAGATACTGATCAGGATTTATCCTAATGCATTATGAATGGAGAGAAATCCGATAGGGATGCATCAGGATGTCTTCCGTTCAGTATGTGAACGTTTTTTGGACGTTGACAAAACCGCAGCATGATTTGTCTCTGTCCAAAAATCTGGAAGACATTCCGTAACGCTGGATCCAGAATTAATGCCCATTGAAGTGAATTAATCCGGATCCGGAATTAAGCTAAACGTCGTTTCGGCGCATCACCGGATCCGACGTTTAGCTCTGCGCATGTGCAGCAGTAGTTCCGATCGGGGCCCCAGTGTAAGCTGGGGCTCCGATCAGTTACCATGGCACGCTACTGAAGTCCTGGCTGCCATGGTAAGTACTCCGCAGCAGTGTACTTACCTGGGCTGCGGCCTCCGGGCGCTCCTTCATGACATCACAGGTCTGGGCAGCGCATTGATCTATGTGCCGCAGGGACCTGTGACGTCATGAAGGAGCGCCAGCCGGCCGCAGCCCAGGTAAATACACTGCTGCGGAGTACCATGGCAGCCAGGACTTTAGTAACGTCCTGGCTGCCATGGTAACCTGAAAGCATTTGGAAGACTGATCAGGATCCTGATCAGTCTTCAAATGCTTTCAGGAGACTTGCGTTCTGACGGATCTGGCGGGACGGAAGTGCCTGCCGGATCCTCAGAACGCAAGTGTGAAAGAGGCCTTGGCAGCTGTTACATACACCAGCTTGAATTTTAGACTCCATGGTTTAAGGTTGCCAAACTGTTTACTTAGGTATATTGGAAAAGGATCACAATCGAAACATTAAAAAAATAAAAAGTCTTTATATACAATGGGGCATACTTACAAATCCTGCATAAGGTTTAAACTAGATAGGCTAAAATGATCAGTAGTTCAGGCTGGATGATGATGATCTGGTGCAAGGCTAGTCACTTCAGTCTAACTTTTTTTTTTTTCAAAAAACAACTATTAGTTGATTTTGTGGCAAAATGTCATGCCAAAAATGTAGCCCTCTTAAGACACAGCCCCTAGGGTTCAATCAAGTTTTATAAAAAGTTAGAAATGCCAAATTGTTGTGTGTTTTATGACCAGGTCTAGGCCAGGGTTCAGCAACCTCCGGCACTCCAGCTGTTGTAAAACTACAATTCCCAGCATGCTCTATTCATTTCAATGGGAGTTCTGAGAAGAGCAGAGCAAGTATGTATGTTGGGAGCTGTAGTTTCACAACAGCTGGAGTGCCGGAGGTTGCCTACCCCTGGTCTAGGCACACTACAAAATGTGAGCCATTATTTTTTTTTATTAGGGGAGGAAGAATGCACATTTTCCAGACCACATCGGATGGGCCCGTATCCCAACAGGGACACCATAGCCTGTTAACAGTGAGGTCACTTGGCAAGACTGATACATTGCATTGACCACTGAAACCCATGGGACGTCTCTGCCACGGCAATCCCTGGTGAAAGTATTGAGTGCGAATGCATTTTCATTTCCCTGTATAATGCCAGTGAATTACTGCTTTTTCTAAAGAACTGATGGCTTAGTACTTCAGAACTCTCCAGGAGAGTGTTTGATATGAATCAGGTTCATTACGGTTTAATTCTGGTGATCTCACCTGCAATACTGACCTATAACACTGTACGGTGTAAGGAAGGAGAAGAAGAAAAAAATAAAAATTGTATATAGACGCACAGTAGTGGAAATATAGTGCAATATTTTGTTTTGGAGATGGTATTACATAAAAGACCTGGCTACTTCAAGTTTATAACAGTCCTCAGTAATAACTGGAATGGGGCAACTACAGTACCCTGAAAGATTATCAAAATTAGGGTTATTCACTTTAGAAAAAAGACGACTGAGGGGAGATCTAATAACTATGTATAAATATATCAGGGGTCAGTACAGAGATCTTTCCCATCATCTATTTATCCCCAGGACTGACGAGGGGACATCCTCTGCGTCTGGAGGAAAGAAGGTTTGTACACAAACATAGAAAAGGATTCTTCACTGTAAGAGCAGTGAGACTATGGAACTCTCTGCCTGAGGAGGTGGTGATGGTGAGTACAATAAAGGAATTCAAGAGGGGCCTGGATGTATTTCTGGAGTGTACTAATATTACAGGCTATAGCTACTAGGGAGGGGTCATTGATCCAGGGAGTTATTCCGATTGCCCGATTGGAGTCGGCAAGGAATTTTTCTCCCCTTAAGTGGGGAAAATTGGCTTCTACCTCACAGGTTTTTTTTTGCCTTCCTCTGGATCAACTTGTAGGAAACAGGCCGAACTGGATGGACAAATGTTTTTTTTTTTCGGTCTTCTATACTATGTTACTCCAATGCTACATAGGTGTTCTCTCACTTCAGCATTTAACATTTAGACAGTTGATATAAGGCCCTTACTAATGTATTGCAATTGTCCATATTGCCTCCTTTACTGGCATCATTCATTTTTCCATCACAGCATACACGGCTCATATCCAGGAGTTATGACCACCTATGCTATACTGCTTGCATGGATCGCAGGATAAAGCAGCCTATGCGCACACCCAGCCACCAGAGAGATCAGCGCCTTTTATTTATTTTATGCACATATATAGCTCTACTATATTCCACAGCACTTTACAGACAAGCATCCAACTGTACCCAATGGGACAATGGCACAATCGAAGTTCCCTTTCAATATGTCTTTGGAGTGTGGGAGGAAACCAGAGTACATACAAACTCCATGCAGATGTTGTTCTTGGTCGGATTCGAAAATCGGACCGCAGCGCTGCAAGGCACCAGTGCTAACCACTGAGCCACCGTATGCTGCCTATACCTTTTCCTAAAATGTCCAAGCACTGCCACCACTGCTGGATTGCAGGGTGGTCGTAACTCCTGGATGCGAGCAATGTATAATGAAAAATTAATGAAGCCAGCAAGGGAGGCGATATGGAAAATCACAATACATTATTAAGTGCAGGAGGTTGCTGAACCCTGGCCTACATGATCCCATTTGCTGAAGTGAGACAACTACTTTATCTACAGATGCACTTTAAAAATCAGGCAAAGGTGAATATATGGTACATTAGAAATCCCCAATTTACTTTTTACTAACCCTTAATACTACGTTAAATACTTCTGCTGCTGGAAATTTATTTAAGTTGGATAACCCCTTTAACATCGATATTATAGGTCCAATATTATCAAATTCACAAGATTACAATTTAGCCAAAAACGGTGATGAAAACTGAAAGGGATCCTATTGTGCAACGGCTGAGCCACCAGATCTTATCGTTTCTTCAAGGTACTAAACTGTAATTAAGTCTACAAACACATGTAGTATCCGCCAATCCTTCTATGGGATTAGGAGCCTTGGGTGGTGGTTGTTGTAAAGATATCCAGTAAAATGCACCCTCCTCCATCTGTAGATGACGGTAAGTTCATACAAATACAGAACACACAAATAACATGAATAAAACAAATTTTTAATGTACAGCAGAAATTGGACAGCTTTTTATATTAACAAAAGATTTTTTATCATACAACGTATTTACATTTGCATACTGAGGAGGTAAAGTGTCTAAGTGGTTCTTTTACAGTCCTTTCCAATACAATGAAAACCTGGATGAACAGACAAGTACCAAATACATCTCTTCTAGAGCCAAATCTGACCACTATCCATCGCACTGTTCTCTGGCTCCAGAAGGATAGCTTTAAATACCAATAAGTTGCCACTGCAATTTTATGTCTGATGTCACCTACCTAGACCAGAAGGGAACACGCTTGTGAGGAAACAGGTTTAAACCTTCAAAGCAAAAAGGTTATAAAAAGGCCACTTAAGGCTAGTTTCACATACGCTTTATAGTATTTGGCAGAGGAACAGCCTGCCGGAGTTCATCGTATTGGAATAGCCCATGCAGTGCCAGACCCTACTGACTATAATGGAATTCGGCGGGGATCTGGTCGGTTTCCGGCATGAGTGCAGACAAAAAAAACATTGCTTGCACTAGTTTTTGTCCAGGTAAACCCTGGCACAATCAGCCAGATCCCATTATAGTCCATAGGCTCTGGTGCTCAACAGCCGTATCTGACAATGCCGGATATGGTGAACTAGGGCACACTGTTCTTCTGGCGGTACAGCCTGCCGGATACTATAACGCATATGTGAAACTAGCCTAAATCAGCATGAACTTCAGATTTAATGCATGTTTGTTCAAAACAAGCTTAAACATATGGCTACCAGAAGTACATGATGAGAAGTCTGCAGGGTTTAGGATGAATGCTTTACATTTGGTGCATATACATTCAAAGTGACAAGCCTCAAATGTAGGCTGTAGGTCAGGAAAGTGCACCCTTTGTTCCACTGAGATTAATAGCCACAAGAAAAATTATGGAAGACTTCTGAAGTCCCAAAATAAAAATAAAACTGGGTCTCTATAAAAGTTTTGAAGGTCAAATCTGTAAAAGTAATCTGCACTACTTATCTAGAAAGAATTTGTTAAAGTATTTTACAAAAAATATTGGTGCAACTCACAAAATGGTTTCCTCATGAGTCCAAGTAGTGACAGGTCCGTTCATTCTACCCTGTCACAACATATGCAGAATTTTTTGGATTTCTGAAACAATGGCCCACATTTACTAACAGACAACAAACTTAAAGGGGTATTCCAGTTGTTTCACGTTATCCCGATAACTATTAGATCGGTGGGGGTCCTACTACTGGGGCTTGCACCGATCATGCCGACGGAGGCCCCATACCCCTTGCAGCCTCCCTGGAATAAAACAGAGGGGCTGGTCGCAAATGCATGTGGCCGCTCTATATGGGAGTTTCGGAGATAGCCAAGTTCTCGATCACAAGAACGGGGGCCCAGTACTCCCTGCAGTCCTCCTGTCAAGAACAGTGCTCGGCTATCTCCGGAAATCCTATAGAAATGAATGGAGCAACCGGCCACTCCGTTCATTTCAGGGAGGGTGCAGGGGGTACGGGGCACCTGTCCTCGTGATCACAAATAGGACCCCCACCGATCAAATTGTTATCCCCTATCCTGTGGATAGGGGATAACTTGAAACAACTGAATTACCCCTTTAAAGCCTATAGTTGTCAAACTCATGACATGCACACTATCGATAGATTTGGCGCATCTCTAGAACTTAGACACTTATTACTCAGGCGAGCTCAAGGATAGTATAAACTTACATCATTTCATGCACCAAAAAGACTGACGCAGAACATTAATAATTCTGGCATATTTTACCAATCCACTTAACCATACCAACTTGCCCAGACACTTTACAAAAAGGTCTAGCAATGTGCAAACATCTGTTCTTTAATAAACGGACTTGCACAGGTCTTCGTAAACGTGAGCCAATGCGTTTCTCTACATTCTGAACGGCACCATGCCATACATCTCTTAAAACATCATACACCATCCCTGACATTTTTATGAACCCAAATGTGTATGGTTTGTCCATGTAATTAAAAGGGTTAGCCATTTCCTCTTTGGAAACAGCACCACTCGTCCATGGGACGTGCCCGTGAACGGTGCTCATCTGCAATAGTAGTACAGTCCATGGAAAAGAGTGGCACAGCTTCTATGAAAAGAAAAACTAATCTGACAACCCCTTAAAGGGGTTCCCACCATTAACATTTTTGGCATATCGATTTCATATGCCATGAATATGTGTTCAGTAGGGAAGCCGATATCTGGGACACCAAGACACAAGTACGCTTGGTTCCCTGTTAGCAGTGCCTTTGCCATCACACTCCATAGTCTATGGGAGATGTGGATACAGCAAAGCACTCAAATGGATATGCAATAAATGTTGTGTCAGGAAAACCACTTTAAAATGGTTTTCCGGGAATAAAATATTGATGACCTGTCTTGAGGACAGCTCATCAATATCTGATCAGTGGGGTTACGACTTCTTGCACCCTCGCCGATCAGCTGTTTGAAGAGCTTGCAACGCTAGGCCTTGGGTGGATGCAGCATCTTCAAGCAGCTGATAGACCAAGCACAGCACTGTACATTGTATAGCGGTTGCGCTTGGTATTGCTTTTCCATCCCATTCACTCGCACAAAGGCCATGTGATGTCACAAGCCAAGGAAGAGGCCAGAGCCCCTACCAAAAAAATCGGAGAGGTTGCCGGGAGCTGAACCCCCAATCACATATTGAGGAAAGGTCACCATTATGTAAATGGTGCAGGAAAACCCTTTTGAAAACCAGGTTGTCACATTTTCTTCCTTTACAATACTTTCTATTGACTAGATGTTAAGATGAAGATTCCAAGCCTGTTGCATCTGGACCTTGGGGTCAAACATAAAATTCAGTGTAGACTTAACTACTTTTCCAAAAGGGAAGGCTAGATCACCTTTTTTTGGCAGTTAGTCTAAGCAGATAAAGCAAATCATGGGAAGTTTTGCTGTCCCTGTTGATCGTGTACCTCTGTATCTTCTGCTTACTGTAAAACATTTTGGACATCCTGAGAAATGATTAGAAATCATGCTACAATTCAACTTAAAAGGTGTAATTCTACCACCACTAAATTATGTGCTTATGGCCTAAAACTACCAATCAGCCGAAAGCTGGTCACCATATATACAATACAAAAGAGAAATAATAAAAATAGAGAAGGGCCATTAAACTACCATATGATGCTTTAGCAAATCAAAACTTTCATATATATATAAAAAAAAAAAAAAAAACTTCAAAACACACAGCAGTCTGAGATGAATTATTCCAGAAAAAAAGGTTACCTCCCAATAAGTAGTGGTTACACAAGTAAATGCATGTTTTGAACGTATGCACATGAGATGAAGAAGGCACATATCCATGGGACAAACAAAAAAATTAAATTAAAAAAAAAGTTACCCGGAATAGCGCCCAGGAAGATAAGTGCCTTTTTACTTATCATAGTGAGGGGTACGCCAACAGAGTTGAAGCATCCGCCCTCAGGATGGTTACATTGCATGGGATGATTTATGTTCCTTTATAGGCACTGAATGACCAAGCAATGGAAGAAATGTCGAAAGTGTGGTCATCAACCACGGTTAGATAAAATGGCCTTTTTATTTTAATTTTAAATATAGAATCCACTGAGTTTACACAAAATAAATATATTTAGAAGGAATCTGTCTATGGCCTAAGACACTCTATTTGCAACGGGGTGGTTAAAACTCTTGCTAACGGGAGGGTTGGCACATATCATTGGCCCACATAAGGCAAGCATAAGCAGTCTTGGTTGGACACCTTAGGCCTCCACTCCAGGAAGATTCAAATAAAGCATTATGTTATAGAGAACATACAATCATCCGTTTCTGCCTGTATCAGAAATCAGTATGCAACATGTATATATAGCCATGTTGACTACATGACAATTCTCTTGTCATCTAACGCATTGCCAGTGTTGCATGCACAAGGTGCATCTGTCAGCAGATTTGTACCTATGACGCTGGCTGACCTGTTACATGTGCGCTTGGCAGCTGAAGGCATCTGGGTTGGTCCCATGTTCATATGTGCCCGCATTGCCAAGAAAAATGGCGTTTTAATAGTTGCAATTGAGCCTCTAGGAGCAACAGGGGCGTTGTCATTACACCTAGGGGGCTCTGTTCTCTATGCAACTGCCGCACCCTCTGCACTTTGATAGGGCTAGGCATTGAAAACGTTACTATGCCTAACCTGTCAAAGTGCAGAGGGAGCGGCAACTGCAAAAAGAGCAGAGCCTCCTAGGTGTAACATCAACGCCCCCGTTGCTCCTAGAGGCTCACTTGCAAAGATGAAAACATCATGTTTCTCAGTAATGCGGGCACATATGAATATGGGACCAACACAGAGCGCACATGTAAGAGGTCAGCCAGTTTCATAGGTTCAGGTCTGCTGACAGATGCCCATTAACTTTGGTTGCCATTTACAAGATGACTCCTGCACTAGTGACACGCAAAATGGCTTTGCAGCAAGACTCCTTATATTTCTTATGCTTGTAATATGCCTCCTATAGAAGACCTATAAGAAAACATATCCATTGCAAATCAATAGAGCATAGTCAATAAAAAGCTAAAGCCTGGTGCTACTACTCAGTGACTAAGCTTTAAATCTAGAATTCGTACTATTCGTAATACTCGTACACATTTCACTCATTTTCATGTCCAACTTTTCCCTGGCTACACAACGCCATTTTGATACCACAATCGCTCCATATGTAACCCTAGCCGTTCATAGTCTTTGTAAAGTTGACCAAATTCGACTTTAGGAAGATGATATATTGCATATATGTGTAAATGTCTTACCAAGAGATTGCACAGCAGACTTAGAATGACTAATGCTTTATACAACAGTCCAAGTGACAGAGCGACACCCCAGCCCCAGAACACTAAAGGTTTACATACACCCCATTAATGCACAAGCCAGCTTCACATTAGTATGGTAGTGAGCTGTACGAGACTGAGAAGCACCTCGGACGAGAAAAACTGGGAGTTTATTAACAGTTCTGCACAGAAAGCAGAAAAAAATAGATATATTTATAGAACTTTGGACACGTCACTAAAACCCCTGAAGGATACACACAGGAAAATGGTGTACACCTGAAGAAACAGACAATGACGACATGGCATTATAAAAATGTGACATGGAACCGTGAGGACCAATCCAGCGTCTAGAAGATGATTCCATGTACAAGTACAAATAGTTCCAGTGTAAATATAGCTTGGCGCATTTGGTTTTTTGTAATTTTTTGTTGTGATCTCTATACAAACAATAGACTGAGAGGTAATATTTATACTCATGTATGTGTATATATATTTATATATAGAGAGATTTCAGATATTTTTTTTTTGTGGTTTCTCTTTTTTACAAAGAATTAAAATACTTAATAAAAAAAGTTAAAATCCCAACTCTCCCCTCCCAAAAAATAAAATAAAAATAAATCGTCACATAAGAATTAAAGGAAAAAAACAAAAAACACTCCAGTTTAAAAGTTATGGCTTCAGAGTTATTGTACTGTAGATGCTGAACAAAAAATAAAATAATAAATCTCCCACGTCAACTAAGGTCCTGTATTAAAGTGTAATGTGTCAATCAATTTCAATCCCCGCTTCCAACCTGCTCCTGGAGCTTGGCCCGGGCGGCCAGGACAGTCTCTCAAGCTGCTGGTCGGCATCAAAAATACCACGCGCTCTTTCCCACGTCAGTTCCCCCAGAAGGCAGGCTGGAAAGGATCGACCTCTACACCCATGCCGGTCAATTTAATGAGCACAAACATCTAAAATCCCTGCTGTTGGCAAATGCTTGACACCTGAGATTCATTTACAAATGACGATGGATTTTTGCAGGTTGTCCTCCTCGCTTCACATCCGCTCGGAGAGCACAAGCTGAGGGTCTTTTATGTAATATTTCTATTGCCAATAGATTTCACCAGCATGAATCTCCTCTTCCTGGAAAGCGGATGTTAGTGTTATGTTCAAACAAGCTAAGAGTTTGGGTTTTGCAAAGAAAAAAAAAAAAAAACTAATAGAAAAATTAAGGTGACAAGTGGCCCTGTATGCAAACTTTACATGAAGTGTCACTCAAAGTGATCTACATACCGACACCTCAAAAAAGTGGAGCTTTATATTGGCGCATGCAGACAAGCTCACATGTACACATGTGCACCTACAAAACACAGGTCAAAAATTAGCTACACACCCCCCTGCACATGCATGGACGCGGGTCTTACGTGGACAGTGTAGTGTTTGCTTTCAAGCTCCATTGTCATTGTACAAAAGCCTGAACGCAATCCTTTCAAAGGGAGACTTCTTTGTGTTTAGGGTAAATCCAAGCGGAAACCTCAGCTTGCTCACTAGGACCTGAACCAGTAGATGAGCATGGTCGGGTGTACTGGGTCAACCACTTTAAGCAGGTTACATGAAGTCGATTTTACCCTACCCAGATGGAAAAAGGGGGTGCCACCATGGGAATTTCATTTGGAAAAAAAAATGAAAGTCAGGCAATGCGGTAATCACCTGAATCCGATACCATATCTTCATGCTAAGAAAAAGAAGAAAAAGGGAAATAGAAAAAAAGAAAAAAAAAAAAGAAAAAAGGTTTCCGTTTCAGACCCAAACATAGAATTAATTTAAGAGTGCTGTTCTCTTCCATTTCGGCCAAAAGGCCCCATTGTTCAACTGGCAGTTGTCTGGGAAGAAACGTTGAGGTAGGCCTCATACTTATGTACTACATCATGGCAGCTTGTATGAATTTTCCACATTTTGTCAGGAGCATTGGTAGAGGCTTCAGATCTTCACATCCTCCTGAATACTGAGCTGTGATAGGGTTTTCTTGATGCGCAGAGCTGTCAAACGAGCTGCCCCATTCGCATACCAGCACTCTCTCATCATCTTGCCCATAACTCGAAGTGCCTGGTCAGGGAGAAAAGAAAAACCTGAAAACTCATCCCATGCAATAATAATAATAATAAAAAAATAATAAAAAAACAGGATCCATGTACATTCTAGCATGGTATTTACCGTACATAGAAGTATGCACTAGTGAAGCCCTGCACTTCCCAAGAGAGTTAAAGGGGTTGTCCAAGATATAGAGATTATATATATATATATATATATATATATATATATATATATATATATATATATATATTATTTTTATCCGACACCCGGCATCCCACCGATCAGCTATTTTAAGAGTAGGTGCGTGCCTTCGAATCTGCAGCGGTGAGCAGGTGTAATTGCACCCAAGCCGTCCCATTCATTTCAATGGGACGGCTCGTTCCTTTACAAGTGTAATCTTCAAACAGCTGATCGGTGGGGTTGCCGGGTGTTGGACGCCCGGCGATCTGATACTGATGACTTATCCTGAGGATAGGTCTTCAATAAATAAAAACTTGGACAACCCCTTTAAAATGATTATACTAAAGGGGGGGTTATCCCCAGGCTGACAGTTGGGACCCATGGGATCCCTGACAGTCCTCTCTGAATGGAGCAGTGGCATTAGACTAGATTCCCACATGCACCACAGCAGTTCTCTAGAGCTGGCATAGCAGGATAGTGCCGTGTTCCCTGGCGGTCCCCACTGACTATAATGGGAATTGGTAGGGGTCCAGACGCTCCCCAGCATAAATGCTGGGATTCGCTGGCTCCCCGTCGGTTTCCATAATAGTCAATGGAGTCAACCGGGCACATGGCACTATTCTGCTAGGCCAGATCCAGAGAAATCCGGCAGGATGCTCTCTGTCGGAACAGCCTGCTGGATTAGTGTGCTGCATGTGTAACACTAGCCTTGGTCCACCACTTCATTTCTACGAGACCGAGCACTACCTCTGCCGGCTGCAAAGAAGTTAATGGGGCAGTGGATAGAAATACCCACTAGTGAGGAATTCACTCGTTCTTAAAGGGGAGGACTGGTTCCCAGTGGTCAAGCCTTCGCGGTTCGATCATCACCTAGTTGGACAGGCAATGAAAAATTTTCATGGAAAAATTGAAAATTGACTTAAATGGTGTTGAGCTGCAATACCAAGCACTGCCACTGTATGATGTACAGCGCTGTCCTTGGAAAGCTACTGGGAGACTTCGGTAAGCGCAGTGGATCTCTGAAATAGCTGATTGGCCGGGGATGCCGGGACTTGGACCCCCACTAGTGTGATAATGATGACCCATCCTGAGGATAAGTCATAATGAGCTTTTCCAGGATAACCCCTTTAACCGTAAGACTCATTTTGTTTCTGTCTACATGCAGTTTTAGCTCATCAATGCTTCTGTGAAGATTTCCTTGAATACCCATGTATTACTTGTCTATACATCTTGCACCCCCAGAGGCAGAATCCTCCCTCTTTTGCAGCACCATAGGCAGCGATCATATCATCTGATTTTTGACACACTGATAAATGTGCTGTAGAAAGCATCAGTATTTGTCGTTAGATTGACAGGCACCAACCTCATAACTTTGCCACCAGTTGGGTATGTTAGGCCGTAACTTCTGGTCACATACAACTTTTCGCATTTCTTCAATCGATGGATCTGATGGTACAAGATCGTAGTAGGGAAGCTGATATTCCTCATGGAAGCCTGAAATTAGAATTAAGGTTTTCAGATACATGCACTGCAATATGCACAAGATCGATGAGCATGATAAAAAAAAAAAGGGTTTAGCAGTATAGTTACAGTATAAACTAGTGTGCGCTGCACATGCCAATAGTATTGCCCAGTCAGGCTAGTGGAATCACATGGGTGCATCCAACGCACTTCAGTAAGAGCAGAGATGGCCACCCCAACAGTATACAGAATGCATCCTGTTGCAGAAGGCAGTTCCACTAGCTCAAGCTCATCACAAGATAGTTTTCCGTTGTTGCATTTCTGGAGCCATAACTTTTTATTTTTCCATTCACAGATTCAAATGGGATGGAATCGGAGCGGGTTTGGAGGCTGGAGAACAATTCCGCCAGTTTCATGGATTTGCTTTTTAAGCATTCCCTATGCAGTAAAATTGACCCGTTCCCTTCATTCTCCAGGTCAGTATGATTACAACGATACCACATTTATATACTTTTTGTTCTATTTATTTATATACTGGGGAAAAAAAATAAACTTCGGAAAAAATTTGTTTTCTTTTGATTGCCATATTCTGACTCCTATAACTAGAGATCAGCGAATCGAAGTTGACGAAGTGGAATTCGATCCGAACTTCAGGAAAAATTTGATTCGCACCGAATCCGAATTTCCTCACACTTCGTGGTAACGAATCACATTTTAGCTGCTAAAATGGCTGCTGCACGTGTTAGGACATGGAGCAAGGAACTGTAGGAACGATGGATCACCCACAATGCCATGCCAATGGCAGCCAATCAGCCCTGTGATGTCACAGCCGTATAAATAGCCTCAGCCATTTTCCATTGTACTTAGTGCAGGGAGAGACATCAGCAGGCACTAGGGACAGTGGTAGAAACGACAAACTTTTATTTTGCTCTATAGAAGTTCAGGGAAAGGATAGGAAGGAATCATTCCACAGTATTGAAACAGAACAGAATTCAGTAGGGGAGTTTACAGCCTGGATAATAGGAACAATTCTATTACACCTTGCTGCACTGACTGGGGATCCAAATTGCCATTATACAGCTCTGTAATTCCAGCAAACCATTCTTGTTATTGGGGTGCAAGTGCGGTTTGATACAGCCATTAACAGGGTATATTACAAGGAAATATTACTACCTCTTATTTGCCTTTGTGCGGTGCAGTTATGCATGTTCTAAAGCATTTTTTGGCGTGTATTAGTGGCAAAAAACATTATTTGCCAGTCAGCAGTGTAGTTATAGTTCTAAAGCCCTTTTTGGAGTTATCAGTGGAAAAAAAATATAAAAAAATGGGCTTATTAGCTGTTGTGTGGTGAAGTGAAAAAAAGTACAGCCTTTTTTGGGGCGTTTTTATTTATTTATTTGATCTAACAGTATGTCAGACAGAAGTGCCAGGTCCTGGACAGGGGAGTGGCAGATGCCTAAATGTTTCTGGTGCAGGAACAGGTCGCAGCAGAGTAAGGGGGAGTGGAAGTAGGCGTCACAGCGAGAGGCCTGAGCTCCAGGTGTCATCTAACAGGCGTGTCTTGACCAGCAACCCAGCGGTTCTTGAATGGTTGACTGTCATCCACTTCGTCCCAAGTGACATCAGACACAACACTTAGTTGGCATGCCCTGTGCCCTTACCTGTCCTCAACCTGCCTCTGTCCTTTTTTATTTCCTCAGCCAGAAAAGTATTATATGCTGTGGGCTAGGCTCCACTATACGAGGACGAGCTACTAGAGGACAGTTAGCAACTACTGGCCAGCCAAGATGTGGAGGAGACATCCACGGCTTACTCCGGTAGGTGGGCAAGTAGCGATGAGGAGAGTGGCGTGGGAGCTGGTGTTGTGAGCGGTCAGGCTCCTGATCCAGAGACCTGCATCAGTGACCTGCAGACAGTATTCAGCTACATCATAACTTGATCGCACTTGGGAGCCAGGTGAATTAGGGGCTTCATCATCATCAGGAGAAGAGGGTGGCAGCTTGCCTGTAAAGGCAGTGGCAGAGCCAGCAAGTCGCTAGCGTGAACGGGAGTCAGCAAGATGGCAGCAGTGGGAGGTTGGGAGACAAACGTGCCCGGGGTAGAACACCCGCTTCGCAGGAGCCTACCTGCCCAGAAAGCAGTGGTGGATGGGTTTACAGAAGCAGCGGCAGTAGCAGTCAGTCAGTGCGGAGTGTTGGGGGTAAAATCACCTACTCAGCGTCGTGGCAGTTTTTTTGTTAAATCGCCGGAGGAGGTGAACATGGCCATTTGTAGAATCTGTGGGCAGAAGGTGAAGCGTCAACATATGCAGCGTCACAATAAAGTGGCTTTGGGAGAACCGTGGCTCCGATGTGGTGGTCCAGTGTGCCGCAGCAACCACTGCATCACCCAGTGGCATGCACCAGATTTCAGGCAGTCAAGGCTCCACCACCTCAGCCAAAGGGAGCAGTCTGTCCTTTCCATCATCTGTTGGTCCTGATGCTCCTGCTCCTAGTCAGTCAATCCATCAGCAATAAGTCACCGAAGCGATTGCCAAGAGACAACATTATGCGTGCACTCATCCAACAGCGTAGAAGCTGAATGTGCTCCTGGCCAAGTTGCTGGTGCTACACTCCCTCCCTTTCCAAGTGGTCGACTCCGCACCTTTCAGAGAACTGATGGCTTGTGCCGAGCCGAGGTGGAGAGTCCCAAGCCATCATTTCTTTGCCAAAAAGGCAGTACCAGCCCTGCACACGTATGTAGAACAGAAGGTGGGCCAGTCATTGAGCCGGTCGGTGTCTGCCAAAGTGAGCGGCAGCGCCGACGTGTGAAGCTGTAAATACGGTCAGGAAGAATACATGTTCTTTACGTCCTACTGGGTGAAAGTGGTTCCTGCACAACCACACCAGCAACTTGGTCAGGTGACGCGGTTGGTCCTGCGACAATGTCCGCCTCTGCCTCCTAATTCTCCACTGCAGGGACAATTCACAGTGCCCCTCCAGCATACCACATGTGCAGGGCACGGCGGTGTAACACTGTTCTGCACCTCATTTGCCTGGGTTAACAGAGTCACACAGGGGAGGAACTGCTCCGTGTCCTTCATCAAGAAACCGAATCCTGGCTTTCTCTGCGACAACTCATAATCGGAACCATGGTGACCGACAACGGGAAGAACATGGTGTCGGCGCTGCGTCAATAGGGTCTGAGCCATGTGTCCTGCATGGCACGTGTTCAATCAGGTTGTCAAGCGGTTCCTGAAGTCTTCCACCCATCTGCAAGGCATCCTAAAAATGGCCAGGTAACTTTGCATGTACTTCAGTCACTCGTACACCGCAAAGCACACACACCTTGAGCTGCAGCGGCAGAACGGCATCCCCCAACATAGGCCGATATCTGGCGTTTCCTCCCGTTGGAATTTCACCCTCCATATGTTAGACCGACTATACGAACAAAGAAAGGCATAAACAATTTCTTGATGATCCAAGCGGACAGGAATACTCCCCTGTGTAACTTCGAAGTTCAGCCATTGGCAGCTCATGCGTGACACCTGCCGTTTGCTCAAGCCCTTTGAGGAGGGCACGTTATTTGTCAGTAGTTAGGACTACGGGATGAACAATGTCATTTCACTGCTTCATGTCCAGGAACAAATGCTGGTAAATCTGGCAGGTCAGGGGACTGGAGACGTGGCGTCTAGATGTCACGGCCACATGAGCGCTGTGGGGGCTGAACTGGAGGAGGACGAGGACATTGGAGCACAAGCAATGTGTAGCGAAATGGGTGGTTTTTCTACACAGGTGACAGGAGAGGAGAAGCAGGAGCAGGCAGAAGAGCTACAGGGAGATGAGGAAGACGAGGCAGAGGACCCAGACACACCGTGGCAGTATGCAGTCGAGATGGAGGCAGGGTGTCCCTCTGAGTCACTTGCACAAATGGCCCAATGTATGCTCACTTGCTTGCGTGGTGACAGCCGAATGGTCACCATTCGGCAGGGGCATGACTTCTGGCTCTCCACCTTGTTGGACCCTTGCTACCGGTCCAAATTTTTTTTTTTTTTTACACCCGCTGAGAGGGAGGACAAACAACTACAATAGAGACATCCGATGTAGTCAGTTGGCCTCTGCCTATCTGCACCATTGTCCATCCTCTCGCAGGTCTGACAAGGGGGCCCTCTGTGCTCATGTTCCTCTGCCATGGCTGCTGTGGCAGGGTGGGGTAGGAGCATTTCCAGCTTCATCAGCAGCAACTTGAGTCTAGAGTCGCTAATGAGCAGCTTTCCTCACCCGCCTAGTGAAGAATCTACTCGCCAGCAGCAACTAGACCTGGAGCAGGATCTGAACCAACATGGTTGTGGCATACTTGGACAGCACCCTGAAACCCCACATTGAGAATCCGCTGGACTACTGGGCAGCCAAACTGGATTTGTGACCGCAACTAGCCGAGTTTGCCATGAAAAAGCTGTCCTGCCCGGCCAGCAGTGTGGCATCAGTGCGGGTGTTTAGTGCGGCGGGGGCAATAGTTACCCCAAGAAGAACTCGCCTGTCCACCCAAAATGTGGTGAGACTGACCTTTGTCAAGATGAATCTGGCGTGGATCAGCCAGGATTTCCACCCACCAATGCCTGGTGCATCAGACTAGATCATCCATGGTGCCACACCAACACTTCTTCTGGCTACCTGCCTCAGATACCAACACTGTCACCTTGCCACTATGGTCTCCTGATGCTGTTGCCACCTCCACACTGTCATTGTGCCACCCTGTGGCCTCCTCCTGATGCTGCTACTGCCGCCACCTCCATACTGTCATAGGGCGACACTGTGGACTTCTCATGCTGTTCCCACTTTATGACTGGGCCACTATTTTGCCCTTTGGCCTGGCTGACATCATTTATTTGACCCTTCTTCTGATCTGTGAGAAGGAATGAAAAATGAGACGCACAACGGATCCTGTCTATGTAACAGCTCTAAGGCCTGCATGACATGGTCCCTATTTTGCATCAGAATTGGCTTATTATTTGGTAGCCAAAAGCAGGAGTGGGTACAAAACAGATGACATGCAAATATTCCATTCACCTGTCATCTCTGTTTTGGATCCACTCCTGTTTTTTTGGATTTAGCAATACTGATGGATTACTGACCAAATGCTGACTGAGTGAAGGCAGATGCTCCAGACAGGATCCGTTTTTGGGGGTTATTGTTCTGATGGATCAGAGTAAGGATAAAATAATCAATGATCTCAACACAAACTTACTGCTGACACCCTCTCCACTCTGTCTGGAGGCTCTACTTGTACAAGCGTTTAATAGAATAGGTTCTGTAGACATCTACGTGGAGTCAGCTGACGGTGTAAAAGGAGTGCGCTTCTTCTTGACACTAACATTGACCTGTAAGGCTGAGTTCATACTTCACTTATTTGGGCAGTCACGGGGCCATAACTGACCAAATAATTAAAGTGTGCAGTGATTCTAAATGCGACGCCTGTCATCTGCATGTCATACTGACTCACAGTATTGTTTCACTTCCACAGCAGACTCCCTATGCATGTTAATGTAAGGGACAGTGTTCTACACCTCTATAAAGGCTCTCTGCAGCCAGGAAAGCCGTTTTTAATGTGATTCGCTGCAAATAAATTCAGATCGAACCAAATTTAAAAAAATAAAAATCCTGCAAACTGACTGAATCGAATTTTAGAGAAATTCGCTCATCTCTAATTACCGTATTTGCCGGCGAATAAGACGACCCCCAACTTTTCCAGTTAAAATATAGGATTTGGGCTATACTCGTCATATAAGACTACCCCAGCCTCTCATCAGCCCTCCGTACACGGAAGCAGGCAGTATGAAAACTTAGAGGCGGCGCAGGCATGTGTGGCAGGAAAGCCTGCTACGCCCCTCATCTGCCTGCTCCTGCGCTCCCACAGTCTCCCTTTAAATCTGCCGGCCGGTCCCTGTCAAAAAGCACCAGACAGGGCCGGCCGGTCTCTTACTTAATGCGCTGCAGCCGCCGGGCTCTCCCTCTTTCAGTAACTCATGTCTGTGCGGCGCATTACTTATGCCATAAGCAAAAGCAATGCGCCCCACAGACATGTGACTTACCAGAAGAGGGAGAGCCCGGCGGCCACAGGGGAGAAGGACGACCCGGCGTATAAGACGACCCCCACTTTTGAGAAGATTTTCAGGTGTTTAAAAGTAGTCTTATATGCCGGAAAATACGGTATACCATTTTTATAGTTATGTGTCCGGATCTGGCTCCTTTTTTGCAAGGGGATCTAGATAGTTTTATTGATAACATTTTGGAGTGTGTATGAATTTTTGATCACTTTATCAGTAAATCTGCCAGATTGATCTTTTATGGTGCTCTTTTCAGAATAAATATTTTTATATTTTAATAGTATAGACATTTTGGAACACTGATGTTTATTTATTTTTTCTATTTCTTTCTATTTTTCAAAACTTTTTGGCTTTTATTAACTTTTTTAGGTCACCGTAGACGACAATAATAAGAACTTGCATTTAATTGCTCTTCCAATTCATTGCACATTTTCTATATTCCTATGGAGCCCTGCCACCTGCTGTACTCCATAGAAACTACAGCTCTAAAAGCCCTGGTTTCTTCAGAGGTCAGAGCTTTCAGAGACATCCAACGACTTCTCCAATCGCTTCGCAGGGAAGCTGAAGTCCTGGGAATGCATCCCTCCTGGGTAAAGCCACATTATGGGTTAAATGCCTGTGACTAGAGTTATCACCGGTCGCAGACATTAGCCTCGGGTGTCTGCTGCACTCACGAGTGGGTGTCTTTTTAAATCAAACCTTTATTTAGGATTTCACAATGTGGGAAACAATGAAATAAGACATTGTATATGTGAACATTATGGAGGACAGAACAACAACATTCTTGGTTTTGAGTCCTAAAATTAAGCATACATATGGTCGCTTACAACCATCATTACCATACAGATATGCTGAGGAAAAATAGTAGGTCCACCGCACGCACCCAGGGGGCAGTTTCAGCGCAGCTGAACAGAAAGACAACCATACAATTCAGTACGGTCCTATCTGAAAGTCGGAGAGCCTCTAGCCTCCACATTGTGAACGGAGACAGATGAATCCCATCCTAAGTAGCGCTAGGGAGGGTGAAATTTTTTATGCCAATCGAGCCATGAATTCCACATGAGAAGATACTTGTCATGCGACAAGGATTCCCAGCTGGACAACTCTGACATATCTCATGTACTTTACCAACACAGTCCCCAATTTGCGGCGGGTCTTACTGGATAACCAGAACATCAGAACTAATAGCTTTTCCGCAGAGATGAGGGAGGCTATCAGGGAATGCTTTGATAGCAGCAAAGCTGGCACTAGGTAGATTAAGTAAAACTACGAAAGGGGTGAGTGGCGGGAAATGGGGCAAATCATGTCCCAAAAGGGGGATATCAGTGGACACGACCACCATATATGAAACAATGTACCTGTAGCGGTGCCACATCTCCAGCATTGAGCCGAGCGTGAGGAATCAGTGGGTGTCATTTTTAAAAATCGTACTTTCGGAAAAGGTTCAGAAAGGAGTAGATTTGGTAAGTTACAGTAAAATCTTAAGCAAATGAAAGCAAGTGATGAACGGGGGTCTGACCGCAGGGAGATGGGATGTCCTCAACACACAAGTGGCTCTGATGACAGGATTTTCAACCCAACCCAAAAATGTTCACATTACACATACATTAAAAAGGTCCCTTTACTCTGCCTGAGCATCGGCAAGATAATCACTAACAAGTGTTTGTAGGAACGCTCGTTAGCAATTAGTTGCCAGTGTAAAGGTGCCGCCGATTTCTCGATGAGTGAGCAAAACGCTTGTGCATGTGGGGAATTGGATTGTACATGCGGAGACACCTAAATAGTCATTTGCCGGCAGCAGATCCTGCCATCTAAATGGCCTCTGCTGCCAGCAAACAATGATTCTTTATGGGTAGGAGCCATGGCATTAGCAATTACTCCTCCCCATACTGTGGAGGGGATCGCAGCATGTAGTAGCAGCAGTCTCCTTCACCGGACAAGCAAGCGATTGTTGGGAAGGGACATTTCCTTCCCGAAAAGTCTGCTAAATCGTTCAGTGTAAAGGAGCCTTTAGTAAACTGCATAAGCAGGTAAAAGCAATAGTGTATATCTAATTTTGCAGAATAAGTACAAGAGATGACCCCAGGCAATTGTCTGCCCATCAGGGTGAAAGCATTTGACCATTCACAGTTCTAAGTATTTTAAGTCATTGACAATTTTGCAGTCATCTAATACGAACAAGAACATCAACTGTGAACCAACACTTTACAAATTGATCTTCACACATTTTCAATAAAAAGCATTGAATGAAAAAAAAAAAGAAAAGAAAGAAATTCTTACCTCCAGCACTGCATCTACGAGCAATTTCCCAGTACACTAAGCCAAGAGCATAAATGTCTGCACACTTAAAGGAGTCAAAGTGCTTCATATTTATACTTTCATCCAGGACTTCTGGAGCCATGTATCTGCATTATGATGAAAGGAAGGAAGCTAGTCAGTTTTATGGTCCCCTCCCAAGCCAACCGCAGAGACCTTCATCATTCAGCCAGTCCCCCCTCCCCCCTTTCTTGATTATCATCACAAACGGCAACTGAAGACGAAAATATAGTAACAAATACATTCATAACACACATTGCACAAAATCTTTTTAAAATGGAAAATCATATGGTGCATTCAACTGCTTTACTATACGATATTTAAAGGGATTGGCCACTCTGTGGCTACTTTAGACCAACATGCAGGTACGATGAGTATATGGCACTTACTAATATAGTCTTTGTTGTCATAAGCCAAGATCTAGGCAATAGTATCTAACCAAAAACTGATGATCACAATGGGAGAAAAAAAATATGTATAAATCACAGAAATGTGCAGCAAGGGTAGAGGAGGCTTCTTACCGTTTGGTCCCGACTCTCTGGTTTGGAGCGATATCTATTGTATCTGTCAGAGAGTCATGCCGGACAGCAAGACCCAAGTCTGCAATGGCGCACACGCCATTTTTCTTTACCAGGATGTTTTTGGACTTGAGGTCTCTGTGCGCAATTCCAGGTTTTCCTATTTAACAAAAAGGGATTCAAATATGTTTATGCTTGATGAAGACTGCTTGGTGGAAATCAGAGAGAAGGGGGTCGAAGGGAGACCTACCCTGAGTTCCAACTATTTCCATATGCAAATGTGCAAGGCCACTGGCTGCGGAGAGGGCAAGCTTTATCATCCCCTCTATGGTAACGGTATATCTGTTCAGATAGTCAAATAGAGAGCCATGTTCGTGGTAATCGGACACGAGCCACAACTGAGTCCACGTCCCATTGTCTGCAAGAGAGAGAACATAAAAAATCAGGTCAGAAAACTGGCTTACAATAATGATTGAATATATGAACAAGCTCTGTAGAAATAGAAAATGATGTATCCATACAGATATGTCAGAGATGTTTGAGGTACTATACCTTTGTTGTCTGCTGCGATAAATCCCAGAATGTTCTCATGACGCAGCATCACGGTCTGATAGATCTCAGCCTCCCTGAACCATGACCTTTCTTCTCGAGATGAGAAGATTTTGACTGCCACATCCCCTCCTCTCCACTTCCCACGCCATACTTCACCAAAGCGCCCTTTCCCGATGATTTCTTGAAGGACGATTGTCCTCGCTACAGTGCGCTGCACAAACAGTGGAAGTCCTGTGGACAGGAGATAATCGTGCCATGAAGTCTACTTTTCAACTTTAAAAAGTGAGCCCTGACCAACAGGCATTTATCACAGATTTGCTGCAGGTCTCCTACACTCACTGAATGGAGACAAACTACAGCATTGAGGCTTATGCACATGACCGGTCCAGGAAACATGGTCCGTGTGCCTGCCGGATCTCCCAGGCCGTCCCCGAATCTCCTGAACTGACTGAAATCATAGGGCCCGATTTATCATTACACTTCCGTCTTATTCCAATTTCACATAAGTCCAAAGTCACTTTTGGCTCAGTCAGATTTATTAATGGTCCTTTAATACTGTGATAAATGTGGTTTGATGGCAGCAGTTCATCCTTCAGTAAACGGCTTTACAAAAGTCGCATGTTCTATTAAAAAGTCGCATAAGATGAGCATGGTCCTCACTGGAGTGAAATTGGGACTTTTTTAAAAAGTCCCAATGATAATTCTGGAGTGAAACTCATTAACATGGCTAACCACGCCCATTTTTACAAAACTGGAGTGAGTGGTGTACACATGTAAAAAAGTCGCAAAATTATGCGCAAATGAGTGTGAAAGGTCGCAAATGCCCTATTTTAGGACTTTTTGATGCCAGAATTCTGAAGTGAAGGTATGATAAATCATGGCCATAGTGTTTTATGAGACAGTCAGTTTGTTTCTGATCACGGGTCTCATACCGAACTGTGAGCTCAGTACAAGAGATCCAGGAACAGTCTCATAAAGCACTGATACAGTGAGTTCAGGGAGCGCGGTTGGCCTGGGAGATGCGGCAGAGATATGAACCATCTTTCATGGTCGTGTGCATTTATGAGCCCTTAGAGAGAACCTGGCACCTACTTCATATTGCCCTCTCTGGGAGTGGCATGCAGTAGTGCCAGGCAGAGTCTCATGTTTGACCAAACGTACATTTTATTTGATGCAGTCTGCCGTAAGTTCAGAAGCTGCAGGTTGCGATCCACCCACCTGCTGCTGACTCCAGACTCCCTACTGCACGGATGTCAAGCTCGTGGCCCTCCAGCTGTTGCCAAACTACAACTTCCAGCATGCCTTGATTGCTGTAGGATGTCCAGGCATGATGGGAGTTGTAGTTTTGCAACAGCTGGAGGGCCACGAGTTTGACATCCCTGCCCTACTGCATGCTACTTACAGTCAACCTTCAATTGTAAAATTCAAGTTGACCTCTTTAACTCAAACCATAACTCTTTACGTTCATTAAAAATACATTTATGGATACACACCCACATACGAAAGTACATTGTATTACCAAGAACTATACCTGAGCCAGATCCTGATGTTGACAGATCATAAATTAAGTCTGGAAGAGTTTTATCTTTTGCCAGATACATTTCACATGACGGATCCTCCAAGTCAAGTCGTTGGCGGTTGTGATAAACCCTCTGGTGGCAGTGGAAGAGGACCACCACGATGATGATAACGCCAATGAGAAATACCGGACCAGCTATGACAGCTACAAGCTCTACTGGGCCCCAGCCTGAAGGTGGATCCTCCTTTGTGACACCTAAAGCAGCAAGCAGTAGAGGACTTTTAGGACTTCAACTAATCACTTTATGTATTTTCACGTAAATCAAGGTGGCCATTCTGGATGGAAAGAAACTTCTGTTAGGGTCCTATGGGTGGTAGACTCTAAAAACAATAAACTTTATTGATATTCATTAAAAATAAACAACACGGCGGATCCGATAAATTCTATATGTATAAATAAAGATTCCCCCAAAACCACATAATATACTATACAGGATATATGGATAACAGCAGGGAGGGAAAATGGGTAATAGCAATGATGGGAAATAGGCTATGAGGCGACAGGTGTGGTATCCCTACCGTATCCCTTATATATCCCTCAGCCCAAAGAACGCACCTGATGGTGGTGGGTCTTTGTCCACGTGCCTATCCCTAGAACCCTGGGTATCCCTTAACACACCTAAACACCCCAACGCGTTTCCCCCTACCAAAGGGTTCCTCAGGGGGTTAATACAGCAAAACCAAATGTGTACAAAGATGAAAAAAAGATATAACCATAACAGAAGAGGGGGCTGGTTTCAACCAGCTATACCTGATGAGAGTGAGGCAACACCCGTCACATGACGTATATATTGTCGCAGTCACATACGGCATCCAGCCCCCTCAGATAAAGTTTATTGTTTTTAGAGTCTACCATCCATAGGACCCTAATATTACATGTAAAGTGGAGACCTATTATTATGATCTAATTTGTTTTGGGCTTGGTTTTTTGAAAGAAACTTCTGGCAGAGGATTAGAGGAATTGAGCACCTTCATGCCTACCTCTCTCCATTGTTAGCTTTCCATTCTTCTGATCCCTCAGAAGAAGAGAGGGGAAAAAAAACTAAAAACTAAATAAAACAGGTTCCTCTAAAAAAATAAAATAAAATAAAAATCCTGTTGCACGAGTGGTCATCTGGTTGAGCCATTTCCTTATAAAAAAACAAAACGGATCTCAGACGGAAATGGCTTAAACGGATGACAATTGATCCTGTTTTATTTTTCTCTTCCTTCTGATGAATCAGAAGAACGGAAAGCTAAACGTTGATGTGAATTCTGCCTTCAGCTTCTTTCACACTTGCATTGTTAATTCCAGTCTTGAGGTCCGGCAGTGGATCTGTTTTGTTTTTGCACATCAGGATGCATTCATTCCGTTGAACTCAAGGATGTGTGAACTCAAAACGTAATAAAAAAAAAACAAAAAAAAAACAAAAAAAAAAAAAAAACAATCCTTCACCATAGACTTACATTGTTTTCTGTTTTTTGCAGCGGTTTTACGTCAGGTCACAAATCACAAAACGGAATGCTGCCGAAACGGAAGACATCCTGGTGCATCCTAAACGGATCTCTTTCCATTTAGAATGCATATGTAAAACGTTTTCCTCTGCCGGATCTCAATAACGGAAAACAACAACGCAAGTGTGAAAGTAGCCTTAGGTGCCATAGGTATAAAGGAAAGCAGTTCATGTGAAAAGCCACCTCCATGGGGCTTCTTGTAATTTATGTATTAGCATCAGTTCCTTTATGAACAGAAATAAAATAACACAACATGGACATCCAAGGTTAAATTAGTTTCTCAATCTCAAAAACTACTTACCATGTAACTACTACTATTCTCGGCTGACTTACATCGATTACCCGCAGCACATTTCTCTGTGTAATCCCACATGTGCTGACGATAATCAATAGAACTAAATGAGGGAGAAAGTGCTGTAGCAATCCTTCCTCCCACATCCACGTTGCATCAGCCTGCTTAATACAGTTCATAAATCAGTGCCAATGGACGTGTTCATCCTGCCCAAATATCAGGCAGTCTTATAAGACCCTTTCGCGTGGAAAAACACATGAAGTTGGTTTTGAAGAAAAGTCATAAGTGGACCCAAAATGAAGAAAGAGTATAAATGAAACGTCCACTAAAACTGCACATGTGATTCCAGCCTACAACTGGAGGCAGACAAGGCACAGCTCAATCTGCTGGGGCTTAATACATACCACTTGGGACCAGGAGGTCGATTTTGTTGCAGTAGTCTGTGTAGCAGCATTCAGTGTTGCGGATATCTTCTGAACTAAGACAATAAAACGGTTTTCCTGCCGGAACGAGTTCGCTTGCAGAAATGCATGCTCGCATGTGATGCTCTACTTTATCTATGTTGGCAATGGAGACCATGCAAGCCCCGTCGGTTTCACACGTGTAGTTGCTTTTGATGCAACTAGAGCAAAGACACATCAAGGCTGAAAGACAAAAGATAGAAAAATAAACCATGGAAAACCTGGTCTACGAGAAAAGCAACATTACACCCTGCTTTAAGAATGGTTACTCGGCCTTCCCAGCCAATCTCACTCAGACAACCCATCTAAATACAAGGAAAGTGCGGCCTACAAAGGCCTGTTAGCGCATCATTCAGAAGAAGTATCTTTACAGATATGTTGATGTAAAACGCCAACCTTGGAGCCTATAAACCTGGGAAATGCATAAATAGCAATTCCTTTCATGTTCTAATAAGAATGGACGCCTCTAGGAATAGGATGGTCTAGGATGAGAAGAATGTAAAAGTTCAGAAGAATAGTGTGAGGCAGGGATCAGCAACCTCCGGCACTCCAGCTGTTGTGAAACAACGACTCCCAGCATGATCCATTCACTCCTTTGGGAGTTCTGCCGAAGGTTGCTGATCCCTGGTGTGAGGAATCGCTTTCCCGACACACGGCATGTCACACACCACTGGAAGATCGTAGGGCACTTTCACACTTGCGGCAGGACGTATCCGGCAGGCTATTCAGCCTGCCGGATCCGTCCTGCCGCAAGTGCCCGTGCACTGCCGTGCTGCCGCTCCGTCCCTATTGACTATAATGGGGCGGAGCTACGGCAGCGCACAGCAAAGTTTGCCGGACTGAAAAGTCGGACATGCAGGACTTTTAGTCCCGCGATCTCCGGCCGCGCTGCGCCATAGCTCCGCAACCACCCCATTATAGTCAATGGGGACGGAGCGGCAGCACGGCAGTGCACGGGCACTGCGGCAGGACGGATCGGGCAGGCTGAATAGCCTGCCGGATCCGTCCTGCCGCAAGTGTGAAAGTACCCCCAAGGGGTTGCGCGACAGTTTTTTTTTTTTTTTTATAAAAAGGGACCAGATAGTCTTATAAAAGAAAAAAAAAAAAGGTTAAAGGGGCTTTCCAAGATTTTACAGCATAGGTCCTGGGTGTTGAATCCCCACCGATCAGACACTAATGACATATCCAGAGGAGAGGTCATCAGTATCTGATCAGTCAGGGATCCACACCCTGGACTTTGGCCGGTCAGCTGTTTCAATAGGCACCGGATCAGTATCGACACCTCCACCAGAAAAGAGCGATATAGATATATATTAGTATTTTTTACAATGGAACCCTATGGTGATGGGTGTCACTGTATGGCATCCACGCAACGTACATGTCACAGGACAAAAACGTGATGTGAACACAGCCTTAGAAGCAAGATGTCCAAAACTGCTGATTTTGGAGAGACCAACTGACTGATATGGATGAAGGTATGTGAAGGGGAAATCAGGATGAGCCAGCTATATAATCTAGGACTACATATACAGTGCCTCATTTAACATCACTATATACAGCTCTGGCAACAGTACCAGGACAGCGAGTTCTAGGGTGATTTATGGGAATTAAGTCACTAATATGGGATTTCCTGCGATTGAACATTTGATCAAGTGGTGAAAATTGTGCTAACTCTTGTAATCCATATATGCTTACAAAAAGGATTGCATAACCGTGAGTCAGTTTACTGGAAATATGCAAGATCATATTTCCCATCAAGGAGTGCAAACCTCTCTTAGAGGACTCTCATTGATGTAACACTGCAGGCAGACACGCAGGGCAAGGCAATTTCCTAATATGTGAATGTAGTAGGACCAATAGTTCTAATGCATAGCATACGTTGTGGACACCAACCATCTTCTTTGAGAAGGCCACCCACCCAGAAGACCACTTTCAACATGGGGAGGGTTCACTGTGGTTTGCTATCAAACAGAAGCTTAAAGTCTGTCTCAATTCGACAAGCCACATTTATCATGCTAATGCGAGGCACTTACTAATGTATTGTGATAGTCCATATGGCCTTCTTTCCTCGCTGGATTCATTTTTCCCATCACATTATACACTGGTCACGACCACCCTGCAATCCTTCAGTGGTGGTCGTGCTTGCACACTATAGGAAAAAGCACCAGACCATGTCCACTCCCACAGTCCTGGTCACCAGAGGGGCCGACACTTTTTCCTATAGTGTGCGAGCACGACCACCACTGCTGGATTGCAGGGTGGTCGTAACCACGGAAAGAAGCAGTGTATAATATGATGGAAGAATCTATCCAGACGGCAAAAGAGGCAATATGGATACTAACAATACAATAGCAAGTGCCTTGTATTAACTTTCTCTACTGAAAAATGCCATTTGCTGAAGTGACACAACCTCTTTAAAGGGTTATTGCAGCTTTTACACATTGATGATCTGTCCGGCAGATAGGTCATCAATATCAGATCGATGGGTGTCCATCACGTAGCACCCCCATCAATCAGATATTTTCGGCAGCCGTTGGCACCGCAAACCAAACAGCGGACACAGCTGGAAGCGGAAGGCCATGTCCGCTGTGTAGTGGATTCACTAGAATGGGAACTGAGCTGCAGTATGCGGTAACACAATAGTCAGCTTTCCTAGATGACTGCCAGCATGACACTTGCTACTTGAGTGGTCACACGGCCATAAGTTGTAATCTAGTCCTAAGGCATGGGCGTAGCTATAGGGGGTGCAGAGGTAGCAGTCGCTACCAGGCCCAGGAGCCTGAGGGGGCCCAAAGAGCCTGCCGCATAGAAGACACACAAAGCACTGAGGGAAGGGGGGCCCAAGCTGAAATCTTGCACCAGGGCCCATGAGCCGTTATCTACGTACCTGTCCTAAGGCTTATGTTTTATAGTACGAAAGATTCCTCCTACAGTAATAATCAAATCTTTACCCTAGCCTGGGCACATAAGACTGCGATCAGCCGGGAAGTTATAGGGGTCGTCCCGCAAATAATATTCTACAGTTTTCAAACCAGCACCTAGATCTGAATACTTTGTAATGGCATGTAATAAAATATGTATAATAGAGAGTGATACACTGAAATCTGTACAGCGCCACCTACTGTGTGCTCTTTTTCTAGTTTCTCTGTCCTGCTCACCGAGCCTGAAGCACATGCTTAGTTCCATCCTTCAACTGCCACCAGCCTCAGCAGAAAGGACACCCCCTCTGAGAAAGTGCACATCCCCTAAGCTGCCGGCTTGAAATAAATCTAGCAGAAAAACTGGAACAATGAATGTGACGATCTCTGGATCCATGTGAGGTACAGGGCTGGTTCTAGCTTTGTTAGAAAAGGGTTGTCAAATACTAGACCATGTAGGATTTTTATTGTTTTACATTAAATAAGTTTTACGGGCTTTTTAATAGTTATGATCATCCTCAGGATAGCCAATCAGCTGTATGGGGAGACTGCCGTCTCCATTCTCTCTTCCTGTCCGCTGCTGCTGTTCCATTGACATACAGTATCGGACAGGAAGGGAGACGGCACGTGCACACTGCGTGCGCCATCTCCCCATACAGCTGATCGTAGGGGTGCCGGGTGCCGGACCCCTGTCAATCTGATAATGATGACCTATCCTGAGGATAGGTCATCAATATTAAAAAGCCCAAACAACCCCTTTAATCATGGGACTTGCATGGCCACAAGACGACCACGTGCCACATACTAGATGCACCAGGTAATGAACCTCCTTCCTAAAACGGAAAGTGCCATTTATTCCAAAATGCTAACATTCACCCTCAACATCAAAAATTTCCAACAAATTTATTTTCTCTGCCATGTTAGTACCAAGGACTTTAGACAAAAACAAACCAAATTAATGGACTCCATTTAAAAAAAAAAAACACAAAAAAAACAACAAAAAAACGACATTTTGTACTAGAGACGGGTGGTAGGACACCAGGGAGCTGCGACTTCATTTACAAGTTTGCATCTAAGGAATATCCAAGGCGCTGAGGCTTCTCATCAGCGTGTCCGGATGCATCTTCTTTTACAACCTCTACATGTTCCTACTTGTCTAATATCTATAGTGAAGTCTTACACTGGGTTCACACTTGAGCGTATTTGATAAGCGCGTTTTTGTCGCGCTTATTACAGCGCGTTGTACGTGCGTTTGTGTGAATGACCATTCTGGCGTCAATCACAATACGCGCGACAAAACGCCCCAAAGAAGCTCCTGAACTTCTTTGGGCGTAGGGCGTTTTACAGCGCGTTCGCACGCGCTGTAAACCGCTCAGGTGAGAACCATGCCCATAGGGAAACATGGGTTTTCGCCTGTTGAGCGTTTTACAGCGCGTAGGAACGCGCTGTAAAACGCTCAGGTGTGAACCCAGGGTAATCCTCGGGACATATCGCAGCAGATCCGCTCAGGTCACACACTCGGCTGGGAATGAAGTGTCGGAGCCATTTCTACAAGGAAAGAAGGGACAGATTTCAGTGCCTTTTACTGTCCCAACCAAAGCCGGAGATGACGTGGGCAGACGCGAGCAGATTCTACATGACAGTGGCAGCAGATGTAAATGAACACAAGGTCTATTTTCCAAGAAACAGTGTAAAATGAAGCAGCGTTCTACGTACTGGATCATTCATTAATTACTGGCGTCTTCCCGGGAGGTGTCAGGCAGAAATGTAGCCGGCTGCTCTGTGACTAATGCGGGAGAACATACTCTCGTTACATTACACCGTACGCAGTCATCTAATCCATGGGAAAGGAGCGAGGCAAAAATTATCACCTACAACCAGCACACCTACCTGCAAAAATAGTGCATTTATGAGTTTTTTTTACTAACCGTTTAAAAAAATAATAATTATTTTAATATCTATTTTTCATCTCCTTTCTATTGGTTAGCTAGGTGGGAGATGGGATACACAACGTCAAAGCGCAGCCGCTACATCTCCAGGACGTGTGTGAGGTCATCATGTTAACACCCATGACAAATCTTTAATGGTGCCCGTACACCTTTAAAATGGCATCTGTCAGCAGATTGGTACCTAATAGACTGGCCGACCTGCTGAATGTGCGCTTGGCAGCTGAAGGCGTCTGTGTTGGTTCATATGTGCCCGCTTTACTGACAAAAACTGTGTTTTAATATAGGACAATGAGCCTCTAGGAGCAACGGGGGCGTTGCCATTACACCTAGAGGCTTAGCTCTCTCGGCAAATGTTGCAGCATATTTTGGAGCAGAAAATAAAGGGGATATACGGGAATTAATATTTGGAACCCATCCACAAGTCTCCCGACTCCTGGGACCCCTGCCGATCAGCTGTCAGAAGAGGTCGGGCGCTGAGGCCTCTTGGTAAGCCAATGACGTCACTGTACAACGGTCACAGGGTCTACGAGCAGCTCAACCCCAATCAAGTCACTAGGGTTGAGCTGCAATACCAAGCAATGCAACTATATAATGTACGGAGCCACACTCGCCAGAGGTCCCTAAAAACAGCTCATCATTAGGGATGTTGGGAGTCTGGGACTCAGACCCTTGCCGATGAGATAATGATCACCTATCCCGACATAGGTCATCGTTATTTTCTGGACAACCCCTTTACCCTAGGAAATGTTTTTCATAGTAAAAAACTAAATGGACAATCTTCACACAAAAAAAATAAATGTATAATTGTGTTTTACTTCAGCTGCATAAAGTACCAACAATGTTTGGTGGCTGCTAGGAACAAGATGATATGGGACCCTTCACCAGGACTGTGGAGTCGGAAAGCCAAACGTCAGACTCCTGCCCTAACTCCCTCATGTATTAAATATACTGTAGTAAAATGAAAACAAAACATAAAATCGGTATTGTTACATCTGAAAATGTCCAAACTACTAAAGTAAACACCGTAAATAAAAAAAATCCCAATACCAGAATTGCTGGTTTTTGGGTTATTTTTTTCGCTCTGTTCCTGGCCGCAGTCATAGATTCCCTCAAAGAGACAGGACACAAAAAAAAAAAAAGTCCTGCATGCAAGACTTCTTTGTCTGATAAAACAGCATTCTGAATGGAAAGCAAAAGGCCTCCATTATAGTCAATTGTTCAGGCCTGTCCAGTTATGTGCCGGATCTGGCACTTCTGTTATTGTTCTTCTGCTCCTCTAAAGAAGCAGAACCACCGAAACTGCAAACGCTTATGTGAACCCAGCTTTAAAGGGCATCTGTCAGCAGATCTGTACCCATGACACTGGCTGACCGGTTATATGTGCACTGGGCAGCTGAAGGCATCTGTGTTGGTCCCATGTTCATATGTGCCCGCATTGCTGAGAAAAATGATGTTTTATTACATGAAAATGAGCCTCTAGGAGCAACGAGGGCGTTGCCGTTACACCTAGAGGCTCTGCTCTCTCTGCAACTGCCGCATCCTCTGCACTTTGGCAGGACCAGGAGTAATAAGGTTTTCACTGCCTGGTCCTGTCAAAGGGGAGAAGGTGCAATAGAGACAGAGCAGAGCCTCTAGCAGTAAGGGGAACGCCCCTGTTGCTCCTAAAGCCTCATTTTTGTCAGCAATGTGGGCATAATGTTGGTGGGGGGTCCTGGGAGTCAGCTGTTTGAAGGGGTCACAGTGCTCGTGCGAGTGGTGCGTCCTCTGCACGCCATCTAGCTTGTAGCGGCGGTGCGGTGTAATTATAAGTGCTCGCCCAGTTCACTTGAATGGGTCAAACAGTTGTAATTACACCAAACCACCAATACGAGCTTGATGGCGCGCAGGTAAAGAGCGCAGAGGACGCAGCGCTCACACGAACACTGTGACCCCTTAAAACAGATGGTCAGCGGGGATCTCAGGAGTTGGACACCCACCCATCTGATATCATAGCACTGCCCAAGTTTTTTTCTTTTCTGCAGGAAGTTGTGTTTTTTTTTCCATTTTGATGGAACAGCCGTAGATCTACTGCAAATTTTGCCATGTTTGAGCACGGCTGTTGGCGATACCTGGAATAATGCAGCACTACAATGTCTATACTGCTAATATGTCTAATCTTTAATTTAAAAAAAGAATTATTTGCAACAGGAAGAATCAGAGCGAATGTTTCGGACGCCCACATGTTCCCTGCACACATATTGACTCATTCTGTTGCCTTTAAGGTGTTTAAAGAGGGTCACTTGCTTAGGGCGGTTAGACATGTTGCTTTTGTGCTGTTATTTAAAAACACATTTAAAAAAAGCAAGCATTTTTACCAGTAAATTAGTTTTTTTCGTTTCGTTTTTTTTTTTTACAGGTGAAACATGTTAATGTGTTTAACCTGTAAAAACTGCATAGACAATGACCACATTGATTTAAAGCGGTTTTCCGGGATTTTGATAACGACGCCCTCCTGTTTTAGTGAATAGCCAAGTGTTTTAGACAACTTTATGAATAAACTGACAACTGGGCGTTACCACTTGGGGCATGTCCCTGAGCACTCCGATACTGTGTAGGGGCACAGTCCGTTGAAAAGTGGGATGGTAACACCCAGTTGTCAACTTATTCATAACTTTCTAGGAGGAGGAACAGAGGTAAGAGGTAAAACAATGCAGAGTTCTAAAGAAAAAGAAAAAAGACCCAAAATTGTTCAAGGAATGACGAGCCCTCGTGTATATATTTAACAGAAAGTGTCATCAGAAAATGGCCAAGTTTCTTAGGTCGAGTATTATTTTACAATTTTTGCTGATTTACCAATTTTCCTAGTCCCTCTCTATATTTACTCCTAAATCACACAATTTTTACATTGACCACTAAGTTTTATATATTTTTAAGGGAACCATCACCAACACTTTTACCAGCGGTTTAAACATTAATGGCTGTGAGTTGAGTTATTTTGAGGGCGCACCAAATTCAGGCCTCTTTCACATCTGCGTTGTGAGGATCTGGCGTGCACTTCCGTCGCCGGAAATGCCCGCCGGATCTGTCACGGCGCAAGACAACTGAAAGCATTTGAAGACTGATCAGTCTTCAATAGGCTTTCAGGTTACCATTGCAGCAAGGACGCTACTAAAGTCCTGGTTGCCATAGTAGTAGTGGGGAGCGGTATACTTACAGTCCGTGTGGCTCCCGGGGCGCTCCACAATGACGTCAGAGCGCCACGCGCATATGGATCACGTGATCCATGCTCATGGGGCGCTCTGACGTAATTGTGGAGCGCCCTGGGACTCGGGAGCTGCACGGACGCGGGACTCGGGAGCTGCACGGACAGCAAGTATACTTCTCCCCTGCCTCCCCACTACACTTTACCATGGCAGCCGGGACTTTGGCGTCCTGGCTGCCATGGTAACCATTCACAAAAGCTAAACGTCGGATCCGGCGATGCGCCGAAAAGACGTTTAGCTTAAAGCCGGATTAATGCTTCTCAATGGGCATTCATTCCGGATCCGCCGTTACAGCATGTCTTCCGGATTTTTGGTCGGAGACAAATCCGCAGCATGCTGCGGTTTTGTCAACGTCCAAAAAACGTTAACATACTGAACGGAAGACATCCTGATGCATCCTGAACGGATTTCTCTCCATTCAGAATGCATGGGGATAATCCTGATCAGTATCTTTCCGTCCTAGAGCCCCGAGGACGGATCTCTAGGACGGAAAGCAAAAACGCTGATGTGAAAGTGGCCTTACACTGTTATACAAGCTGAACACTGACTACATTGTATAAAAGTGTCATATCTTTAGTGTTATCCCCTAATAAAATATTTACAAAACTGTGAGGGGTGCACCCATTAATGTGAGATACTGTATATATAAAAACAGTCACTGAACAGGCTCTTCTAGCTTTTGGCTGGCTGAGAACATTTCTTTCCATCGACATATTGTCTGCACTTTCCTTTTTTTAACCTCACCCCATTATTTTGCTTGCAGGTTGCACAATACATCTTTGCTCTGGAAGAGCGCCTGCATTCTTTCCCCGGTGAGGTATGAGCGGCAACAATAGTGGCGTGCATTGTGTGCCCTGTGTTACCGTCATTCCGGCAGACAGGCTTTCACCTAAGGTGAGACAAACATTTGTAGCACCATTAACCCGGCGGAGCGGTGTTTTTAGAAATTTTGCCCATCTGGAGCTGTACGGGAAAATGCATTGATAATTAAAAAAAAAAAAAAAAAAAAGTTTAAAATAACGCCAACATACAACGAAAGCATTAAACACATACGCAATCGGTAAGTACGATTACCACCCCGGGTAATCATCTGGGCTGTTTAACACCTTAGATGCCACAGTCACTATTGCATGTAACGGGTATTTTAGGGTGCCTTCACATGCGGCAGATTTTGTGGCAGAAAATTCAGCGCCTGAATCAGTTCCATTCAATTGAATGAAGCAGCAAGTGCATGGATTTCTGCAAGCCCCATTGAGGTGAATGGAACGGATTCGGAGTTCCAGACTTCTCTGCCGCATGTAAAGGTACCCTTAGACTGCCAGATCACTCCTCCCCACGCCACGGAGGACATCACTGCGTTTAATTACAGCAGTACCTTCTGCTAGCTAGCTGATGATTGGAAGTGTTCCATCCCGACAATCGTCTGCGTCAAAGTCTACTTTCACACTCGCGTTTTGGCTTTCAGTTTGCGAGATCCGTTTTGGACCACTTTTGAGTGCCCTGAACCGATCAGTTTGCATCAGTTCGGTCTCCATTCCACTTTGGAGACTGACAACAAAACGCTGCTTGCAAAGGGCACCCCAAACTGAGCCAAACGGATCCGTCCTGGCACACGATGTAAGTTAATAGTGACTATAAGTCAATAGTCCTCCGTTGACTTTCAGAGGTGTTCAAGGCGGATCCGTATTGGCCATCTTAAAGATAACAGAAAGTGATCCGTTCTGAACGGATGCAGACGGTTGTACTACCTGAACGCATCAGTCCATGACGGATCCGCACAAAACCGCGAGTGTGAAAGTAGCATAATACACCCTTAAGCAATTACAGAACTAACGGTCTACCACTGGCACCCCACGAATAAGATCGTAGGGTGCAGATGTCTGAAGGCCCCAGGCCTTCCTCCAGCATGTCCCAGCAGGCAGCGCCTCTCTGGTGTAGCCTGATGGTGGATGCAAGTAAAGTAAAATACAGAAGACTATTAAATCGTTAAAAAAAAAAAAGTTTTATTAAACCAAAAAATTCTAAGTTAAAAAACAACAACTTTTTTTTCCCATTAAAATAAGTAAAATCTCCACATTTTTGGTATTGCCATGTCCATTCCGATACGTTAGGTACCCCAAAATGATACCGATGAAAACAAGCCGCTTCGTAGAAAGAAAACTAAAGTTATGGATCTTGGTATGCGGAAGTGCAAAAATATATATTTTTTCTTTTTTAGAAAGGGAGTTTTTATGCAAAAGTAGCAAAACATAAAAAAATAAAAATTTGGCCTCGTAATTGTACTGACCCAGTGTTATTTATGCCAAAATAAATTAACGTTGCAAAATTTATAATGTAAACTCAGTGCCAGTATTGATGTTTTTTCCAAATCCCCTCCCAAAAACAGTTAATAAAAGTTAATGAGCAAGTTAGGCGTACGCCAAAATGGCAGCATTAAAAACTACAACTTGTCTAGCAAAAAACAAGACCTCAAACAACTACATAGAGAGACAAATAAAAAAAAAATGATAGCTCTCGGAAGGCAATGATGGAAAAGAATGAAAAAAAAAAAAGTCTTGGTCATTAAAGGGCTTGTCTGACTTCAGCAAGTGGCGTTTATCATGTAGAGAAATACACGGCACTTACTAATGTATTGGGATTCTCCATTTTGCCTCCTTTGCTCCCTGGATTTATTTTTCCATCACATCATACACTTCTCATTTTCTATGGTTCTTTTTCCTATAGTGTACAAGCACGGCCACCGATGCTGGATTGCAGGGTGGTCGTAACCATGGAAACAAGCAGTGTATAATATGATGGGGAAATGAATCCAGGCAGCAAAGGAAGCAATATGGACAATCACAATACATTAGTATCTATTAACGTCTACATGATAAATGCTATTTGCTGAGGTGAGACAGCCCCTTTAAAGGACCAAAGCAGCCTGGTCTCTAAGGAGTTAAGTTCCCAGCAGATGACATCTAGTCCAGTTTAAATCCCATTCTCGTGATCCTAGACACAACCAGATCTATTGATAAGCCACAAGTATTTCATTCATCTCAACACCTTCCGGTTTCTAATTTTTTGTCAGCACCTTCATAGAATGATTGAAATAAACACAAACCAAGATGGACCCACACTTAGAAATCTGTCTGCCAAGACGTAACTCTCTACGTGGAAACCTCAAAGCGTTTGTTCCCATGTTGATAGTGATGTACACCTCGCTTGTATTTCGTGAAAAAGCTGTCAACATATACGGTAAGGCTACTTTCACCAGAGAATGCCGAGAATCGGTCGGACACAAACTGCAGCATGCAGCAGATTCTGTCCGGGCCAATATTCACCAGATTGTGGCCGGATCTCTACCGGACCCCATTATAGTTAATGGGGGGCCGGCAGGCATACCGATTGCATCTGATCTGGAGAATTCCAGCAGGCTGTCCTCTGCTAGAACAGCCTGCCGGAATTGCTGCTGCAGATGTGGAAGTTGCCTAAATGTAACCACACGATGGAGACCAAAAGTGTCCTTTTAGCCTATGACAGGATGATAAACCTCACAAGAAAAAACAAAAACAAAAAAAAAAAAACCCACCTATATCATGTAGCAAAGTGACTAAATACATCAGGAGCTTTTCCTGGGGGAGTCTCTCTTGCAGCAAGCTTTGTCTGAGCCAGAAACTGGCCTCAGTGCCTCCATTTGACAATAAGTTATGGGCGCACTCTAGTATGCCTGCCTGTTTTTTATGCTTATTTTGGACTTTTTGCTTTTATTTTTATACTTTGACTGCTGTGCCAAGACTTTTCATCAAACGTGAGCTAGTTAAAGTCACCTAAAATGCGGTACAGATTTTACACCCCACCTGCTGATGACAAATGTAACCTTAGGGTACCTTCACACTGGCGCTATTCTTTTCCGGCATAGAGTTCCGTCGTCGGAGCTTTATGCCGAAAAAAAAACTGATCAGGATTATCCCAATGCATTCTGAATGGAGAGAAATCCGTCCAGGATGTCTTCCGTTCAGCATGTGAACGTTTTTTGGACGTTGACAAAACCGCAGCATGCTGCGGTTTTATCTCCGTCCTGAAATGCCGGAACACATGATGGAATGCGGGATCCAGCATTAAGTCCCATTGACTTACATTAGTGCCGGATCCGGCATTAGGAAATGACTGAAGGACAGATCCGTCCTTCCGGTCTGCGCATACACAGACTTTTGAAACTGAAAAAAAATACAAGATGGGTCCATCTATCCGCACTTGCAATGGATCCGTCTAGAAATGCTTTCAGTTGTCAAGCGGTATGCCGGATTCGACGGGACTGACTGCCGGATCCACACACCGCAATTGTGAAAGTACCCTTAGCCAAAACTGCGTTGCCTGCAGCCAAACTCGGGCCTTGAATATATTTGAGCAGCCCTATTGCACGCCTATTAATCTCTCGCCACTAACACGTTGGCCTAAGCAGAAAAAAAAAAATACACCGCTCGATGCATCAATGCATGAAAGCAGGAAGTGCAATCGGTTACACGTCAGCTACGATACCAGATCTATACTACATCACGACACCAATGGATCATTGATAGAGCCCGCTAAGCAGCCTGAGACCTAGCGCCTCCATTTTCTGAATAGTCAGCAAAATAATTTAATTACACATCCCCGCAAGGTTCATAGGTGCCCATTGTAATTACATTGCGGCAGAGACTATGGATATTCTGCGACAGGAGATTACGCTGCATTCGTTTGCATGTTTACGGCTTATGCGCCATCCACCTACCAACAAAGCCAATACGTCAAGCTCTGATCAATGACTGAAATGGATACACCAAGGCCGGAGCGTTCCTCTCTCTGTCTTCTTATGCTCCAGGGAGAGGTCTAGCCAGACATGTCTGTTGGACAAGAATTAGCAGACGGGAGGAGGGGGTGGCATGTGCAGATAAGCGTATACAAATCGGGCACACGACATACATAGGAGCCGCTAGGAGTTCCTTCAGGATCACGCTTACTGTACTCGGGGAAATCACAGCAGAGAAGTAAACATCTGTCTACCAGACTCCAGCCAACTTCTAGTCTAGAGACCATGGCTGGCGTGTCTGCGCCTGAAACCCGACCTTCAGGGACCTGCTTTGACTTGTCTGAACGTCAGGTTTCCAGACAAAGAATGGCGGCTTTGTTCTGCTCAGTCTTGGAGTACGGTATTTATGGCAAGAGGAATATCACCCTGAGCCACTGATTATGAAAGACACGCAGGTGCTACTCCAGTGCCGACACCAGATAGGCGGCCTCATAAAGCCAGACGATCCCAGGTGCACCCCACATGACCCAAAAAAAAAAAACCTTGGCAAATGTAAGGAATTCACATTGTTGTGCTGCCTACACGCAAGGTATGTATGACAAGCAAAGTCAGAGGGGGATGAGCTGAACGCCCACAGTAGTCGGTACTTGCCTTCTAGAAACCATTACACATATTGGGTTAGATTTGAGGAGCAATACAGATGTGCCCTTACTTAAAGGGGTTTTCCAGGAGGACTATGGTTTTTAACAGATATTTCTGACCTCATGTACGTCTTTCTCATGCTTTCTCCTGACCCAATCTGACCATGTAAACATGGTTTGTTCACATCCCGTCTGTAGCACTTCCCGTTGCTGCATCCAACCAATCCCATGATGCACTTCTTTCTCTCCAGCACTGCCTCAAACGCCCAGCTGGTTCATAGCTCCGCCCACCCAACTAGTTACATAGACGCTCCCCTATCACTGCCCCTGCTGCTTGGACACGCCCCTGGACATTACATTACAGGAAGTAAGAGCGAGCTGCATGGACATGATCATGTGACCACCAGCCCACAATGGAAGATAGGAGCAATAAAGGTAAAAAATACATCACAAAGTGAAAGCTACCTTCAAAAGTGATTATTACTACAGCTCCAGCAAGGACAGGTTGATATGGATATTCGACTGCTGCAGCCAATCCATGGCTGTAGCAGTGACATGTCAACGTTACAGAGGTAATTGCTGTGGCCAGTGTTTGACCTGGGAGGTGCTAGGACATATAAAGCGCTGGATCGGTAGGGTGAGTACATTGCATGCTATTTAAAAAAAAAAAAGTATAGGCGTCTGGACAACTTTTCTCTTGCCTCATGCCATCTTGAGATGAGTGGCACAAAATGACCACTCTTGGAAAAAGAAAAAAAAAATTACTCTGATGTTGTAAGCTTAGACCGGCTGTCTGGACCTGCACCGGATTTATCACAGGGGCTCAGGCTGGATGGTAAATGTGGTGCAGGGATAGAGACTTTTCCCTGATTCTATACAGGAATTTTGGCGCAAAATGGTACCTATAGGCCTCACCCCAATCTCATGAAGCTCTGCCCACTTTACACTAAGCCCGCCTCTTTATCAAGCATGATGGGGGGGGGGAAAGTGTTAAACACCTAGATGTGCTGAATTGTGCCAAATTATTATTATTTTTTTAGACACTTTTGGGGCAGACACATTAGTAAATCTTGGCCCATATATTCTGCATTAACTCGGTCAGCCGTTGTTTTTGGTCAGTGGGTCTGCAGGAGAATGTAGTAAATTGGTATCCTTCAGGATATATGCAGAGAGGTAACGGTGGTCAGCGTGTACTCCAGCAAGTACCAAATCACAAGGCTTGGGTGGCACCTACGGAAACCTGCTAACGAATTAATCACAGGATTCACTCACATGACAGAGACCTGCACTACTGTTATATATTTCTGTATATATATATATATATATATATATATATATATAGCGCCATAAAGTACAAAACAATACTTTTTCTCATCTTGAGGATGTTTGTAACACCCATCAGAACTTTCTTTGCGTACACGGACAACGTTCCGGACAGACCTAAGGCAGCGCTGGACACACTCCTGAAGCCATGTAGATACTTGATCAATGGCCTAGTTTTTAGGGTGTTTTCTACAAACGAGGCCTCAAGAAGCCCTCTAAATGGCTCAAACACAGCATTGGTTTTTTTTTAGTACCAGCTTTATTCTGTTTTTAACTTTTTTAATAATAATAATAATTTTTATTGAGAACAGCAGAGTTTTATGTATGCTAAGCTAAGCTTTCCTGATTAATATGTTCCCCCATGCACACAAATGTTGTTTGGGTCCGCTTCCGAGCCGCATTGTTTGCGGTTCGGATGCGGACGCATTCACTTCAATGGGGCTGTAAGAGATGCGGAAAGCACTCAGTGCGCTGTACGCATCCGTATCTCTGTTCCACAGCCCAGCAAAAAAAAAAACAAAAAAAAAAAACATGTCCTATTCTTGGCCGTATCACGGACAAGGATACGACTGGTCTACTGAGGGCCAGACCTTCCGTTCTGCAAAATGCGGAACGCACGTGGCTTGTATCCATGCTTTGCGGACTGTAAAACACGGTACGGCTGTGTGCATGAGCCCTAATGTGTACCAATCATTGTACTGACCAGTTAAGTGTCTGTACCAACTATTGACCCATGTGCGTCACACAGGCCACCTACAGACCTAGTCATCTATCATTCACAAGATGGATCATTTATACATGCAGGTCGGAACGATCGCCGTGGTTTGTAAATGTTCAGAGTTATGACTGCGTGACGGCAAGAGCTCTCTTGTCACGGAAAATCAGGAAGGCTCAGTGTAGATTCCAGATTTTATTTTTTTTAATTCCAAACATGATGCAAAATATGAGTTAGGTTGGCAATTAGGATACACGTAAAAAAGAACGAAGTTTTTTAAAAATTAAGAGGCCCTGTCACCTCTCCTGACCTTGTCTTCAAGACAACAATTCTGGAGTGCTTTTATTTTTGATTAATTCTATGTTGTGTTGTTCCTCTGTTCCTTCTAGAAATATAGGAATTCTTTGAACAGGGGGAATAGTAACATCCAAAGAAGTGTGCCACTGCACTGCGGCAGTTTTATCACCGATTGGTCATCGACACCCCACAACTGGTAACAGTTGCCAATTTAGTCACAAATTTCTAGTAGTAGTAAAAGAGGAATAACAGTTCTAAGGGTACCTTCACACTGGCGTTTTTGTTTTCCGGCATAGAGTTCCGTCGTCGGATCTCTATGCCGGAAAAAAACTGATCAGGATTATCCTAATGCATTCTGAATGGCGAGAAATCCGTTCAGGATGTCTTCCGTTCAGTCACTGAACATTTTTTGGACAAAGAAAATACCGCAGCATTCTTTCCGTCCTGGGATGCACTGATCTGTCATGACCCCCAATGTAAGTCAATGGGGACGGATCCGTTTTCTCTGGCACAATCTGCCACAATAGAAAACTGATCAGTCGTCCATTGACTTTCAATGGCGTTCAAAACAGAACCGTTTTAGCAATGTTAAAAAAATAGTTAAAGTTAATACAAGCGGATCCGTTCAAACGGATGCATGCGGTTGTATTATCTGTAACTGAAGCGTTTCTCTCCAGCATAGAGCCCCGACGACGGAACTCTATGCCGGAAAAGAAAAACGCCAGTGTGAAGGTACCCTAAGAAAAGATGCTCCAGAATGGTTATATGATGAGGAATATAATTATTTTCTATAGAAGACGTCAGGAGAGCACCAGGCCGACAAACTCGCAATTAAACTTCCTAAACACGTGTAGACATCAAAGGCCTTACATTCCTCGTATGTATCAGCTCTGCAGATATTATCAGCACATCAGTCAGATTTTCCATGGCGCCGTCCATACGTTTAACCAGACGAATATATTTATCGGCAGCCTAAACAACCTTTTTACTTTACCGCTCATCAGATCTTTGGAATATTTGCCATCTGGGACATCTCCACTATGGTACTTCTATGGGGGGGGGGAGAAGTTTTATTATCGCTCTCACGCCACTTTTCTGACATAAAATAGTAAAATAGTCCCAAACCTGCATTTGCAACTTTTTATACGCCATTTTGATCGCAAGCAGCGTTTCTACTGGGGGCAAGGCCGGAGGGCCCAGAACATTTATCTTCATTTAAGTCAGTTTTCTAGGGTAAATGAAGACCGAAATCTGCGGCAGCTCAGGGCTGAGGCGCACGGACTGCCAGCGAATGTGCCTAGTCATAAATGATGTCCATCCTCCAGTAGCGCAGGGGATATTATAGAGCTGGTTTATGATAAACCTCCCCCATATGTGTGCAGCGCCATGCCATGTACTAACACCGCCGCAAGTGACCATGTTCTTCATACAGAAAACCTACACTGAAATGCAATACACCCACTGCCAGACTCATATGCAAGAGGCGCTATATCACACACACAGGCACCTATTGGAAAAGCTTATTAAAGAAGCACTCCCACACAAATGTTAATCTCCGGCCCATTAGAAAGGTACATGATGTATACTGCAGCGAAGGTAATTTTCTTACCAGTGACTGCATTTTTGAGTTCTACTTCTAACCTCCCTTCTGATCCTCAGCTGTGTCATGTGACCAGCATTCTTGCTGAGGATCAGAAGGAAGGTTATAACTTACTTAAACAACCTTCAATACATTTTACATCAATGACGTTCCTAACAGGTCAGAGAATAAAAATTTTTTGTTTGAGTACTTCTTTAACCTTGAGATTTCCTGGACAGCTCTATTCCTGCTCAGCATCCTGCGGCTGCTCCGTCACTTCTGCAACGCTCAGTTCACACTTTTTGACGCATATTTTTTTTTTTTACACCTGAATGGACAACAGCTTAATGATACTTCTCCTGCCTGTAGGTCGACTACATTTTCACACATTTATGCCTCATGCACACAACCGTGTCCATTTTGCAGTCCAAATCGCAGATCCGCAAAATATAGACACGGTCCATGTGCATGCCACCTTTAGTTGCAGACCCGTTGACCTCAATGGGTCTGTGCTCCACACTTTGCAGACAAGTATAGGTCGTGTTCTACCTTTTGCGGAACGGACACACGGATGGAGAAAGCAAAAGGTTGCTCCAGTTGGAAGCTACCCACAAGACAGCAGATACCTGTTGGATCAGTGGGGTTCTTCTAACCACTCGCACTCCTAAAAAAGGGGGTCCCATGCACTCCGTTTAATGGAGCGACAGTTGGTCAAGTCTCACCACCGCTCCATTCATAGCCAAGCAGTGTCCTCCGTTATCTCCAACGCCTGAAATGTATCAATAATTAGAAAATCTCAGGGCCTCTAATCTTATCAGCGTCTTGGTTATTTTTCTGGCTTTCGAATACAACCCCCCACATAAGAGAGAGGCGGCTGTTAATACGAAGGTAGACTCCTACATATCTTGGCAGAACACATTTCAGAAAAATCTGACAAAATGTTTATTTAATGACATTATACAATGTCTTGCTTGGCTTGTATGTGCCCTAGTTACAAGTTAAATACTTCAGGAAATGATGAAGTTGTTTTTGCGGTGGACGGCAATTACTGCCATATTATCAATAAAAAGCCAAGCCACACACCAGGGACAGCATTTCTCTACACTCCGTCACCAACATGCACGCCTGGCTCAGCCAGTCATGCAGGTCTATTTCCACGGGGAATAAGTTGCTGACGGTCCCTCTGGCAGTGATTTTTCTGCCATGGTAAGGCTACGACGTTCACACTCGTTTTGTGCGGATCCGTTCAGATAATACAACCATCTGCATCGGTTCAGAACGGATCCTTTGTATCATCTTTAACAAGGCCAAGACGGATCACCTTCTTGAACACCATTGAAAGTCAATGGAGGATGGATCCGTTTTCTATTGCGCCAGACTGTCTGTAAAAACGGATCCGTCCCCATTGACTTACATAGTGGGCCGGAAAGGATCCGTTTGGCTCAGTTTCGTCAGACGGACACCAAAGCGGAATGGAGGCGGAACGGAGCGTAACTGATGCATTCGGAGCGGATCCTTTTCCATTCAGAATGCATTAGAATGCAAATTTATCCGTTTTGGACCGCTTGTGAGAGCCCTGAACGGATGTCACAAATGGAAAGCCAAAACTCCAGTGTGAAAGTAGACAAAAAAAAGGATCAGCCATGTTGAAATCCTCCATGCCTGATTTCTCTTTCACCAGACATCTAGGGGACTGCTGGAAGGCCCCTATATACTCGAGACTGAAGGAGGCTTATTTGCATATATTAAAACATCATGTTTCTCAGCAATGCGGGCACATACGACCATGGCACCCACACAGATGTCTTCAGCTGCCAAGCGCACATGTAGCTGGTCAGCCAGTGTCATAGGCACAAGTCTGCTGACAGATGTCCTTTAGTCCCTTAGGTGACCAGCCTGTTTTACACCTTCGCAATTTTTTTGTCGCATTCCAAGAACTATAAGTTTTTTGATTTTCAGTCGATTTAGCCGCACAAGGGTCTGTTTTTTGCCGGTCAAATTGTAGCTTTTAATGCACCATTTTAGCTTAATTCTATTACCTAAAACGATACAAGGTGTAAATCAGAGCTTGGGAGGGGGATGACTGAACATACCCCAACTCCAAGGGCTTAAGAGTCTCAATTTCACGTATCCCGAGACCATTCATGTGTAGGGCTGCTTCTCAGACAAGGGATGGGCTCATTCACAATTCGGCCAGGAATATAGAATGGTATCAGACCTCCAGGAGGAACCTCTCCCATCAATCAAGGAGCAATCTGGTGATGAGCCATATATTTCCAGTATGAGGGAGCATCATGTAACAAGGCAAGAGTGATAAGTGGTTCGGTGAATAAAACATTGAAAATTTGGGTTCATGGCCAGGAAACGCTACAGATCTCAATCCCTTTGAGATCCTGTGGTCAATTCTTAAAAAGTAGGTGGACAAAAAAAATAAAAACACAGAAATTGTGCTGATTAGGGCGGCCTTAGCTTCAAAACTTCTGGACATGACTTTTACACGATTCCAGACTGTATATCAGCACAGACCCCATGTTTTTAATGCAACCTATATGTAATGTGTTGCTTTAGGCCCCATTCACACGTCCGCAATGTTCGTCAGCAAATCTGCGGAATGGGTGCGGACCCATTCATTTTGAACGGGGACGTGATGGATGCGGAGAGCACCGCCAATCTTCCGGCCGGCGGCTCTGGAATAATATAGAGCATGTCCTATTCTTGCCCGCAATTGCGGACAAGTATAGGCATCTTTAGGGGGCTGGCGGCAAGGACGTGTGAATGGGCCTTATAAAATGACACATTGTAACAAAAGTTAAGTTTTATTGCGGTGGTTCGTGTGTGTTCGTGTTTTCGGTATTGAGATCCATCATAGGGAAAAGAAACGCTTCCGTTTTGTCCCCACTCATTGTCAATGGGGACAAAACTGAACTGAACAGAACGGAGAGCACACACAGACGTGTGTGTGTGTGTTCGTGTGGATGGACAGTTTGAGAACTTTATTGTCTGGGTCAGTACGATTATAGTTATACCAAATTTTATTTACCGTATATATAGAGCTATCAAAACTTTTTAATTTTTTTCTATGGAGCTGTGTCGACTTAGAGCTTTTATGGGTATTATTTTGGGGTGCACACACTGTTTTATTTATTTTTTATTTCATTTTTGGTGGGGTATAAGGCTACTTCCACACTAACGCTTCCGTTTTGTCCCTATTCATTGTCAATGGGGACAAAACTGAACTGAACGGATCAGAGTGCTCCAAAATGCCTTCCTTTCCGTTCTCATACCGGAGAGCAAACCGCAGCGTGTTGTAGTTTGCTTTCCGTCCTGGGAAGCGGAGCAAGACGGATACGGCATCACCCCAATGCAAGTCAATGGGGACGGATCCGTTTTCTCTGCTACAAAGGAAATGGAACCGTCCTCCATTGACTTTCAATGGAGTTCACAAAGGATCCGTCTTGGCTATGTTACAGATAATACAACCGGATCCGTTCATAACGTATGCAGATGGTTGAATTATCAGTATCAAAAGCGTTTTTGCTGAGCCGTGCCGGATCCAGTAAAAACGCTAGTGTGAAAGTACCCTAAGGGAAAAAAAAAGGCAATGCAGATTTTTTTGTTTCTTCTCTGCAGCGTTCACTGGAATAAATTATGTGCTAAGTTTATAGTTCAGGTCATTCCAAATTTCCCCCCATTTTAGTCAATTTTTTCAATTGAAAAATGATACTGACAAGCAATCTATTAGACTGTGCCTCTGACACAGCCTAAGGCCTCATGCGCACGACCGTATGTGTTTTGCGGCTGCTGTCCGCAAACCACGGATCTGAAAAACACGGAAGCTGCTCTGCGTTCCATTACGAAAATTGCTGAACGGAACGCGGCCCATTGTCGAAATGCCTATTCTTGTCCGCAATAGGACATGCTCTTTTTTTTTGCGGGGCCACAGAACGATGCAACGGATGCGGACAGCACACGGAGTGCTGTCCGCATCTTTTGCGACCCCATTGAAGTGAATGGGTCCGCACCCGAGCCGCAAAATATACGGCTCAGACGCGGACCAAAACAACTGTCGTGTGCATGAGGCCTAACAGGCATACGTTGAGTACGGACATCAGCCTTCCTCAATCTCATTACTTAGATGCAGCAGTCGCTATTGACAGTGGCATTAGTGATTCTGCTAATCCAGGCCATCATGTGAGAGCCCAGCTCCTGCTCTTCACTACACAGGAGACCTGTGCAGTACTTAGACTAGGATGCCAAGGCAGTGCAGTGACCTAGCCCAAGATCCCCTAGTGACAACTGTAAAAGGTGTATTGGTGGTCACCAAGGGGTTAAAACCATCTGTTAGCAGGATCAACCCCATTAAACCATCCATAATGCCTGGTAGGGCTGAACTTGCTCATAAAAAAACCTGCATCTTCAACTCCTCCATTGCTGCCTTAATGAAACAATTGTTTTAACAAATATGCAAATTAGGGCTGAAGTGCACCAAGGGCGGACCCCATCTACTCTGAGCACCTTAGCTACTTCTCTCTGCATCCCTGGACATTCCCCTTCCACTTAGATGCCTGGTCATGTCAATCAAGTAAAGAGGGGGGAATCCAGAAAGGCAGAGCAGGGGAGCTAAAGTGCAAGCGCGTCTAAGGACCACGTAGAGTGCACTTAAGTTCTAATTTGCACATTTTTGAAGACTGGTATGGCTCATAAGCTAGCAATGGATCTGGGGATGAAAGGTATAGCTTTAATCAGCAGGATCAGCCCTACCAATCATTATGGATGGTTAAATAGGGCTCCCCTTTAAATTCAGGGCTGTTTTAACAGGTACCAGGACGGGACATTAGGCACATTTTTTCCCCCCGGAAGGTGACAAAAAAAACAGTATCGAATATCGTATCCGATTTCAGAAAGCAAAAAACCCCCAGGGAAGGCGGGGGAGGGGGAGATAACTTTACATTTCTGTAGATTTAAAAAGTGTAACCATGATATCTTAAAAGCCTCGTATGACAGCTGGGAAAATGTGTCTGTCTGGTCTAGACTTTAGCTGGGATCCATCATCAAAATTAAGTCTCAAATTGCCGCAGGCAGCCTGATCTCATGGTCAACCCATGTGAAGCCGCCAGGCGTCATCTACCAGAGCACCAAGCGTGCGTTAAAGGGCAGGCAGACAAAAGAATACCTCATTTTAAGGATAAGTCCGCTCTGCAATCCTTTTTATGTAAAAGCCCAGCAAGTAAATCTCCCATTTTAATGTATGTATTTTAGTATACACATAAAGGCAAGCACAAAGAAGGCACGCACGTAAACCTCTGGTCAGCGGTAAACTACCACGTACCACGCTGTTTAATAATGTAACCGTCCAAATACAGCAGCAAAAGTGCGACAACAGCTCTGATCAAACCTTCCATCAGAAGAGGATCGCTACAATATATTGTTAACTTATTGGAAAACTTGCCCTGAAAGTATCTTTATGTTGCTGCCATATAAACTATAAACATACAAGCCATTTAGTGTCAAATCAAAGGAAAGAAATTCCCTTAAAAGGGGCTGTCCGACCTAGGAAACGACAACCTCTAGGGTTCCAACGTGAGCTCCACTAAAAACTAAACTACAGTCACCTGCCGGTGGATCTGCCGCGACCCATTCTATGCCGGGCAAGACCAAGAAGTGCCTTGGTCCTGTGACCACTGCAGCCAACCACAGGCATCAGCAGGCACAGCACATCTGTTTTAAAGGGCTTGTGCAAGAATGGGGCTGGACCCGTAAAGGGACACCTGCTTGCCCGCTCCTTCTCCTGGCATGTAATACTCTGCCGCTCTTCCTGGCTGAAAACATCTGGTTTAAGGCTACTTTCACACTGGCGTCTTGTGCGGATCCGTCATGTATCTGCACAGACGGATCCGCACTGATAATACAACCGCATGCATCCGTTCAGAACGGATCCGTTTGTATTAGCATGAACATAGGCAAAACGGATCCGTCTTGAACACCATTGAACGCTGCAAGCAACGTTTTGGTGTCCGCCTCCAGAGCGGAATGGAGACTGAACGGAGCCAAACTGATGCATTCTGAGCGGATCCTTTTCATTCAGAATGCATTGGGGCTGAACTGATCCGTTTTGGACCGCTTGTGAGAGCCCTGAAACGGATCTCACAAGCGGACCCAAAAACGCCAGTGTGAAAGTAGCCTAACATGGCTGCAGCGGTAACCGGCTCCCCTTACGTCATGACAGAGGTCACATGATGCAAGGGAACGAGTTACCGCCACGGCCACTGATTGGCTGCAGGGGCTGTCCAAACTGATGTTTTCAGCGAGGGGGGAGCATAGGAGGAGAAGAAGTGAAGACCAAGGGTCGGGAAGCAGGTAATCTTCACTTTATAGGTCCAGCAAAGCGGGGGAGAGGCCTCCCCCTTCCTTGCACAATCCCTTTAACAATGTGACTGCTGACACCTGTGATTGGCTTCAGCAGTCACAAGACCAAGCCACTATCTGGTCAGCCATTGGGACCGGAAGCAATCAGGAACAGGGCAGTGGCGCTTTTTTTTTTTTTTATGGGGCATATTTTAGGACCACAGGGGTTGTTGGCCCCTAGGAAAGACAACACCTTTATTCTACTATCAAACAAATTGGGATAGTCTAGCATTTAAATGGTTCAAAGAACATTAAATGAATACTCTAGATCAGGGATCAGCAACCTTCGGCACTCCCGGTGTTCTGAAACTACAACTCCCAGAATCCCCCTTTCACCTCTGTGGGAGTTACAAGAGGAGCTGAGTAAGTTTGCATGCTGGGAGTAGTAGTTTCACAGCATCTGGAGTGCCAAAGGTTGCTGACCCCTGCTCTAGATTCAGCTCATAGTGGGTGCTGCTGCCACACATTCCGGATTTTTATTGAGTTTCTTTAAACCAAAACCTTAAAAAAAAATTAAAAAAATTTTGGCTTCAGAACCTGCCCTCCTGGCAGCACCTCCGATGCTGGGTGAATCCCGATGTCATGCGCCAACCCCTCAGCCCTGTACTAAGCATAACTCATTTTTTCTGGAGTGTTTCTTTAAAGTATTCTTGCAATCTCACAAATAAGAGCTGCTACCGTCTGCTGGACATTCTCTTCCCTTACACATCATCGTCACCCGGGAATATTTCACACCGTGTGATAAGGTAGGTCAGTGCGAGACTTAAGGAATTCGACAGCAGGAGATAAGTGTGCACCAAAGTTGGATCTTAAATATGGACTTCCCCTATACCGGGTCTATAGCACTGGTGGTTATTATGGGGGCACAACTGATTGCATTTCTTTAACTTTTTGTAAGACACGAGAACGGATAACACTCGACATCCTGTTACACAAGCGGAAATACACAACGGGTGACCATCAACCTCCATTCATTTATTACCCGCTCCAATCAGTCTTTTCACCATAATAAACATAATTGATCACTTCCAGAAACTTTTTGACAGTGTGAAGAGGCGCAAAAGACACCGCACAAACTAATCTCACCAGATGAGAATATTCCTGCACTGGCAGAGATCAGCGACACCGCCCCCTGCTACCCCCCTCCGATATACCATGCACACATCATCTTTCTCCCATATGCCTTCCAAACTCCCTTTCCATGTATTAGCCCCACAGCCTGCCTCCTCTCCTGTATACAACATCCAGGCTGCCTGCCTCCTCTCCCCCCCTGTATACGCCGGCCAGGCTGCCTGCCTCCTCTCCCCCCCTGTATACGCCGGCCAGGCTGCCTGCCTCCTCTCCCCCCCTGTATACGCCGGCCAGGCTGCCTGCCTCCTCTCCCCCCCTGTATACGCCGGCCAGGCTGCCTGCCTCCTCTCCCCCCTGTATACGCCGGCCAGGCTGCCTGCCTCCTCTCCCCCCTGTATACGCCGGCCAGGCTGCCTGCCTCCTCTCCCCCTGTATACGCCCGGCCAGGCTGCCTGCCTCCTCTCCCCCCTGTATACGCCGGCCAGGCTGCCTGCCTCCTCTCCCCCCTGTATACGCCGGCCAGGCTGCCTGCCTCCTCTCCCCCCCTGTATACGCCGGCCAGGCTGCCTGCCTCCTCTCCCCCCCTGTATCGCCCGGCCAGGCTGCCTGCCTCCTCTCCCCCTGTATGCGCCGGCCAGGCTGCCTGCCTCCCTCCCCCCTGTATGCGCCGGCCAGGCTGCCTGCCTCCTCTCCCCCTGTATGCGCCGGCCAGGCTGCCTGCCTCCTCTCCCCTGTATGAGCCGGCCAGGCTGCCTGCCTCCTCTCCCCTGTATGAGCCGGCCAGGCTGCCTGCCTCCTCTCCCCTGTATGAGCCGGCCAGGCTGCCTGCCTCCTCTCCCCTGTATGAGCCGGCCAGGCTGCCTGCCTCCTCTCCCCTGTATGAGCCGGCCAGGCTGCCTGCCTCCTCTCCCCCGGCTGCTATGCTGCTCCTGAGCCCAGGCTGCCTGCCTCCTCTCCCCCTGTATGCAGCCGGCCAGGCTGCCTGCCTCCTCTCCCCTGTATGCGCCGGCCAGGCTGCCTGCCTCCTCTCCCCTGTATGAGCCGGCCATGCTGCCTGCCTCCTCTCCCCTGTATGAGCCGTCCAGGCTGCCTGCCTCCTCTCCCCTGTATACACCGTCCAGGCTGCCTGCCTCCTCTCCCCTGTATGAGCCGTCCAGGCTGCCTGCCTCCTCTCCCCTATATACACCGTCCAGGCTGCCTGCCTCCTCTCCCCTGTATACACCGTCCAGGCTGCCTGCCTCCTCGTCTGTATACACCGTCCAGGCTGCCTGCCTCCTCTCTCCTGTATACACCGTCCAGACTGCCTGCCTCCTCTCCCCTGTACACACTGGCCAGGCTGCCTGCCTCCTCTCCCCTGTATGAGCCGTCCAGGCTGCCTGCCTCCTCTCCCCTGTATGAGCCGTCCAGGCTGCCTGCCTCCTCTCCCCTGTATGAGCTGTCCAGGCTGCCTGCCTCCTCTCTCCTGTATGCACCGTCCAGACTGCCTGCCTCCTCTCCCCTGTACACACTGGCCAGGCTGCCTGCCTCCTCTCTCCTGTATACACCGTCCAGGCTGCCTGCCTCCTCTCCCCTGTATACACCGTCCAGGCTGCCTGCCTCCCCCCCTGTATACACCGTCCAGGCTGCCTGCCTCCTCTCCCCCGTATACACCGTCCAGGCTGCCTGCCTCCTCTCCCCTGTATACACCGTCCAGGCTGCCTGCCTCCTCCCCTGTATACACCGTCCAGGCTGCCTGCCTCCTCTCCCCCGTATACACCGTCCAGGCTGCCTGCCTCCTCTCCCCTGTATACACCGTCCAGGCTGCCTGCCTCCTCTCCCCTGTATACACCGTCCAGGCTGCCTGCCTCCTCTCCCCTGTATACACCGTCCAGGCTGCCTGCCTCCTCTCCCTTACACCCTCCTTATGCACACAGTCCCCGGCTCGTCGGTCACGTCCAGGTCTCCTCCGTGCAGCAGCCATTGCTCCCGTCCATACACCCCACCATCAGCACTCAATCGTGTATGCACCGTGTATGTATAGGTAACCTCCTCCCCTTCCTCAGTGTCTGCACTCTCCACCTCCTCCCGTTCTCCGCGGACACCAAGCTTCTGTACGCCCGGAACCGCACACAAAGCGCCTGTACTTACCATTTGTCAGACTTGGGCCGCCGCTGATCAGAATGATGTTGACGGTGACGATGAAGAAGGCCGGCAGCTCCGCCATAGTAACCACTGCACAGCGACCACTAACTGCGCGACCACAAGCGATCCAGACAGAGCAGCTCTACGGGAGCGCGCCGCACAGCGCGGCCTCCTTCCAGCCTTGGAACGCAAAGTGTGCGTTCCACAACTCTCTGCTACTGCGCTCCACCCACCGCTGTAGGGGGAAACAGCAAGCAACCATTCGTGGTACGTTTGGACACGCCCCCTCCACTCACTAGGTGGGAGGAGCAGCAATGACGTGAGTTGAAGAATCTTTTGTTTCAAGTCGCTGGGTCGCGCGTATTCGGGTCATGTGTGGTACGCGCCTTAAAGGGGCAGTGCTACCTGGCGTTGGCTGTCTGCCGGCATTTAATAAAGCGCCTGTCTGTCTGGGCCTGCCTGCAAATAGCTACATGCCCGAGGCTCCAGCACGGGGGCGCCTGAGGCCACTCCTGCCACCGTCATGTAGCTGTGGCCGCCCCCTCTGTAGTACATGCAGGTCCTGCTTGTTTTCTCATTACTTTTCCTGTGGTGAGAGAGCGCAGCAACATGTAAGCAGGTGTGAGGTGCCCGGAGCCTCCCGCCTCACAGAGGAAGTGCCCGGCTCTGCCTGCTAATAGCTGCTCCCACCAGCGTGTGTCATGCAGGGAGTGCAACTACTGCCTAATAAAGCACAAGTTGTCCTCAGAAGGCGTTCACATTGTGCGGTGTTCACTGGGAAGCCAGCTATGATGAAACCTACCTGACTGTGGGGTCCCATAAAAGTCTGGTCAGCCTTTGCTGATGGGTTTCTGTTGCCCACGTGTCAGTTTAACCTCCTAACAATCACCTTAAAATTGGGAAAACCCTCCCAAAAATGTCACTTCTTTATTGTGGATTTTTAAAGGAAATCTGTCTCCTGGATTACCAATATGAAAGTCCAACTATTGCCATGTAGAACAAAACACCTTATTTCTTGATGTACGCTTCATTCTGCATTTGTGGCTTTCATTTTTGAGTAAATCCACTTTTTGTGTTATGCAAATTAGGCGGTATGGTGCCCAGAGGGGCGTTATTATCTTTTACGCCCTCCATCAGAGCCACGCCTCTCCGGGGCCGGAACGACACGCCCACAATGGCACTTTTGGCGCCCCCCCGCTACGTCATTGAGGTGATGTAACTCCGCCCACACAACATCCCATGTTTGTATTATACAAAAAGTGGATTTACTTGAAAATGAAAGCCACAAATGCAGACCGATTTCGGGACTGCCGTTCGTTGCAAAGATTGGCGAGAGGGAGGTTGTTGCACAACTACAGGAATATCTGGAGGCCAACCACATTCTTGACGACTTCCAATCGGGATTCTGACCTGGAAGGGGTACTGAAACTGCTCTGGCCAATGTCCAGGACGATCTACTGATGGCATTAGACCGAACGACTCTATGATCCTAGTTCTTTTGTATCTATCATCCGCTTTTGACACGATTGACCATCAAGTGTTACTGAACAGGTTGAAAGTGGTTGCCGGACTAGATGGAAAGGCCTTGGCATGGATGATCTAATTTCTCCAGGACAGGGCACAATGAGTGAAGCTGGTGGTATTCCATTCTGCCGACCTCCCATTGTCCTGTGGAGGACCTCAAGGCTCGGCACTATCTCCAGTCTTGTTTAACATCTATTTGAGACCATTGGCCGACATCATCAGGAACCACAATCTTCAGTTCCATGTTTATGCGGATGATACACAACTGTACGTTAGGCTTGCCAAAAATACAGTTGATCAAGTCGATCTGGTCAGATGTCTCTTGGAGATCGATCACTGGATGAGTGCCAACTATTTAAAGCTTAATGGCACCAAAACTGAATGTATTACATTCAGTGACCAGAAAACGACACCTTCAGTACCCCAATGGCCATTGTCTTTTGGACCTGTCTCTGAGACAGCCATCCAGGTCAGGGGTTTGGGAGTGGTCTTGGACTCCAGATTAACCCTGGCTCCTCAGATAAATTAGGTGGGTCAGTACCTGTCACTACCAGCTGAAAATCCTGAGGAGGATCCTAAAATACATTAAATCCCCTCTCAGGAAAGCCCTGGTGGAAGCGGCGATCAGCAGTCGGCTGGACTATTGTAACGCCTGTACATGGGACTCCCTAAGAAGAACTTGCATAAACTTCAACTTGTGCAGAATGCCGCAGCAAGACTACTAACGGGTGTTACTCGCCGAGAGCATATGCCTCCCTCTCTTAAAGCCTTGCACTGGCTCCCCGTCCAACAACGGGTTATGTTCAAGACTGGATGTTTTATGCATAGGGTGTTCCATGATGTGGGGCCCTTGTACCTGCGACGTAAATTCACTAGGTACGCCTCGTTAAGGTCTAGTAACTCTGCGAATTTTAATATTCCGGAAGTTAATAGGATTAGACGTGGAGGTAGATCTTTTTCGGCCCAAGGGGCAAGATTTTGGAACCATCTGCCTCTGGCACTGAAAAGGAACACCAATCTTCTCTCATTTAGACGTGCACTGAAAACCCTACTTTTCAAACAGGCGTTTGATCTTCCTATGTAACACTAGGTTTGGTTTACACAAATATGGGGGCTTTTCCAGGTTTGGTCCGTGTTTTCACACTTGGATTTTTTTTTATTTTGAAAGATATCTTCATCACGCTTATTAATTTGCACTTCACATTTCTACATACCGTTTGAACCTCTAGGACCCTCTGTTTCATCTCCCTTTCTTCGTATGTCTTCCGTATCCATTCCGTTTTTGTGGAACCATCTATTGAAAATTTTATGCCCAGCCCAATTTTCTAATGTACTTACTGTTTAAACATTATTGTATGCTTCTGTTTCCGTTTGCGATCCGCAAAAAAGCACAAACACAAACAAAAGGCAAAACAGAACAGAAACATGCCATAGGTTGTGTGCAAGAGGCCTTAATGTGTGTTTGCAGTCAATCTTGTTGGCGCACAACTCAAGAGACACTACTTTATTTTTAACCCCTTAGGGACATAATTCATTTTAGCCTTAATGACCAATACTATTTTCCCCCTTTGGATTTAACATTTTGTGGAATTTATTTACGGCGTTCACTGTGTGGTAAAAATAAAATAAATTTATTATGTGGGTCAGTACACCGATAATGCCACATTTCTATAAATTTGTACTATTTTTCCTTTCCTCCTGCGGCTGTCAGCTCTGCAACTGCTCCTCCTCCTCCAGACTGAATTTAGAAATTGGAAAGCAGTGAATGCAGGTGAAAGTAAAAGCAGGTTTAGCCGCGATTATTCCCGACTCGATTTCTAACAGTGATATCTCCTGTTTAGCTTTCACACGCTTCTAGCTGCTACCATTCCACCCCTTCCACCTGCCCAAGCTCAACTCGGGCAGAACAGTTAAAGGGGTTGTCCGGGTTCAGCTCTGAACCCAGATATACCTCCAATTTCACCCAGGCAGCCCCCCTGACTTGAGCATCCGAGCAGTTCATGCGCCGATGCTCTCCTTTGCCCTGCGCTAAATTGCGCAGGTCAAAGGCATTTTCTGGAGTTCTGATGATGAACCAGGCTCTCCATGGGGCTGCCAGGAAGCCCGGTGACGTCACAGGCACTGATGGGCGGGCTTTAGCGCTGCCCTAGCCTGTAAAACAGCTAGGGCAGCACTAAAGCACGCCCATCAGAGCCAGTGATGTCACCGAACACACTGCCAGGCGGAAGCTTCTGTGTTATTGTAAACAAAAGAGCCCTTGCCCTGCGCGATCTGGCGCATGGCAAGGGAGCGCATTGGAGCATAAGATGCTCTGATGCTAACATCGGGGGGCTGCCTGGGTGAAATTATGGGTATGTCCGGGTTCAGCTCTGAACCCGGACAACCCCTTTAAAGAGGTTGTCTGGGCTTTTTCTATTGACCTATCCTCAGGATCAATATCAGATCGGTAGGGGTCCGACACCCAGCATCCCACCGATCAGCTGTTTGAGGAGACACTGCGCATGTGCCGCCTCCCTTCTCTCTTCTTATTCACTGCACTGTCTCCTCAAACAGCTGATCGTGGGGGTGTCAGACCCCCGCCGATCTGATATTGATGACCTATCCTGAGGATAGGTCATCAATAGAAAAAGCCCGAACAACCCATTTAAGTATTTCTCCCACAGATGGAGCTAAGCTTGTGCAGAACAATTAGGTGATTAAAGGGGTTATCTGGTTAAAGGGCATCTGTCAGCAGATTTGTATGTGCGCTTGGTAGCTGACGCCATCTGTGTTGGTCCTATGTTCATACAGTACAGACCAAAAGTTTGGACACACCTTCTCATTCAAAGAGTTTTCTTTATTTTCATGACTATGAAAATTGTAGATTCACACTGAAGGCATCAGAACTATGAATTAACACATGTGGAATTATATACATAACAAAAAAATGTGAAACAACTGAAAATATGTCATATTCTAGGTTCTTCAAAGTAGCCACCCTTTGCTTTGATTACTGCTTTGCACACTCTTGGCATTCTCTTGATGAGCTTCAAGAGGTAGTCACCTGAAATGGTCTTCCAACAGTCTTGAAGGAGTTCCCAGAGATGCTTAGCACTTGTTGGCCCTTTTGCCTTCACTCTGCGGTCCAGCTCACCCCAAACCATCTCGATTGGATTCAGGTCTGGTGACTGTGGAGGCCAGGTCATCTGGCGCAGCACCCCATCACTCTCCTTCATGGTCAAATAGCCCTTACACAGCCTGGAGGTGTGTTTGGGGTCATTGTCCTGTGGAAAAATAAATGATGGTCCAACTAAACGCAAACCGGATGGAATAGCATGCTGCTGCAAGATGCTGTGGTAGCCATGCTGGTTCAGTATGCCTTCAATTTTGAATAAATCCCCAACAGTGTCACCAGCAAAGCACCCCCACACCATCACACCTCCTCCTCCATGCTTCACGGTGGGAACCAGGCATGTAGAGTCCATCCGTTCACATTTTCTGCGTCGCACAAAGACACGGTGGTTGGATCCAAAGATCTCAAATTTGGACTCATCAGACCAAAGCACAGATTTCCACTGGTCTAATGTCCATTCCTTGTGTTCTTTAGCCCAAACAAGTCTCTTCTGCTTGCTGCCTGTCCTTAGCAGTGGTTTCCTATTAGATATTCTACCATGAAGATATTCTACCATGAAGGCCTGATTCACACAGTGTCCTCTTAACAGTTGTTCTAGAGATGTGTCCGCTGCTAGAACTCTGTGTGGCATTGACCTGGTCTCTAATCTGAGCTGCTGTTAACCTGCGATTTCTGAGGCTGGTGACTCGGATGAACTTATTCTCCGCAGCAGAGGTGACTCTTCCTTTCCTGGGGCGGTCCGCATGTGAGCCAGTTTCTTTGTAGCGCTTGACGGTTTTTGTGACTGCACTTGGGGACACATTCAAAGTTTTCCCAATTTTTCGGACTGACTGACCTTCATTTCTTAAAGTAATGATGGCCACTCATTTTTCTTTACTTAGCTGCTTTTTTCTTGCCATAATACAAATTCTAACAGTCTATTCAGTAGGACTATCAGCTGTGTATCCACCTGACTTCTCCACAACGCAACTGATGGTCCCAACCCCATTTATAGGGCAAGAAATCCCACTTATTAAACCTGACAGGGCACACCTATGAAGTGAAATCCATTTCAGGCAACTACCTCTTGAAGCTCATCAAGAGAATGCCAAGAGTGTGCAAAGCAGTAAACAAAGCAAAAGGTGGCTACTTTGAAGAACCTAGAATATGACATATTTTCAGTTGTTTCACACTTTTTTGTTATGTATATAATTCCACATGTGTTAATTCATAGTTTTGATGCCTTCAGTGTGAATCTGCAATTTTCATAGTCATGAAAATAAAGAAAACTCTTTGAATGAGAAGGTGTGTCCAAACTTTTGGTCTGTACTGTATGTGCCTGCATTGCTGAGAAAAATGATGTTTTCATATGAAAATAAGCCTCTAGGAGCAACAGGGGTGTTGCCATTACACCTAGAGGAAGAAAAATGTAAGAGACAGAAATGCAAATCAGAACCCCTGATTGACTGCAAAAGACCTTCAGGAACTGTTCTGACACCTGCACAAATATGGCCTTCATGGTAGAGTCATCAGAAGAAAACCTCTCCTGCGTCCTCACCACAAAATTCAACATCTAAATAAGCCTGATGCATTTTGGAAATAAGTACAGTGGATCAATGAGGTTAAAATACAACTCTTTGGTCACAATGAACAAAGGAATGTTTGGAGAAAAAAAGGCACATAATTTCATGTAAAGAAGAATTCTCCAACCATTAAGCATGGGGGTGGACCAATCATACTTTGGGGTTGTGTTGCAACCAATGGCACAGTGAAGATTTTACGAGTAGAGGGAAGAATGGTTTCAATGAAATTCCTGCAAATTCTGGAAGGAAACATAACACCAACTGTAAAAAAGCTGAAGTTGAGAAGAAGATGGCTTCTACAAATGGATAATGATCCTAAACACACCTCAAAATCTACAACAGACTACCTCAAAAGGCACAAGCTGAAGGTTTTACCATGGCTTTCACAGTCCCCTGATCTGAACATCCTTGAAAATCTGTGGATAGACCTCAAAAGAGCAGTTCATGCAAGACACCTTGGAATCTCATAGAACTGAAAGACTTTTACAAAGAAGAATGGATGAAAATCCCTCAAACAAGAACTGAAAGACATGGCTGGCTACTAAAAAAGCATTTACAAGCTGGGATACTTGCCAAAGGGAGTTCTGCTAGGTACTAACCAGGAAGGGGGCCCAAAGTTTTGATTCGGGCCCTCCTTCTTTTTGTTATTTTGAAAATGTGAAAGATAAGAATAAAAAATTGTTTTTGCTTAAAATACAAAAAGAATGTGTCATCTTTAAAGAGGACCTTTAATTGTCCAGACATTATGAAATAGCTAGCAGGTTATGTAGGGCATAGTGCAGGGATGTAATATCACTTACTAGTGCTCTGTTAGCCCGCTGTGCCCCCGTTCACTTTTCCCGCCTAGTATGGCAATGAATAGCATCGGTACAGGGAGGAGGAGACTGCCCTGTTTCCTTCTCCCTGGCTGTAGCGCTGTCCAGTCGCAGCGGAGAGAGTCACAGCCAGGGAGAAAAAAAAAACTCACCTTTTATTCTTCTCGAACGGAGTGGCGCCCAGACAAACTAGTGATATTACATGCCTGCACTATGCCCTACATAACCTGCTAGTTATTTCATAATGTCTGGACCCATGAAAGGTCATCTTTAACTTTATGTCTTTTGGAGATCATTTCATCTTCAACTTGCTTAACTCTTCATAGTAACAGTAATTTTGACCAGGGGCGCCCAAACTTTTGCAGGCCACAATACATAGGCGAGATATTAATATTGGAAATTAATATTTACATACGCATATTGCTATTAATATCCTGTATAATGTCCTCCTAGTAGGATATGTCGAACTAACTCTCAATTTTTAACATCAGTGTGAGGGTTTAGTGTGACGGCAGCGTGCACCTATCTCTGGTTCTGTGTTTGTTCTGAATTCTTGCCACATCCACATAAATTTCACCTTATGTAGGATGTCCATTGTGGTACTTGTAGTCCGTTGCTGGCATCATCCATTGTATGCATTTTTTGCTGGTGATTGCCATTAGCAACGGACTACAAGTGCAGGATGTGCTCCCCTACAGAAATGCACAACTGCATATGGGTATGAGCGCATCCTGCTTTCTTATCACCACACTTTTTGATGGTTTATATATATATGTATGGAGGTGTATAAACTCCATTTTAAATGTGCCTGTTTTTCATCTTCAGGTCACATTTGGGTGCACCTGCTTGGCTTTGGGCTATATCAGTCAGTCTTGGGTAGGGCTCATAGACACCTCCCACCTCCCATTGCAAGCATGGCCACATGCTGGAGGTAACAGAGGAGATGTTTGTGAGTCGTCCTAATGCTCCTGTAATTGCCCACTGGCCCCTGATATCGCCCATATGGCGCAGGTAGGTGAGTGTTAGGGCCCACGGGCTACTTGAGAGACCTTGACGCTGGTGCCCGAGGCTTAAGACACGTCCTCCTAGTAGGATATGTCGAACTAACTCTCAATTTTTAACATCAGTGTGAGGGTTTAGTGTGACGGCAGCGTGCACCTATCTCTGGTTCTGTGTTTGTTTTGCTATTAATATCCTTTTACATTGGTGAGCCAGCCAAGAAATATTAATATTAGATAGTAATAATTAATATTTCGTTCCTTTAACCGCTACAGGACCGCCTAACGCAGGGATCCGTGGATACAAAGTCTGTCCCCATAGAAATGAATGGGTCCACAATTCCGTTCCGCAAACAGAATTTCGGACTTGTGAATGGGGCATAAGGGTCCCCTATCACCGCCAGTTAGTTAGCTACTTGTTAGGTAGCTAGCGCCCAGCCCACCGCACCGCAGTCACTGATTTTGGCAGAGATTTTTTCATCCACATTGATCGATGCGAATGAAAAAATCTGTGCCGTTCATTTTTTTTTTTTTCAGCGCAGAGGCTGAAGGGAAAAAAAAAATCTCATTACTCGTATGCTCAATATAAGGAGAATCGCAGAAACTCCTAATGCTGGCCATACGTGTAATGATTGCGGAGACCCTCAAATGCCAGGACAGTATAAATACCCCACATGTCACCCCATTTTAGAAAGAAGACACCCCAAGGTATTCCGTGAGGGGTATGGCGAGTTCATGCAAAATTTTATTTTTTGTCACAAGTTAGTGGAATATGAGACTGTAAAAAAAAAAAAAAGAAACAATTTCCGCTAACTTGTGCCAAATTTTTTTTTTTCTGTGAACTGCCATACCCTCACAGAATACCTTGGGTGTCTTCTTTCACAATGGGGTCACTTGTGGGGTATTTATACTTCCCTGGCATTTTAGGGTTCTAAAGCGTGAGAATCTAAATGCGTAAAAATGCCCGTGAAATCTAAAGGTACTCATTGGTTTTAGCATTAGCATCTTGGCTGCAAAAAGTGTCACTCATGTAGGTAGTCAGTTTAGGGTGTATTTATATATATCAATGCTGTGTAGAGAAATATCGCTGTAAACGACAACTTTTTACATTTTTTATTCAAAGTTGTCAATTTACAGAGATATTTCTCTCACCCAGCATGGGTATATGTAAAAATACACCCTAAAACACATTGCCCTACTCCTCCTGAGTACGGCGATACCACATGAGTGACACTTTTTGCAGCCAAGATGCGCAAAGGGGCCCAAATTCCAATGAGTACCTTTTAGGAGGGCATTTTTACGCATTTTTCTTCTCACGCTTTAGGGCCCCTAAAATGCCAGGGCAGTAGAAATACCCCACATGTGACCCCATTTTGGAAAGAAGACACCCCAAGGTATTCCATGAGGGGCATGGCGAGTTCATAGAAGATTTTTTTTTTTTGGCACAAGTTAGTGGAAATTGATTTTTTATTGTTTTTTCTCACAAAGTCTCCCTTTCCGCTAACTTTTGCAGCCAAGATGCGCAAAGGGGCCCTAAAACCAATGAGTACCTTTAGGATTTTACAGGCCTTTTTTACGCATTTGGATTCTCACGCTTTAGGGCCCCTAAAATGCCAGGACAGTATAAATACCCCACATGTGACCCCATTGTGGAAAGAAGACACCCCAAAGTATTCTGCGAGGGGTATGGCGAGTTCACAGAAAAAAAAAAATTTGGCACAAGTTAGCGGAAATTGATTATTTCTTTTTTTTTTTTACAGTCTCATATTCCACTAACTTGTGACAAAAAATAAAATTTTGCATGAACTCACCATACCCCTCACGGAATACCTTGGGGTGTCTTCTTTCTAAAATGGGGTCACATGTGGGGTGTTTGTACTGCCCTGGCATTTGAGGGTCTCTGCAATCATTACACGTATGGCCAGCATTAGGAGTATCTGTGATTCTCCTTATATTGAGCATACGGGTAATGAGATTTTTTTTTTCCGTTTAGCCTCTGCGCATCGGTCATTCGCATCGGTCAAAGTGGATGAAAAAATCTGTGCCAAAATCAGTGACTGCGGTGCGGTGGGCTGGGCGCTAGCTACCTAACAAGTAGCTAACTAACTGGCGGTGATAAGGGACCCTTATGCCCCATTCACACGTCCGAAATTCTGTTTGCGGAACGGAATTGCGGACCCATTCATTTCTATGGGGACAGACTTTGTCCCGCTCGGATCCGGAATTACGGATCCGCGCTTCCGGGTCTGCACTTCCGTTCCGCAAAAATATAGAACATGTCCTATTCTTGTCCGCAATTGCGGACAAGAAAAAGCATTTTCTATATAGTTCTGGCAATGTGCGGATCTGCAAAATGCGGAAAGCACATTGCCGGTGTCCGTGTTTTGAGGATCTGTGGATCGGATCTGCGGATCGGATCTGCGGATCAGATCTGCGGATCGGATCTGCGGATCGGATCCGCAAAACACATATGGACGTCTGAATGGAGCCTTACAAGGGGTGTGATCAATGACAGGGGGGTGATCAGGGGGTCTAGATGGGGTGATCAAGCGGTTAATAGGTGAGGGGGGTTAGTGTAGTGTTTGGTGCAACTTACAGTGTTACCTGGTCCTCTGGTGGTCGATCCCAGCAAATGGGACCACCAGAGGACCAGGTAGCAGCTATATCAGACGCTGTTCACAAAACAGCGTCTGATATAGCTGTTTGATGCGATTTAATTCGCATCTACAGCCTGCCAGCGATGGATCATCGCTGGCAGGCTGTAGCCTAACTGCCGAGACGCGCTTCTCTGTAAACGCACGCACGCGCGTGCGTTCACAGGAAGTCTCGGCTCTCACGAGATGATGCGCCGACGCGTCATCTCAGAGCTGCAGGACGCATCCCTGTGTTAGGCGGTCCTGTACTGGTTAAAGAGTAACTAAACTTTTATACAAGTTGCTTTTAAACTCTTCTAAGTAGCCCCAAAATAATTTTGTTAATATACTTTATTAATGAATTATGTTGTTTTGTAACTTCTTAAAAATCATCATTACTGTACAGCGCTGGCTTGTCAGCACTGTACTGTTTACGGATTTCTGCTGTTTTAGAGAACTCTGCCCAGCAGGGAGCACAGATCACTGTCCTGCCTGCGCTTCCCCCTAGCTACTTCTGGCACAGCACATCGGTACTATGCCTTGAGCTGAGAGGAGCGCAGGTACCGGCAGGAGCCCGCCCCGATCAGCTAATATCCTAGCAGAGTTCTCTACAAAAGCACAAATCCGTACGGGAATGATGATTTTAAGTAGCAGTACTGTCATGAACTTTGGGTAACTTTTTAAGTTACAAAACAACATACGGTAATACATTAACAAAGTATATTAACAGTATATTAACAAAAGAGTTTAAAAGCAACTTGTATAAAAGTTTAGTTACTCTTTAAAGGGTATTTTTTTTCCTGAACACCAGAAATCCCAGTCACCTTCAACAGAAAACTGCAACACTGCGTCTAGTGAGTGGGGCTGTGATGCAATTTTCTGAACGACTGGTAATAAAGAAAAAATAATTGTTTCACCACAAGCGATCCACTTGCACTATGTTTCTGGATTCAAATAGCATTGAGGGAGTGATGTGATCCGTGCACTGGGTAGGACTGTTTCTATGCCTCTAAAAAGCGGAACCTTCCTCAATGAAATCCATAGGACATATGGAAAGGGATTGTCGTAATGTGTCAGTTGGGGGCAGAAAAGAAGACACTTCCTGGTTTTGTTCTGTCATGATCCCTCTCAGCCAGTTAGTAGAGTGCTGAAAAGGATTATATGACATACACTTCACAGCTCTTCAGAAACAGCAGTATCTGAGTACATCACATGGTTATTTTAGAACTGCCGACTGGCTGAAAAGGATCATGTAAGATACCCTTAGTGCTTTCTGTAGTGGATCTCTTTGGCAGTTTCTGCACATAAAAAGGGTTCTCCAACCCTTTACAAGTGATGGACTAGCCTTAGGATAGACCATCAGTATCTGATCCACAACAAACTGCACCACCATCAATGAGCTTTTCTGCGGTAGCTTCAACACCAGAACTACACTGCCCTGCCTGTTGGTGGTTATTGCAGCGCAGCTCTCACAGCAGTAAATGGGAGCAGCAGTGCAGTAACCACCTACATCCATTACACAGCAGATAGAGATGTATAGATCTGGCAGCAGAGCTACTGAAGAGCAGCTAATCTTTGGGGGTGCAGGGTGTCTGACTCCTGCCGATCAGATAGTGATGGTCTATCCTGAACCTATCACTTGTAGAGGGTTCAAGAACCTTTAAAGAGGTTGTGTCATCTCAGGCAATGGGGGCATATTGCTAGGATATGCCCCCATTGTTTTATAGCTGCTGGGACCTGCACCTATATCGGGAATGGAACCCAGTAAAGTGGTGGCTGGAGTACTGGTCCGGCCACCACCAAGCGCTATCCCCATAGAAGTGAATGGAAGCGCAATGCGCATGACCGGCCACCGCTCCCATCCAGTTCTATGTAGCTAAGCCAGCGCTCGTCTTTTTTCTGGCGGCCCCATAGAATGAATGGAGGGTGGCTGCGCATGCACAGTGCGCCCTCCACCACTTTCGGGGCTCAGTTCTCGATATAAGTGCGGGTCCCAGCAGTGGGACCTGCACCTATCAGACAATAGGGGCATATGCTAATGAGATGCCCCCATTTAATATGACCCCTTTAATTTCCTATAGAGTACCATACTGATGTCTTTATTTTTCTAGGTTAGTCTTAGCGAAAGATTCTCTTTATCTCCAGGATACAGTGCCAAAGCTATGGTCATTATTTAAGAATGTATATTGTGTAATATCTGATGAAACTTCCTGGATATTCCCACACTGACTATGTTCCAGTATTTTAGCAATTTCCTATATACCAGTAAATTGTATTCATGAAGTAGAATTGCATTCTGTAAAACAATGACTTAATTTTGGTATGCATACCTTGGCACAAACTATGATTTTCATCTGTAAAATAAAAGAAATATAAGCTCACGTTGCTTGTTATAATTTTATTTTATTTTTTTCAAAATAAGATGAACATTTCTGCCACAGTACTAGCCTAGACATCACTGCATTACACATGATCTCAGGCAAACAATCTAAAACTATAAAATGTGTTTGAAGGCTGCAGATCATAAAGTAATTGTGGGAAAGAGCTGAACAGTGAACTTTTGTTGCAGGAATGGCTGACCGTGTTCAGTATAGGAGCTGGTCCAATGTCTTTAGCACAATCCTCAATGAAAGGTCTAAAGGGCTGATAAAGGGACATTGAATAAAATGACCTTAAAACTAGACAAGAAAGACAACCGAAAGGAACATGAGAAAAATGGTACCAAACCAGTGAAAATGGGCCTCCTAATCAATAATTCATCATCTGAGCTGTTTGCTTCTCAGTGGTCCTAATCTTCCATGATCAAATTTGCATTTGAAAATGTGTATTTATTTATTTTTGTTACATTAGACGTAAACACAGGAAAGCTCACATTTTTCTTATTTTTTTTAGGAAAACGTAGTCTGCTATACCTTCTTATACAGAGTAAAAAAAAAAAAGAAGACAGGAGGGCATCTGCGGCCCCCGGCTAGGTACATAAGTACTTGATGCTCCCAGAGTTAATGCTGAGAGTATCAGATCATTATTTACCCAGTCAGGGGAAGTGAGGAAGGCTTGGGCGGCCCCCTGGGCATTAGCCCACCGGAGGTTTGGGTCTATGGCCATTTTGCCCTTTAATGGGACTATGTTGTGCATATCATTTTGAATGTACAGGGTGAGTCAAAAGTCTCAGGACACCCTTTTATTTCAGAAACAAAAGAGAAAATAAAATATCTGAATACCTCAGCAAGTGAGGGGCCTATCTTTTAGGCTATGACCGCCATCCTGAAAGCTGCCATGTTGGATCAAGGGAAACTTTTTCCAATGGGAAGGGGGTCATGTAGCATATCAAAGAAGACCAAAATTTTCTCTTAAATTGATTGCGGCAATGAGATTTGCATTATCTCTTGTGGTTCAAAAGTTATCAACATAGAAACTTGCAGCAACAACCGGGAACATTCCCTGTAATGCACAGCTATTTGACATGTTCAATGTGTTGTCCCTGGTGCCGAAAACAGAAGTTTCTGTGTTGAGAATTTTTGAACCACAAGAGATATTGCAAATCTGATTGCTGCAATCAATTGCGGAGAAAATTCTAATCTTCCTTCATATGCTACATAACCCCTTCCCATTGGATAAATCTGCCCTTGATCCAATATGGTGGCTTTCAAGATGGCAGCCATGTTCCGGACATAGCCTAAAAGATAGCCCCCCTCACCCATTACTTTCTAAGATATTCAGATATTTCATTTTCCCCTTTGTTTCTGAAATAAAAGGGTGTCCTGAGACTTTTGACTCATCCTGTAGATAAAAGCAAAAGACTTTGATATGGAATTCAACTGGGGAAAAATACTGATGAAAAAGTGTGGGTGTAAGGCATATTGGGGTGCAGTTGGCAACAGAATTATTAAGGAAAAAAAATATAAAAAAGTGGAAAAACTCAAAGAAAACAGAAATATGAATACCAATGAAAAGTAAACATTTCCTGACCAGAAATGTACTAATTAATCCCTGATATCCCAAAAGTATTTAGATTGTTTCAATATTTGGATATTTCTCATATGTTTATGATGTGATCACAATAGTGTTAGTGGAAAAAATGTGCATCAGTCATAGTCCAGACCAATATAACTCTCGTCTTGCGTTGCATGGAAGATTTGCCGGCTGATCACGGTGAGTCACTGTGAGTGTACCGATAAAAATTTCCGCCAGGAACGCATTTTGTTACCATATAAGTACACACTGATTATTACACAGATCCACATATATATGTCTGGCTATTGCTAATTTGTGCTGAGATTGTTTTATTTGAAATTTTTTTCATTTTAAACCTGTATTAAACCTGATGATTTTTCAGCAGATAATCGCTAACAAGCGTTCATAGTAACACTAGTTAGCGATTATCTGGCAGTCTAATACTGCCGCAGATTGCTCGTTCATCAGGCAATCCAAATCTTTTGACAGGTTAAAAAGATCATTGTTTGCAGGCGGCAGATCACAGTGTCTAATCATGATCTGCTGCCGCCAAATAACTGGACAGCATGGGGATGAGCGATGGTATAACGACTGCTCCTCCCTATGCTGTGGAGCAGATTTCTACATGTAATAGCAGCGAGCAGGCGATTGCCGGGAAGGACAATCGCTAGCAGAATCGAGTTGTCTAAGGCTGCATTCACACGTCCGTGGAAAACGGACCGTGTGATACCGGACTGGCACCCTGCTTAGTGCAAGAGCGCACGGCATCATAGCAACGAATGACACCGTGCGCTCCTGCACTAAGCAGGGTGCCAGTCCAGTGTCACACGGTCCGTTTTCCACGGACGTGTGAATGCAGCCTAATACAGGGCTTACTTGTAATTCGCCACATTTATTTCAGTATAAGTACACTGCAACTCTTTGTGTTCATGTGTCATCAGAAAATGGTCCATTGATAAAATCAAGTTTTTATTAAAAATATTTCACATTGACCACTAAGCCTAACAATACGTGTGGTGCCTATTGTTAGGCTTAGTGGTCAATGTGAAATATTTCCGGTCTGTAGAGATCACTTTTCAGCATTCATCTCATTATCACAGATAGGAGTACTATGACATATATGCCCCATATTTAGATAACACGGGATCTTCCATTAACAAAAGGTGATACTACCATAAAACTGTCCCATAGAAGTCAATGAGTCCCTTCCAGTCTATTGTGTCCATGGCCTATGGTGGCTGCTGTAAAGCATATCTGTAAATGCTATTATATTATTAACTGCTCAGACAAGATGTCTGCCACCATAATCATGCACAGAAAATAGAATAAAGGTACTTTCACACTAGCGTTATTCTTTTCCGGCATTGAGTTCCGTCCTAGGGGCTCAATACCATAAAAAACCGATCCGTTTAATCGTTATGCATTCTGAATGGAGAGCATTCCATTCAGGATGCATCAGTTCAGTCCTCCTTACGTTTTTTGGCCGTCCAAAATTCCGGAACACTTGCCGGAATTTCGGATTTGGCATTAATTTCCATTGAAATGTATTAGTGCCTGATCCGGCATTAAAATTAGCTCATTGACGGATCCGGCCTGCGCATGTGCAGAACTTTAAAAATATGAAAAAGATAAATACCGGATCCGTTTTTCTGGATGACAATCGGAGAGACGGATGCGGTATTGCAATGCATTTGTGAGACGGATCCGGATCCATCTACAAATGGTATCCATTTGCATACAGATTGCCGGATCTGGCAGGCAGTTCCGGCGATGGAACTGCCTGCTGGAATCCAGCAACGCAAGCGTGAAAGTACCCTTAGGCCCTATTCACACGTCCGCAAATCTGCGGAACAGGTGCGGACCCATTCATTTTGAATGGGGACGTGGTGGATGCGGAGAGCACACACTGTGCTCTCTGCATCCACATTTGCGGAGCGCGCCGCCGATCTTCCGGCCAGCGGCTCCGCAATAATATAAAGCATGTCCTATTCTTGCCCGCAATTGCGGACAAGTATAGGCATCTCTATAGGGCTGGTGGCAAGGTGTGTTGCGGATCCGCAACTTGCGGATCTGCAACACACTACGGACGTGTGAATTAGGCCTTAGGCTACTTTCACATCTGCTCTTTGTATTCCTGTTTTGAGATCTGGCAGAGGATCTGATAACCAGAGCAAAATGCTCCCGTTTTGTCTCCATGCATTGTCAGTAGGGACAAAACTGATCAGGTTACATCAAGATACTTTCCATTTCGGTTTGTTCCATTTGGGACCGAACACCAAACCGCTGCAAGCTGCGATTTTGTGCCTGGTCTGCAAAACAGAACAAACCAGATCCGGTGCTAAGTGCAATGTAAGACAATGGTGCCGGATCAGTTTTCTTCTGATCCAAAAAAAAAAAAAAAAGATCCTTCACCCATTGACTTAGATTGTTTTTAGTGCCGGATCCGGTTTGTTCAGTTTCGATTTAATACACCCAAATACGAACAGAATGGATGCATCCTGATGTATTAAATCAAACTGATGCGTTCTGCTCTGTTTTTGAGATCCTCTGCCGGATCTCAAAACCAGAATACAAAGCGCAGATGTGAGAGTAGCCTTATACTATTAAGAAACAGCACAAACAGTATGGTTATTGTTCCCAAACCCATTTATAACCACCTCTCACACTAATATTTCTGTCCACAGAATCCATCACACAGTGTTGTATTGGCATATATGTAAATTTATTTTTAAAGATGTACAAACAGTAGCATATCCTTAGCAAAAATTATATAAAACATTAGAAGAGTCCCGATATATAAATAAGTTAAGCAATAATATTACATAGTATACACTGATTATATCCTGCCTATTTACAACCTGTTAATACAAATATACAATCCATGATTTAAAATACAGTGGAGCAAAGCAGAGGAATTGCCATGCAATTGATTCTGTTCAATATCTTACGTTTAACCAAGGTGACAGAAGTCAGTATATGACCAAACCCATTGTTTCAGTAGGTGGTAATCTGCCATCTATGTTTCAACGTGCTCAGAAAGGTAATCTTCTGCCAGTATAGTTTTAGGGCTGTGTTATGGAATACAACTACATGTTGTAAAGAGATGCCAAGTACTGCCTTAGGGTTCCTGCACACAACCGTATCCAAATCATAACTGCTGAATCCAATGGCATATGATAGAGGTATTCTCCCCTAGAAGCATTACTTCCAGTGTAGAATCTCTAATAATACAGAGCAGTACAGAGGCTCTATATGGGGGTTAATGGAATGCCCTGTAGTTAGGAGCCACAGAGACTCCATGTGACTATACAGGCTCCAGAGCCTCTGTGAGCAACGGGGACATTGTGTTACCTAGAGGCTCTGCTCTCTCTGGAAGTGCTGTACCCTCTGCACTTTGATTGACAAGGCCAGAAAATGTCATCATGCCTTGCCCTGTCAATCAACGTGGAGAGGTCACGGCAGTTGCAGAGAAAGCGGAGTCTAGGTGTAACGGCAACGCACCCATTGCTTCTAGAGGCTCATTTGCATATATGAAAACATAGGGAGTCATCAATCTGAAATACGCCTAAATTAGGCATATTTCAGGTGCAGATTGCAGCGAAACAACTAGTTGCACTGCATTCTGCAACTTCTCCCCGTTCACGCCAGGTCTAAAATTGTGGGCGTGCCGGGGAAGGGGACGAGCCAGCAGGCGCATCTCATTTACCGTTATCTACGCCTGTTTTAGGCATAGAAAAGAGTTTAAATATAAGACAGCTAGAAAGCGGTCTTACATTTAGAAGTGGGGGCAGATTCGCCGAAGTTATGAAGAGGCCCTAGCCCCTCTTCATAACTTCAGCAGATGCACCGCCAGCTTTGGAGTTTATTAAGTTTCTTAATAAATGTGCCCCATCATTTTTCTCAGCAATGCGGGCACGTATGAACCTGGGACCAACACAGATGCCTTCAGCTGCCAAGCACAGATACAACAGGTACAAATCGGCTGACAGATGCCCTTTAATTGTGGGGATTGTATGACTTCTTGCAGACACAAGCTTTAGTAGACATCACTCACTACTGTTAAGGCTGTATTACACAGCCTGATTGTGCAGGCGATTGTCGGGAAGGAAGCGCTGGCAAGCAGAGGCGATCGCTGCTATTATGCTATTGCTAGTCCCCATGGTGTCTAGTTATTTGCCGGCAGCAGATCGCGATTAGACAGCACGATTTTCCGAAAGCATGCTAAAAGATCACGATTGCCCGATGAACGAGCATTTCCTGTATTTGCTTTTAAATGCACTTTTTTTAACTGTTAAAAAAATGAACACAAGAATTTAAATACCAACTACCAGTATCAGGCAATGTGTAGCCAAGTGGGGCAAAGTGCTCACTGGTATGGGGTGGAGGATCCTTACATTCACATCTTGGAGACTGTGCTCACTCACTTCATTTTTCCTAAGGTGCCAGAGCACCTCTTCCCCTTTTTTTTACTATAGATTACAGAACAATGTGACTCAGTTAACACAAAAATTAGCACAGTATGCTTCATAGATTATTTAGGTGAATAATTATTCCTTTATAAAATGTTCAGAACCCTTTCAAGATAATTTCTTTTTAATCAGTCTAGCTGAACAGTATTTAGACAAGTAATAATTAGGGATGAGCGAATCGACTTCGCATGAAACATCCGAAGTCGATTCGCATAATACTTCGTTTCAATACTGTACAGAGCGAGCACTCCGTACAGTATTAAAATGTATTGGCTGCGATGAGGTACCACTTGGAACAAAACCTGAGTTCGGGAAATGTTTTTTTACAGTATAAATCAATTTCTGAAGTTATTATGCGAAGTCTCGCGAGATTTCGTGAAGTAATAACTTCGGCTCATCAGAGCCAACACATTTTAAAACTGTATAGAGCGCTTGCTCCGTACAGTATTGAAACTAAGTTTTATGCGAATTGACTTCCGATGTTTCATCCGAAGTCGATTCGCTCATTCCTAGTAATAATGTTCTAACAGTGAAGTAAATGAGGTTTTCATAATACCTGTAAACTGCTGAGAAAAGGAGTCTCTGCTAGTTAACAAAAAGGTGAACTGGGAGAATTTATAACAACAGAGGCACGGTGAATAAATCTCATTTGGACGTAACATATGGACAATAAATTCCCACTCGGGAAAGTCAGAATGTTTGCAGAACGAATAAGGCAATGAGCAAAAGCCTCAGAAGACTGAACTAAGCAATAAGTATAAGCTGTACAGATAGTGGTGGGCTGAAATGTCACATAGTGGGATTCTCAGAAAGGCTGATATTTGCTTGAAGGGACAGTTACCCACAATCTCAAATTTCTCAAATGTTTCAGTTAAAGTGGTATTTTCATCTTCTACAGTATATAGCATATTGTTAGGATATGCCATCCTATTATGATCACTGAGAGTGAGACCACGTCCCTTCTGCATTTCTTCTGAACAGTGGTACTCCCAACAGTTGTTGGTCAGAGTACTGCAGCACAACTGCTTTCAGCTGCTTCATGTTTTTTATCTGCCCAGCATCTCTTCCAGCAGGACAAATTGAGTGGGTGACGTAATGCATTGCAAAGGGTGAAATCCACAATGAAAATCCGCAGCATAAAAATATTTAATTAATATCTGCATTATAGATTAATTTACGCAGCAGATTTCTCAGTTAAGCAGATGAGATTTCCACACATAAATTGACATGCAGCACAGATTTTGAAATCTGAAACACTGTAGATTTTCATTGTGGATTGCATTGCAAAGGGTGATATTCCAGGGCAAATCTGAAAGCAAACCCATGACAAAATCCGCATGTACAAAACTGTGAATTCACCATGAAAATGCACTGAAATCCTCATGCAAAGCCACACAGAAAATCTGCATAAATAAGTGTGCCAATAAATTTTCATAATATACAGGTACCCAGTGTATTTCTGCATCCACCCCTGCCATACTGGGAGCAGTGCAATCACTGGGTCCTTGTCATTCTACAGAGCATTCTAGAACAGCAGCACCCACTAATAGCTGATCAGTCGGGGTGCCAGGTGTTGAACCCCCACTCATCTGATCTTGATCAACTATCCTATCTGTAAATGATCAATATGTTAGTCCCGGCAAACTTCTTTATGTAGCTATAATATGTAATTGAAATAAAAGAACAGTTGATGGACTGCATAGCTAGATACTTTAATCAAACTTTATACAAATGGGTTTTTCTTACTTTTTGGTAAAATTTCGCAACACAGTTTTGCATCTGTAGTTGTATCTTTAGCCACGCTCCCTTTACAAGTCGGGGTATCAAAATAGGTGCGCAAAGCGCAGTAGATTATTATCTTGTGTACTTTTGCTTCATATATAAGTCTAAAATAAATTCTGCAACATTATGGGGGAGATCTCCCTTGCCCCTAAAAGGTGGCATTAAAAAGAGGCAAACTATGTCTTTACAACTTTTTAACTGCAACTTTAAAAAAAATTATTTTGCATTTCTAGGCTTTTACATGGCCCTCGCCACTTTTCTTAAAGGGTGGGAAGGGGGTGTAACCAGACGACCAGACAACTTTATCTTAATTTAATTTACACCAAATGAAACCAGACAGCTATGGCAGCTGACGTAGTTTTCTGTTCAGGCACGCGGACTAGCGGAGGATGCACCTAATTTATGACTAGAGTGCATCTCATGATAAATTAGGCGCAACCCGCTGCAGTGCAGGGGATATCAAGACCAGAGCAGAAAATGCTGGTTTTGATAAATCTTCCCCTATGTGCTAGAACTGCACCAAATGTTGTTGCATTTGACGCCATTGTTTACCTCAACAAATTAAGATATAGCTTTGAAATTTAATCTAAGGCACACAGAAACTTTTACCCATTGCCTTTTGTAATTAATAATTAATTTTGAAGTTAATGAACTGTAACTACAGCCAGGATCAGAGGTAGCTCCAATCCTGACGGTTAACCCTTTGATTGCTACAGTCTTAGACCACAGCATGGTCAAAAGGAATTTCCCCCTCTGATTGGGTCTGAATGATCTGGTAAGCCCTCTGTAGTCAGCCCTGAGTTAAAAAGAATCTCAGGACTATAAATTCATCAATTCTGCTGGTGTTACCCTAACCATAGCCTGTGCCATAGAAAGACTGAGCATAATATAATAGCATACAGGAGTATGCAAATACATTGTAAGTATAAAATAATTTTGTAAGACATTCATTCTTGCCTTAAAAATTTTAAATAAAAAAGCTTGAGAAAAATAAATAAGCAATTATTTTACATAAAATCTGTTTTATTGCGCATACATTATATAATAGGTAAAAAAAAATAAACATATTAAATATCCACACAACCGAAATAACGTGAACAACTCATTTAACATGTTGTTCAGTATGAAATGTGTACAGTATAGCCAATAAAGGTAAAAAAAATCTATGTCTAGAATAGATTTTTATATATCTGTGAGACAAAAATGTATATAAATTACAAAGTAATTTATATGTACTCTCAAACAGGACCAAAAATGCTATTTAGTCAGCCATGTCAATCAAAAAAAAAATGATGGCTGTTTAAATATGGGGACAAGAAGGGAAAAAATAGCTGGCTATTAAGGGGCTATATACATTTAAAAAGAGCTAATACTGTGTCTCAGAGCTAGAGCCCCATGGACATGCCAGATGCTCAACTGAACAAGAATCTAAGACAAGTGACTAGTTATGTGTTTTAGTGCAGCTTCTGTTAGGGCAAATGTAAATGTAAAAAATACTGCATTATAATTGATTTATCTATCCATTTTACTCTTATTTGCCTGGAGCTGGTTTATTTATCTGTCTGCATTTCAGCTGCCAAAATCAAATTTGATATAGTTTTGAAGTGGGATCGATTGTGCCTACAGTAGTAATCGGTACCCCCAGACACACTGTCAACTTTATTTTAAAATGTGATTAACATGAACAATGTACAGGCCGGCCATAGCTCAGAAAATCACTGCTTTGTACTAATACGGCAGAATTGATGATGATGTATCATCTTTTAAAAGGACACTGTCAGTTTTGGATGTAAACCCTCCACCCTTTATTTTGCTCATACCTTAACTAAACTGCCAAATAAAATAATAAAAGATTCATTGTAAAATAATTCCACTTATTAATGAATATTTATGAAGCTCGCAGGACTTACAGTTATTAACTGATTCGGCTTTATGAGCAATAAACTATATTTTATTATCTGTAGTGGAGATTGGGTTGCTCAAAGTAACCAAACAAGGCATTTGCCTTCATTTGGTATCTTACACTAGAGAAATTACATCATTTTGTTTGTTTGTTGTAATTTTTACACAATTTTGTAGAACTTTTTCGACCTTACTTGGGATTTAAATATTAAAAAGGGATGGCATACCACTAGGATATGCCATGACTTTATGATCGTTGAGGTCCTAACTCTGATCCCAAGGATGACGAAACTGCAGCCCCTTCATTAGTCTTCCTCACACAACTGCTCTTCTGGCCATTCAGTTATCCAGGGATCTGTAACTATCCTCATTTTCTTGAATGGAGCAGTGCTGCAGTTCCCATGCACATTGGGTGGCCGGTCATCACTCTATGATGTAGGGATATCCCTTTAATACCTGATGTAACGTGATGGCATACCACTAGGTCATGGGATACCTCTAGTACTTGATGTAAAGTGATTGCATACCAATAGGATATGCCATGACTTTATGATGTGGGGATATCCCTTTAATACTTTACATTACATAATGTTTTAGTGCTTATTATATTTCTTTTTTTTCTTTACACCATGGAGCATTGCCAATAAGTCTCCATATATAGCTGGTCTCTTTAAGGAGAGCCAATAACCTGCCTAAGCTGTATTCAAGGCATTGCACTGAGCCAGTCAGAATCCTACTCCATACGAATGAAGGGCAAGCACCCCGAAACAGCTGTCTACGGATGGATATTTGGTTTGGCTATTTTCCCTTGTCATGTTCCAAGGCTTGTTAGGGTAGCTTCACACCTGCATGTGAATTCCGGCAGGCTGTTCCAGCAGAGAACAGCCTGCTTGAATTCTCCGGATCCGGCGCTGCCAGATACATACAGAATTTTCGCCGGCCCCATTAAGTATAATGGGGTCCAGCGGAGATCCAGCCACATTCCAGCAAAAATGTGAAGAATTGTCTGGATACAAACTTCTGCATGCTGTGTTTTTTGTCCAGCCAATTCCCGGCATTGTATGCCGGATTAGGCTTCTGGATCATTGTGCCGCATGTGTAAAGCTAGCCTCAAAAAGTCAGACTTTGACTCATAGGGAGCCACTTCTATAAGGTGGCGGTAGCGAGATGGTTCCCTTTCCTGGGAGATACCTCTTTACATATCTTTAAAAAAAAAAAAAAATTAACATTGTTACGTTAATTTACACTGATTTCTATTGTTAAAGGATCTATAACGGATATGATGAATTCTTTAAGCCACAGATCCTAAGCTATTCAGAAGGATTATAACAGATTCCATTGACTTTTACTAGTTCTGTAATGTTTAACTTTTTAATTTTTTCCCAGTAGAGTAGCGTGGCAGACTAGGGGTTTCTGCCAGTCTGGGGCAATGAAAACCCAATGGGATATAAACAAAACACCAGAGTGAACAGAGCCTAATATAGTTTTAGGAAAGTCATATAGTTGAAAAGATAGATATTTAATGCAGAGAAAAACTCTGCAAAAAAAACAAAACAGCAAAAATCATCAAACATTCTGAAAACAAAGCTATGTGTGAAACCACCCAAAACTTGAATGAATCAATCAGTGAAAAAAATGGTATACAAGCAATATGACTGGAAATTACTAACTATATAACTGTATGACCGTTCAGTAGAGGGTGCCACTTCCCTGAATATATTTTGTAGATATAAAAAAAGCTTACAATGAACTTTGTGTATATATATTAAAAATCCTTGTTGTGTACATTTACATCTCTTCTCACAGCAGATGGACCTGGAAAAGATTACCGTAAGTACAAATGTATGTCTGAGCATTGCACAAAGCTGAAGATTTGCCATAGACATAACTACAAACAATATGGGTGCCATTCGGTGTGATTCCATAAGACTAGTGGGGCCATATATGTGAGGTACAGAAGAACAGTGTATCCTTTTTTATGAGTGACCAGTAAAGCTTATAAAGTAAAATTAAAGGGGTTGTCCAGGATTCTCTTTATTGCCCTCCCCAGTCTGGAATACCGGTGGAGCAATTCTTATTCACCTGCTCCCTGGTTGTCTTCACTGGTCTTCCAGGCCCCGTATGTCAACTTCTCCATGGATGGTTTCATGTGTGCATCCAATGACTGACCTCACCGATGCAATGTCTCAGCAGCGATGTCCTGCTTGGGGACGCATCGCTACTGAGGCCAGTTATTGGCTGCAGCAACACACATGACCTCATCTATGAGGAACTTGATAGACAGGACCTGGAAGACACATGAAGAGAGGCAGGGGGCCTGAATGGAGCAACAGGGTGCAGGTGAGTATGAATTTTTCCACAGGTATTCCAGGCCGGGGGCATATTGAAAAAAATAATTCTTGTGAATTCTTAAAATCTTTCCATTGTGTATGATACATTGGACATGTACAAGTTTAACATATTTTCTATATTGTTAAATACTGTATTCATACCCATTGATGCCTAAGAACCATGGCTTACTAGTAGGCAGTAAAGGTGCTTAGTCTGTCAGTCCCGCATAGCTATGTATGCCAGGAGTAATGCTGGTGAAAAGCTGGTGAGAACCCACTGGTAGGAATCCATGTTAGAGGATGATGTGCTTTGAATTTTGGAATTTATCAGACTATATGGTCGTGAATAACTTGAGATACAATTTTTCTTTTTGCTTCACTGTGATCTTTAGTTTTATAACTGTGCAAATCATGAAGTTGATCACTTTTTTTCAACAGTCTTGTTTCCTCTGTTCTAGGGAATTCTTCAGGTTGTTTAACGTCTTCTTGACCCTTAGCGCAGTAAGCCTCGCTGATGGATTCTGGTACCAACATTCTTTCGTGATCTTCATAAGTGCTGATAATATCTAGTGGGTAGATGGAAAATTATGTTACATTTCCTATATATTAGTCCACACCAGTAGATAGCAGTTTTTGACGACAAGTTCTTTGAGCAAAACTGAAAACCATCAACACAAACAGCAAACAGTCTATTGCTTTTCATGTACCTGGCACAGCGGAAATGAAAGTGATGCTCAGAAACTACTCAGATAATATAAAGGTAAAGCATTACTCTGAATTTATTTTTATATCTACATACAAGTTTTAATAAATATGTGCATATATTGTGCTGTATTGCATAGATGGGACAGCTAGTTAGGTCATGTTTACATCTGCATTGGAGGAGGCTCCCTTTGGGGCCTCTATCACAGATTCCGTCAAGCGGACAAAAAAAGTCCTGCACACAGTGCCATTTTTCTGCTAAATAAACACACACCCAAATAAAAACCGAACGGACCCCGTTATAGTAAATGGGATCTGTTCAACTCTATTGGTTTCAGTTATGTGATGTGAATGTGGCCTTATGGATGCATAGCTCTATGTTTACACACTCTGGTTATCTGTAGCAAGGTTTTATTTTCACAAAACCACTAAAAAACAATCAGTATCACACTAAGAGTAGACTGTGTCTCCCTTCACAACCAATTTCTTTAGTATATCTAAAAAAGAAAAAATAGATTAACTTTGCAAACGGTTTTCATTAAAATATCCTACTGTTTTTACAACTCCTATGCAGACCTATGCTTTTGCATGGTGTCTGTTACCATGGATACACATAAATCTGCCATGCAGTTACTGTCTCAAGTCGGTGGGAAATTTTTAATGAAGATCTTTTGCAAAGTTGCTTCATATTTATTTTAGACGTACTGGAGCAATAAAACATTGATCCAAAGGTGGATATTGTATCTATTTTTCTGGAGATTTCTATTACATTACTTTAAAATCCTCAAGGTTGTTACTAATCAGTAACGCAAGATGTTTTACTGGAGACATATACACTGTGGAAAGCAAAAGAATGTAAAGTCATGGCCACTAGGGTTCTCAGTTCCACCTAATTTGCTGTCCACTGTTGTCAGGCATGATCTGTCCTAAGTAACAGAGACAGCAGGGCGGAAATGGCGGCGTGTCAGAGTTAGCTAAGATAAAAGCCTGAAAAAAGCACTGCCACTGAAGAGCAGAGAAGCTCCTGTGTGTCTGTAAGTCTGACCTCTCCCTCAGTTTTCTGAGCTCTCTTCTTCTCCCTAAAATAAGTGAGGTCAGGCATCTAGATGTGAAGCTGAAACGGGGAATATTATGGCTGAAAGAGACTTTAGGGAAGCCTAAAAGACACCAGTTCCTTCATAGTTGTGATTGTACAAAGAAGCACAGCAACTATGCAAACTTTTTTTGGAAACTCAGGTACGTTTTAACATTTCTTCTAGTTCTTTCAAAAGAGGCAAGTGTTTAATCCTAATGTAGTGCCCTTGAAAAACTGCTTAGTCATTCCCATAGACTTGTATTGAAACTCTATACAAGTCTATAACAGACTGAAATTGCAACATTGTCTCTGTTTAGGTTGTGCTTCTCCACTCCACCCATCCCACTATTAGGTTCTAGTTCAGCTAGAAGCTGTATATAAAGAGAGCAGTCAGAACCCCTAGTTGTCATCAAATAGGGACCATTGTTTAGTAGAAAAGACTCTGCCAGACTGCATGAGTGGCCAGAAAAAGACATCGATATTGCCACAGACCCTGGATCACAAGCCATTGACTAGGGAGCCAGCTGGATGACTGACCCATAGACCCTGGACCACCAGCCCTTTGGGCAGAGTAAAAGCCTTCTGAGAGAGAACGGGACAGCTAGCATAGGCCTTTCCTCAGCACAAAACCTTCTTCTGCCCAGGATGAGGATAACTAATAAAAGCATGGCTACACAACATTTCACATGCAAACAACAGAACTGAGAAATGGGGATCATTCTAAATTAAAGTGGTATTAAACCTTCTATAAATGAAAAAATAGAAGCTCTTTGCGCACATTTTTGATCAAAGGTGTGTCAGGCCCATCTGCCAGGCATCAAGGTGGCTTCCGCAGATGGGTACCTAACACTGGATGATGATAAGTGTCTGGGTGCCTTGTCTGTATTATTTTGCACTTTAGTTCCTCCAGTAAGGAAGCACATTGGTTTACTTTAGACCCGGACTCCCTGGACTTATTTCCCATTGGGGTGATCCATGCGATACATCCCTTCCAGACAGCAAGACATGATGACCCCTTGGCGGTGTCTGCTTGACGGTGTCTGAGGACCCAGTATAGCATTAGGGCTACCCCAAACCCGGCCACTGAATTAATATATAATAGAAAAGGTATCCCTGCCAAGCAGTAGTCCTGGTGTCCCCCATACCTTATGTCAGGATTATCGATGACATTACCATTGGGATTAAATCCTCCATGTTCACAGAGTAAAGAGACTAATTCCTTCCTTAAAGTGGCTCTCTAAGAATAATGAATTTTTCACAACTGCCTGCAGCCTACCTCTCTAAACAGAAGATTCATACTTAGGCTACTTTCACATCTGCGCTTTCTCTTTCCGCTATTGAGATCCGTCATAGGATCTCAATAGCGAGGGAAAACGCTTCCGTTTTGTCCCCATTCATTGTCAGTGGGGACAAAACTGAACGAAACGGAATGCACCAGAATGCATTCCGTTCCATTTGGTTGCTGCAAGCAACGTTTTTCTGTCCACGATGGAGTGCGGAGCAAGACGTTTTCTCGGACACAATAGAAAACGTATCCGTCCCCCATTAACTTTCAGTGGTGTTCATGACGGATCCGTCATGGCTATTTTAAAGATAATATGCATGCTGCACCAGATGTGAACACATCATGGGCCAGAACATGGACACACTGGAGCCAGCGCAGAGGACCAGAGGGGGAGGGAGCAGGTAAGTATTAATGTTCTGTTTTGGCACTTTCAAAAAACTCATTATTCCCAGAGAACCCCTCTAACAAAACCTGGTTTCACTGGTTGACATATGTCAACATCTGCTGCTTGATAAATGCCCTAATATAAAGCCTGACACACCTGCCCTATGCAAATCTGCATGGTGTGGCAGCGGCTATAATTTGTATTCCCGAAAATTCAGACGGCACTCCAAACGTGTTTCAATGCAATTTAGTTTTATTCATGGTATTGCCGGACTTATTTTACAGGCAACGTTTCGGGCATATTATGCATTGCCCTTCATCAGGCTCGTATGGCAAAAATAATTGCCGGGGCATAATATGCCCGAAACGTTGCCTGTAAAATAAGTCCGGCAATACCATGAATAAAACTAAATTGCATTGAAACACGTTTGGAGTGCCATCTGAATTTTTTGTTATATGTACAAGTACCCTAAGGTGGAGCGGGATACAACCCCTGACGTGCACCCTACAGCCAAAAAGTGGCGGAAGTGCCGTGGCTAAACAAATTGTATATAATTTGTATTCCCAACTGCCTGCTATGCTTCACTTATCCTTCCTCCATACTTTGTCTGTTTACCTCCTTTTTTTTAACTCTCTTTTCTCCTAACTTCTTCCCTTCAGAATGCAACTGTATTAGGGCTCATTCACACGACCGTATTAATGGATTCGTTCCACAATTTTGCTGAACGGGTGTGGACCCATTCATTTCATTGCTCCCTTCCATGGCCTCGCAAAAAATATAGAACATGTCATAGAACAACGCGTTTCGGAGTGAATATACTCTTTTTCAAGTCTGCAAGTCCGTGACAAGAAGGGACATTTTGTGCTTCTGGTAGGAGTGCACAGTCTATCTGCACAGCGTTACCCCCTGAGGAATAATAAAAGGAATTATCTTCAGTACATTCAGGTCGAGTTTTTGCGCCAAGAAGTATCGAACCTTACGGACTTTTACAGTCCATATCTTTCTATTTTCCACTATATAATTCCTCTGGAGGACTGGCAGCCCCACTAGCGAGGAGTGAACAATACTGGCAGCACTGACCATCCGCTCTCACGAGTGTTGTGCCTACGTATGCACAACACGTAAAGGTGAGCCTAACTTTATTGCTTTTAACCTAGTTTTCAAAAAAAAAACTACTAGCCTATGAGCACCTTTGCCTCTTCTTTTTTGCCGCATATATTTTGCAGACAAGAATAGACATTTCTATCATGGGCTGCCCGTTCCGTTATGTTAATTCGAAGAATGCACACGGGCGGCATCCGTGTTTTGCAGATCCGCAATTTGCAGACTGCAAAACATGGCGCGATTGTCTAAATGAGCCCTTACTGTGAGCTTCCTTAAAGCATCATGTCCAGTACAGTGACTGATGGTACACTATATGACCAAAAGTATGTGGACACCCTGCCTAATTATTCAGATGTTTCACTCACATCCATTGCAAACATGTAAAATGTAAAGGGATACTTTAATCAAAAAGGTTTTTGTTTTTAAGCTCCATTTTCATAGAAAATGTTTTTTATTTTTTACTTTAAGCTGTTATTCTTTTTCATTTCGACAGTACTATACCATTGAAAATTAAATGCAAAATACTGTCCATCTGTAGAAGTGAATACAAATGATCAGATCTCCTAAATAGATAGGTGATCCAATTTCAGTTTACTGCTGCTGTGAGAGGAAGGTGTTGTCTGAAGGGTAATCCTCATTGTAATGGTAGGTGTAGTGCATGCAATCTCCATAGATCAGGGGTGTACAACCTTTTCTGGTCGGGGGCCACATTGTCAGCCTGAACCAATTCCAAGGGCCGAAAATAAAATTTAAAGGGGTATTAACAACTGAAATACTGTATTTTTGGCATATTGAACATACAGTATATACTATAAATTTCTAGTTACAGTTCTAGGACTCTAATCTAATAGGAGAATACATATAAGATACATGTAAGAAGCCATAAGACATAGACCTACATGTCTTTTACCAGATATTTGGGGGCCGCACAGAATGGTATCGAGGGCCGCATGTGGCCCCCGGGCCGCAGGTTGTGCACCCCTGCCATAGATGAACAGTACTATTAGTATGATTATACTAGAGCTCAGTGTCTTTAAATATGGTCGTATGCCATAGGCTACCTTTGGTACAAGTCAGTTTGTCCCATTCTTAGTGCTATTATTATGAACTAGAAGCATGTAGGAGTAACAACAGGTCAGCCATGAAGGAATACTTGTAGTTGCATTGCCCCACATTTATCAATGCATTTGTACCTTCTTTCCTGGCTCATTTTGTTCCAAAATCGTCTTATCTGCTGTGGGACATATTAATTAACCATTCGCACCAGAAATTAAAGCCATTTGTGATAATGCATGTCAGTATGTAAAGTTAGATTAGTGAACTGTGACTTTTTAAAATGCTGCAAAATTTTTGTGCAAGCTCATTCCAGGTGGAGTGAAAACAGAAGAAACATTTGTGTCGTATTTAAAGAGTCACTGTACTTTCACAGAATTCCATTTAATTTAATAGAGAATAGTGTAAATAACCATTTTTTTTAATCATTTCATTTACAAAATGTCTGTAAAAAACCTGTAAAGTCATTGCCACTAGGGGTCTCACTTCCACCTAATTTGTAGTCCACTGCCTGTTGTCAGGAAACATCCGTCAGCGAGTCAGCCTGCCAGATCCGTGCTAATGCTAGCCCACCGTGCCGCTGGAAGTCCCCTCATGCCCCATTCACTATAATTACTATAGTGAATGGGGCCAGAGCAGACTTCTAGCGGCACGGTGGGCTAGTCTTAGCACGGATCCGGGAGTAAGGGAAAGGACATCACAGCAGTACAGTGCTGGTAGATTCCACAGAAGGGAGACATCTGTTTGTGAGAGAAATGCATCTAGCTGTGCAGTTGAACATGGGGATAATTAGTCTGAAAAAGACATTAGGGAAGCCCAAAAAAAAAAACTATTCCTTCACAAAAATGATTGTACAAAGAAGCACAGCTATTATGCAATTTTTTTTTTAAACTCAGGTACGCTTTAAAGATGCAACAAATTTTTCAACATTGTGCAACACTGATACATTTCCCGCAAATCGCTGCAACTTTGCTTCCAATAGCACAAAAAATTGCCTATCCTCTGTTGCATTAAACACTACAGCATTCAAAACTGGCTGTGAAAGCGACAGCAGCACAAGATCTGTGCATCTGAAGCATCATAAAATGGATTTCCATAGTGAACCAGCTGACCACAGTCCCAGTCACCATGCATAATGCCAAGCATTGGCATAAGTGGTGTAACGATGCTGCCAATGGACTATGGAGAAGTAAAAATGCTTTCTCTGGAGTAATAAATCAAGTTTCACTGACTGGCAGTCTGATTAATAAATCTGGGTTTGGCATATACTAGGAGAATATTACTTACTGAAATGCATAGTGCTTTCTATAAAATTTGGTGGAGAATAGATAATGGTGTAAGGCTATCTGTGATTGTTTAGCCTAGAGAAGGGAAGCAAACCAAGACATTTTAGTCTTTCTATTGTATGAAGCCAGATTTGTGCCAACATTTTGTGGATCTCCCTTTCTTGTTCCAGCATGACTGTGCACAAAGCAAGGTCCAGAAAGACTAGTATCTGATCAGTGGGGGTCTGACACCTGCCGATCAGCTGTTTGAGAAGGCACCGACGTGGCCTTCTCACAGCTTAGCCTAGGCCATGTGACATCACGTTCTTTGGTCACATGTATGTTCTGTATGTTTTGATTACTGATGATCTATCCTTTGGATAGATCATCAGCATCTGATCGGCGGTGATCCGACACCCAGGACCCCCGCTGATCAGCTGTTTGAGAAGGCAGCGGAGCTTTCAGTAGCGTTATGGTCTTCTCGCTGTTTCCTCCAGGCCGAGTGATTTCATGACATTATCACTGGCCTGGGTGCAGCTCAGCCCTATTGAAGTGAATGGGACTGAGCCCCGCTCAGGCTAGTGATAATAGTCGTGAAGTCACTGGGCCTGTGGCAAAAAGGATAGTAGTAAAAAGGTGTAGGACCCCTTTAATTTGCATGTTATTTCAGCATATACAGTATATTCCAATGTATTTTTAATGTCTCATTATGAAGAATTTCTTTTCTTTTCAACATGGGAAGTCACACCTTGCAATTAGTTTCCACTTCCTCATACCACACCAAAGTTTTAGGAACATGTCCTTATAAATGGAAAACATTTGACAAGCATTGGCATGCTTTATGTAATTCTATTATAATCAGAATACATACATAATGGGAAAAAGGAAAATATCTTGATAACCTGTATAACAACTCTAAAATATAATGTTGTTACATTATTTTGTGTCTGCATTTTAGGCCAACACCAGGCCAGCAACACCCAATAGAAGGTTAGCCCCTTCATTACCTTGCACAGAACTGCAGTGCAATGTAAAACTCTACTATATTTCTAAAAACAGATGACAGATGGAACCAAACAGCAGCACTCAGATAAAATGTTACCCTTCTTTGATTACCCAATACCGCATATAAAAAAAAGTTATTTTTACCCAATGTAGGTAAAACTTGAACTGCTTGGAAAAACATATATGACAAGTGAAGAGATAGCAGTAAAAATAAGAAGCAAACAATATGTGTGATGCAGTATCTGTATTTTAAACACCTTTAAGGGGTTGTCTAACTTCATATAGTTTTTTAAGTACCCGACCAACCCAGCGAAACCTGCTTCCTAAAGCTTGTTTCTGGCTCCACTACTGTCTTCGCTGCTCTTTGGTCCCTCTATGTAAACTTTCTAAATATACAGGGACATGTGCACCACAACAGCCAATGACTGGCCGCATCAATGACATGTCCACAGGCGGCACATCTCTACTAGGTAACATGCTGCATGTGGACGTGACACTACTGCCACCAGTCATTGGCTGCATCAGAGAACATGCCCCTGTCCATGCCAAAATGTACATGCGGGAACCAAAGCATAGTGAAGTATACTTCCCTCAACAAGTCTACTGGGGAATTGAGAATTAAATTGCAACATTGTTTTTTGTTAGGCTGTGATTCTCCAATCCTCCTTTTCCTCTGGAAGGTTCTAGTTCAGTTAGAAACTGTATAAAAGGAGACCAGTCAGAGCCCCTAGTTGTCGGCAGATAGGGACCAGTGGTACAGTAGATAGACTCTGGGACTCCACAAGTGACTAAAAGAAGACGCTGAGACAGGGATACTCTGCCACGGACCCTTTGACTAGGGAGCAAGCTAGACGACTGAGTCATATATCCTGGGCCACCAGCTCTTTGGCCAGGGTACCAGCCTTCTAAGAGAGAAAAGAGAGGAACATCTAGCTCTGCACAGAACCTTTTTTTACCAGATGGGAGACTGGAGAAGCCTGCTCAGTGCTTTGCCTGTATGGTTCGGAACTTGAGTTCCTCCAGTAAAGAAGCACACATACCCCACATATATTCGTAAACTGCCGTATGGGCACACGGCAGTGGTCAGAAGGAAAGGAGTGCAATATTGTTTTTGGAGGACAGAATTTGCAGGAATGGTTTTTGGGCACCATGTCACATTTGAAGACACCCTAGAAAGGAAACCTCCAAATAGTGACCCCATTTTGGAAACTACACCCCTCAAGAAATGGATCAAGGTGTGCAGTAAGTGCTTTGACCCGACACGCGTTTCATACAATTTAGAAAATGAAAAAATTCATTTTATTTCCAAAAAAATGTTGCTTTAGCCCCAACTACTCTTATTTTCACAAGGGGTAACAGGAGAAAATTCACCCCACAATTTTTTATGCATTTTTTCCTGAACATGGCAACATCCCATATGTCATTGTAAACTGCTGCTTGGGGGGACGGCAGCATTCAGAAGGGAAGGAGCGGCATCTGGATTTTCTAACATGGAATATACTGAAATTGTTTTTAGGGGCCATGCAGTAGATTTTCTTGTTCCATTTTGGGGTACTTAGGACTTTTTAGGAGGTAGGGTGGGCAAAAATTGCAATTCTGTATTTTTATGGGGTTCTCCATGTGATATATATGGTATTATAATTTTATTTTGTGGGTCAATTCAGTTATGGCTATATCAAACTTAAATAGTTTTTTCATGTTTTACTACTCTTGCAGCATAAAATCCTTTTTTATTAAAAATAAATTACTGTTATTATATATAACATCCATAATATTATTTTTTTTCCTCCAACATTTTTTTGCGGAACAGGCTGTAGTTTTTATTGCTACCATTTTAGGGTGCATAGGACTTTTCAATTGCTTTTAAAACCCTTTTTTTCAGAGGTGGGGTGACAAAAACAGCAACTCTGTCAGTGTTTTTTATTTTTTTTTACAATGTTCGCCGTGTAAGATATGTGATGCTTTTATAGATCAGGTCGTTATGGTAACGGCAATACCAATGATGTATAATTTTGTTTTGTTTTTTCATTTGTAACCAATTACATATGAGCAAATATGGGAAAAAGCTATATATTTTTTATTAAAATTTTTATTTTATATTTTAATTTAATTTAATTTTTTTACTTTTCTTTACTCAGACCCACTTGTTTCTTGAAGATCCAGTGCATCTGAGTCTGATGTGAAAAAGAGAGGGAATCCAGCTCACCTGCTCTCCAAATACTCAGCCGTCAGGCTCCTCCTGTGCACGGATTGTAAGGTGAGACCTTGCATGTAGCATATACCAAAAGGAAAGAAAAAAATCCAGCACTTTCAATGTTCTTTTCAAGCCGTAACTTCTTTATTCCGGTGGGTACAAATATTACAGCTGTTCACATCACAAGCGGTAAAAACACGCGGTCTTGTGTCAGTCGACGCGTTTCAAACTGTACAGTTCTTATTCATGACTTTACTGCTTGTGATGTGAACAGCTGTAATATTTGTACCAACTGGAATAAAGAAGTTACGGCTTGAAAAGAACATTGAAAGTGCTGGATTTTTCTTTCTATCTGAGTCTGATGGCTGTTAAATACAGTGCAATAGTCCGCTATTGCAGTGCATAGTAATGTCAGTATTACAATGACACCTAAGCTGTATGTTATGGCAGCGGTTCAGCTACTGGGCCACTGCCATCAAAGGAGGCACTGAGGGGGCACAAATCGTGGCATTGAGGGGGCACAGAGAGAGGCAATAACTGAATATCATGAAGGGTGGAGATCAGAGCCTGAAACTGGCATTTTCAAGTAACTACGCCCTGATTGGTTAGTCTGTACACTTTCTAGTGTCACAACATGGGTTTGGGCGAAACTGTACGCCCAATTGCATTAAGTTACATGCAATCTGAATGGACAGCTACATCCAAATGCGGGAAGGGGTTAAAGTTACTAAGCAAAGTGAATAAAAAATCATGATGGATTTCTATTGGTACTCCAGGTGTAGGGTTAAACAGAATCTGTCACCACAAAATGCAGTGCAATCTGCAGGCAGTTCACACATGACAGGAAATTCTGCCATAAAATCTGCAACATCAAGACTTCTACCATGTTATCCTATAGCAAACTGATCCTGCTATGGAAAATGCTGTGGAAAAATCCACAACAAACTGCGTGAATTTTATTGCAGATTTTTCGGCAACATTTTCTACTGCAGAATCAGTTTGCCATTGAACTGAATAGATAGATTCCCATACAGGAAATATGAAAATCTGCACCACACTTCATACCGACGAATCCGCAACAATCTTGCAGATTTTGTGGCAGAATTTTCTGCACAGTGTGAAGGCACCCTTATAGAGCAATAGAAGCTGAGCAGATAGATGCATTTATACATTACATCTCTGCTATTTCTGACTTCAGTTGTACATGGAGGAGGTATTATCAGTGTTTGATAGAATTCTCTGTGTAAATGTGTCAGTCACATCTTCCCTGTGAACAATAAAATGATAAATAGCAGAGATTTAAATGTATAAATAACAATTTTCACTGAATCTTTTAACACAAACCCACATCGATCTGCTCAGCTCCTCCTGCTCTATAACATGCTGCCTGCAGATTACATTGCATTTAGTTGTGACAGATCCTCTAAGGCCTCTTTCACACGGGCGTCACGTTTGACGCCCGGATCAGAGGCGGGTGCGTTGCGGGAAAATGCGTGATTCTTCTGCGCAAGTGCAAAGCGTTTTAATGCGTTCATAACATGGTTATAAGAGAAAATAATAGCATTCTCAATACAGAATGCTTAGTAAAATGTGGATGGAGGGGTTAAAAATAAAAAAATGAACTCACCTTATCCACTTGATCGCGTAGTTGCGATCTCTTCTGTCTTCTTCATTCATTAGCTGTCGGCTAAAGGACCTGTGATGACGTCACTGAGCTCATCACATGGTCCGATCACATGGTCCATCACCATGGTGATGGACCATGTGATGTTATGTCACCACAGGTCCTTTAGATGGCAGCTAATGCTTGAAGAAGAGAGAAGAGATTGGCAGCTACGTGATCAAGTGGATAAGGTGAGTTCATTTTTTTATTTTTAACCCCTCCATCCACATTTTACTAAGCATTCTGTATTGAGAATGCTATTATTTTCCCTTATAACCATGTTATAAGGGAAAATAATAAAGATCGAGTCCCGTCTCTTAGCAACCTTGCGGGAAAATCGCACCGCATCCGCATTTGCTTGCGGATGCTTGCGATTTTCCCGCAGCCCCATTCACTTCTATGGGGCCTGCGTTGCGTGAAAAACACACAATATAGTTTAGAGACAAATTTCCAAAAGGAATGTGGGACCATATCAACCAGATTAAAAAAAGGGGATATCCATTATGGATGTTGCAGAGAGGCATTAATACAGTGTCCAGAAAAACGAGATATGAGTTGCTATTTGGTTCCAAAAATAATTGGAAACAAACCAACAACTTGGAGGCTCAACAACAAAAAAATACAAAAAAGAAAACAACAATAATGCAAATAAAAATAAGGGTAGTGAGATTAAAAAGCCTTGTTTGAAGGACGGAGACAAGGAGAACAAGGAAAGGATAAAATAACCAGATAATTTACCAGCCTTGGTTTTAACGTATAGTCAGCAGTTTGATAACATACAAAATTTGTCTATCTATTTTGTATGATGATGATATCTTATATAATACTTTAAAACAAGGTTGTAGAATAGTGTCCAGGAAAACCCCGACTTTGGCGAACTCTTTGTCTCCTTCCTTATATTCGACCTCTAGAAACAACAAAACTTCTACAATGTGGATCCAATATCAGGGTTTTACGAAATGTGGATATTATCCTTTTAAGACATGTAATTTCGTAACAGTGACAAAAACTTTCCAAAATGCTGATCACCCTCCTTTCCTATCAAATCTTATATAAATTGCAATACCACGGGGGTGATATATATTATTCGGTGTATGGAGTGTGACCTTATGTATGTCGGCAGTACGACGCGTAAGTTTAAGAACCGATTCCTAAAACATCTGAATTATGTCTTAAATCCTTCAGCTTTAACCACTTCAGCCCCCCTAGCTTAAACACCCTTAATGACCAGGCCACTTTTTACAATTCTGCACTACACTACTTTCACCGTTTATTGCTTCGTCATACAACTTACCACCCAAATGAATTTTACCTCCTTTTCTTCTACCTAATAGAGCTTTCATTTGGTGGTATTTCATTGCTGCTGACATTTTTACTTTTTTTGCTATTGATCAAAAATGACCGAAATTTTTGCAAAAAAATGACATTTTTCACTTTCTATTGTAATTTTTTTTTTTTTTAAAACTACATTTCTATATAAATTTTTTGCAAAATTTATTGTTCTACATGTCTTTGATTAAAAAAAAATCCAATAAATGTATATTTATTGGTTTGGGTAAAAGTTATAGCGTTTACAAACTATGGTGCAAAAAAGTGAATTTCGGCATTTTGAAGCAGCTCTGACTTTCTGAGCACCTGTCATGTTTCTTCAGGTGCTAGAATGTCAGGATAGTATAAATACCCCCCAAATGACACCATTTTAGAAAGAAGACACCCCAAAGTATTCACGGAGGGGCATGGTGAGTTCATGTATCATTTCATTTTTTTTCACAAGTTAGCGGAAAATGACACTTTTTGAGGAAAAAAAAATAATAATAAAGTTTCCATTTCTGCTAACTTCTGGCAAAAAAAAAAAAATCTTCCACGGACTCACTATGCCCCTCAGGAATACCTTGGGGTGTCTACTTTCCGAAATGGGGTCATTTGTGGGGTGTGTTTACTGTTCTGGCATTTTGGGCCGGGCTAAATTGTGAGCAGCCATGTAAAACCTAAAGGTACTCGTCGGGATTTGGGCCCCTTTGCGCACCCAGGCTGCAAAAAAGTGTTACTTATGTGGTATCGCCGTACTCAGGAGAAGTAGGGCAATGTGTTTTGTGGTGTATTTTTACATATACCCATGTTGGGTGAGAGAAATATCTCTGTAAATTGACAACTTTGTATAAAAAAATTTAAAAAGTTGTCATTTACAGAGATATTTCTCACACCCAGCATGGGTATATGTAAAAATACACCCCAAAACACATTGCCCTACTTCTCCTGAGTACGGCGATACCACATGTGTGACACTTTTTTGCAGCCTGGGTGCGCAAAGGGGCCCAAATTCCAATGAGTACCTTTAGGATTTCACAGGGCATTTTTACGTGTTCACAGGAAATCTCGCGTCTTGCGAGATGACGCGCTGATGCGTCCAGGAGAAGTAAACCAGCCACCTCCTGCACGCATCCGTGCGTACAGCCGTCGGGAGGCGGTTAAACGTGTCAAATGCCGCAAAGCATTTCATCCACACTCATAACCGCAAGGTGGGTTCCCTTCATGGTTTTGCAATAGAGAAAGTGACAGTACCCAAAAGGGGTGGAGATCATAAAAGAAAAATACTTTTGAGAGAGGCTTATTGGATCTTTAGATTAAGGGTATGTTCACACTACGACATTTGTCGCGCGACAATACGTCGCACTATTGTCGCGCGACAATTTTTATCATGGGAGTCTATGGTGTCGCATTGCGAAATGTGACATGCTGCAACTGCGATGCTATAGTCGCAGAAAAAATCCATTCAAGATGTCGCGCGACAAATGTCGTAGTGTGAACGTACCCTAAATACGAGGGTCCCTACAGGATTAGATCAAAGAAAAGAACTAATGTATTTTTATCAATGAAACATTTTCCTGTGTTCTGCTTTTTATGGACCTAGGTTATGCTCGTTTCTGTGTGCATGTATGTATTAAATTTTATTGATTATGTGTTATGTATTTGCATGTGTCGTCAGTCCCAGTATACATTGTGCGATTTCTTTTTCTCACCCCATCTGATCAATCATTTTTGTATTATGTCCCTGGTACCGAGTTTAAACTTGGACCTTATAATTATTTTCAGGTGGGTTGAGATATAATCACCTATGGGATGGTTCACACATAGGTTTTATTTCACTATGCTAATTATGTATTCAGCAACATGTATTCATCAGCATGTATTCATGTATTCATCAGCAACCTGCGGGATAAGTGCTTTTTCGGAGAACTGTTTCCGCCCCCTGTGATTTGGGGGAGGGTGCAGAGATCCTTAGAATTCCCCAGACCCCCAGATAGCATTGTTACGACTAAGGACAAGGTGTCCGAAACGTGTAAACTTCTGCCTGCCATGTGAATTTGTCTGCACTTGTCCATGTGAACAAAATAAAGGGAGATTTTATTGAGAAGTCATTTGGTGCTGGAACCGTTTTTTTTCCACTTTATTTGATTTGCTCAAGGACTTACCTGTTGGATTCCGTGCACCGGGGATATAACACGCCGATGAGGTGAGCTGGATGAACAATTTTTTTTTACAAGCATCTCAGGCTGCAGACCTGCCACTGTCGGGGCAGCAGTTTGTGGTGGGGCACAGGAGTCTATAGTTCCCACCCCCGCTGTTTAGACTCACAGAATGCATGCCACTAGGCCTAAAGCCTATGAGGTAGTAGAACAGAATCCTTTGATGAGTCTCATGTGATCACGATACTTGAGATTGGGGGTAGTAGGTCATGGTGGTGTCACCACAACCGCCTGTGCCGGGATGGGGCCACCCAGGACAAAAGCTGGAAGAGGCCTGTGGCCTATATTAAAGATGGCAATGGACGGTAGTCAAATGTGTATTTTGATGTTTTTTAAATATATACTGTATATATAGGGTCATTACAGGCTGGAGAACTACAGTGGGGCATTACAGGCTGGAGAACTACAAGGAGGGTATATGAGGCTTGAGAACTACAGGGGGATTATAGTCTGGAACATTACAGGGGGGCATTACACCCCGGAGCACTACAGGGGGGGGGCATTATAATACAGGGGGCACTATAGGAGTCATTCAATTACAGGGGACACTACAGGTGGAATTATACATATAGGCATTACAGGGGGCATTATAATACAGGGAGTCTACAGGAGGGTTATAACAGCAGGTGGGCATTATAAATACTAGGGGCACTACATGGGCATTATAACTACAAGGACATTAATAATGCGGGTATGGTGGGGGGTATTATTATTGGGCACAATATGGACGGCATTAATACTAATGGGGACACTCTTGGCGAACAGTATTGCTCTTGGTAGTACTGTAAAGGGCACTATTACTATTGAGAGGAGTCTGGGAGCACTATTGCTATGGGGGGGGACTATTTGTATGGGACTATTATTTTAGCAGTATAGCGTTTGGGGACGTTGGGGAGCACAGCACGCACAGCATTGGGAGTAGCAACATAATGACACAGTTGGGGCATCAGGAGGGGAGGATGAAGGACCTAAAATGTTTGTCTGCCACACTCTTCACAGACGAGATGCAACTGAAAAAAGTTATCAGTCTGGTATGAATAGAGAAGATGAGGAAAGAAA